>OX103979.1:19949255-20549255 GCA_944470395.2 Schistosoma turkestanicum
GCAGCGTCCCCAGCACCACCAGCTTCGCCTTCGGTTCTTTCACCCCCACCAGCTCCGCCACGGCCTCAAACTCCTTCAAGAAGCCCCGCACCCCCCGTCTTCAAACTCCTTCGGCCATGGAATCTTCATCCTTTGCGTAGGCAGCGACACCAAATGTAGTGAATGAGAACACAGGTGGGGCAACCGAATTGTATTTAACCAAAATTACAGAGTTACTCAGTAAAATCGGAAAACCATATCGTAAATCGTTCATTTGCAAAGGATCAGTTCATCCTATGGAACTGGACTGTTCCTGTTGCCAAACATCAATCCATTGTCACTCTTCATGCGTTTCAAACAAATTCCATTGTTTTCTGACTCTTCCTTTCTTGATCTTCCCCCCATATTATGCTACCAGACTTTACGTTGACACTCACGCTATATACTACTTATAAGTAGTTCGCACCACAGCATCACACTCGTCCCCCCTTTTAATAAGCTGTCGTCGCAGTCTTTCCGATCTCCGTACAGCCGTCTTCTTCATCAGTGTTTGTGGCTCGCCCTCTTGGCGCACTTGGAACCACCTTTGGAGTTCACTGGCATTCACGCGTTTCTGTTTGTTTCCTTTCTGGATCGTATACACTGCGCCGCGCCTCTCGGTGACGACGTACGGTCCCTCCCACTTCGGGATCAGCTTACCTGACCCTGGCCCTCTTCCTGTGGTATATTTCCGTTCTCTACACTTCACCTGATCTCCCACTTCAAACAATCTCCAGTTCTTTCTCTCCTGTTCTGACTTTTCCATGTCTGATGTTTGTTTCTCTCTCACATTCCTGATTGCTTGTCTCCGCTCTGTTCTCAATCTTGTTGTATTCCATCTCTGTTGTTGCGGCCAGGTTTTATCATGCGTTGGTAGTCTCGGCCGTCTGCCATACATCAGCTGGAACGGTGACTTCCTGGTTGTTCCCTGTGCTGAGGCACGATGTGCCAGCAAGATTAATGGTAATTCTTTCTCCCAGTCACCCCCTTTAGATGCTAGCCATTCCTTTAGCGTTCGGTTATTCCTTTCCGTTAACCCATTCGTCTGTGGATGATACGGCGTTGTTCGTACTCTCTTGATACCTAACTGCTTTAGACGGGACTTGAACTCATCACTCTCGAAACAGGGACCTTGATCGGTTAATATTATCTTTGGTATCCCATGGTCCGCCACAATGTGCCGCATTACCGCTTCCGTCACCGTCCTTGCACGTTGGTCCGCCATCGGCACGGCATTTACCCATCGTGTGGCATGCTCAGTCATCAATAGCAGGTACTGGTTACCACTAACGGAAAATTTATCTCAGCTCCACTCATTTTTACAATACTGTTAGATACCCCCAACACCTCTAGCATGTGCCCTCCTATGGTGTGGACAGCTAATGTACATGGTTTAATTGTCTTACATTGCTCTTTGCTTATTAACGATATAGCTGCCCCTGTATCAATCAAACACACTAACTCCCGTTCATTTATGTACACTCTGGCATAAATTGCCCCTCTATCTACTAGTGCAAGAACCTCCCAATTCCTAGGGTGGAAAGAAAACACGTTATAATGTTTAAAATATCGTCGTCGTCGTCTTCTTGGACAGTTTATCTTCCAATGTCCTGCCTCTCCACAAGCGTAACATTTATCGTTCCTTTTATGATTTACTCGTAATGCTGCTATCTCACGCTCTAACTCCTCAATCTTCTTCTCGAAAGTATTTATCTCCTGCTTTTCGCACCCGACCGGAGCTACTGTTCGTGTCATCAGCTGACGAGTCACCTTCGCCAGTTCACCGATGTCCATAGGTTGTGCTGCATTTACTAATCTCAGCTGCTGGGACACAGCGGCAGGCACACTCTCAATAAATTGCGACGCCAACAATTGTGCCTCCGACTCCTCATCGATATTCGGCAACGCACGGCGCAGCAACCTGATGAGCTCCACAGCGAGCACCAGCGGGTCACCATCAGCCGACAGCCTCGCCAACCGGAACTTCCGCAACGCCTCCTCCCTGTCCACCGGGCTGTCGAACTCGGTCATCAGCCGCTCAACGACCGCCTCCCATGGCGTCTTCCCGCCAGCACCGTCCAAGCCGTCATATACGGCCTTCGCCCTTCCTCTCAGCAGCGTCCCCAGCACCACCAGCTTCGCCTTCGGTTCTTTCACCCCCACCAGCTCCGCCACGGCCTCAAACTCCTTCAAGAAGCCCCGCACATCCCCGTCTTCAAACTCCTTCGGCCATGGAATCTTCATCCTTTGCGTAGGCAGCGACACCAAATGTAGTGAATGAGAACACAGGTGGGGCAACCGAATTGTATTTAACCAAAATTACAGAGTTACTCAGTAAAATCGGAAAACCATATCGTAAATCGTTCATTTGCAAAGGATCAGTTCATCCTATGGAACTGGACTGTTCCTGTTGCCAAACATCAATCCATTGTCACTCTTCATGCGTTTCAAACAAATTCCATTGTTTTCTGACTCTTCCTTTCTTGATCTTCCCCCCATATTATGCTACCAGACTTTACGTTGACACTCACGCTATATACTACTTATAAGTAGTTCGCACCACAGCATCACACTGGAACATAGACACACATTTAGGCGTCCTACAATAGTTGTGTTCCTGGACCTTAAGGCAGCATTTGACTCAGTGGATCGTGAGGTTCTGTGGCAGTGTCTTTCACTAAAAGTTGTACCAAAGATGTACATTAACCTTATACAAGCTCTCTACTCGAACAAGACTTGTCTAGTGAGAGCTTCTGGAGAACTTTCGTCGGAATTCTGTACTTCAAATGGTGTCCGTTAGGGCTGTCCACTTTCTCCATTCTTGTTTAATTTCGTCATAGACATGCTCCTAGAAATAACCTTATCCTCGTCTGAATTTTTTGGAGTAGACCTTCTACCAGGTGGCTCGCTTATTGACTTAGAATATGCCGATGACATTGTCCTACTTGGTGAAGACGCTGACAAAATGCAGAGTCTTCTGACTACCCTGAAAATCAATGCAAGTATTTTCTAGATCGATGGTTAGAGACCTTGAATGACATGGCTCAAAATCGTTCGCAATGGCTCCGGTGCATTTATTCTTTGTGTTCTCTCAAACTCTAATCTTCTGGATTCTTCAACACCTCTCGTTTCGACTCTCTAAACTTTTCTCACTGAATCATACTTCGTGAATTATATCTTCTAACCCTAACCTCTCCGATTACTTCTAATTCCCCTACTACCTGTACTACTTTTGGATTTGAATTGACAATTATATCTCTGTGCTGATGTGGTATGGCAACATGAACTGATGTACTTACGTACCAAGTTCTACGTTGCATCTGACTGACTGACTGACCTGGTTGGAGTCCGTGAGATGATGGTAACCGATGGTTATTGACCTTTAATAACATGGTTCAAAACCGTCTGCAATGGCGCCAGTGCATCCATTCTTTTTTTCTCCCAAATCCTATCCTCCTGAATTCTTCATCACGTTTATCTTCTTCTTTATAGGTTTATTTCACTAGATTCTACTTCTTGAATAATATTGTTGAACCCTAATCTCTACTATTACTTCTAAGACTTTTACTACCCCTACTACTATTGGATTTGAATTGACAATTGCCTCTGTGTGCTAATGTTGTATGGCAACATGAACTAATGTACGTACGTACGAAGTTCTACGTTGCTGTTGATTGTTTGACAATAGTTCAAATCCATCTATTGGGCATGCTTCCTTTATATACTATTTTATGAATGCATCCCAAAGTCGAAAAGCACATCTTCCATTTTTCACTTCATTATCAATGACAGTAACTACTGTTGTCTAAACTCCTTTGATGTTGATCTTGTTAATTCCACCTTTCTGTATTGATGTAGTTTGAAAACCTGGTCTGATAGTCATCTGTCCTGATTTAAATACTAATAATGACTAACTGACTGAGTGTAGTAATAACTGCTGTCTGAACGTGGTAATTTTGTTTGTCTGCGAGGAAAGTCTATTTCATCGATGGAATGCTGCTTTATTCATACCTTTTTCTTTATGAACATACCGCTTGAAAATAATCTGATCAAAAACTGTAAACTCCAAGTTTGCCGTCGAAATCTCGTAAGAATATCATAGATTACCAATATCCTAACTTCTGTTTTTCTTATTTTATGGACAGCATAGGTTACACTGAAATCAAAATGTCTCCTTACGGTTTAAGATCAACTGAGTCAAAGCTATATATAAGCAGTATGTAAAGGTGTTTAAGTTTTTATTTTCAAGGGTACTGTAGTCATCCTCATAAATCAACGAAACTGCAAACGTCAATCTCCTTTTGTCAGATTATTTAATAAGACATATCTAATCAATAAATGTCGATTGCTCACACACCCTTAAAAATTCTTAGTTCTCTAAATTCGTTGTTATTTATGTCAAAAAACATTTATTTCCATTTATTACGAACTGTTTGGGATTATATTATCCTTAATCTGGAACTGCGCTTCAAATTATATCTTGTAGCTTTCAATCTTTTAGTCTTGTATTGAATCAATTAATGGGAAAACTCGTTAATAGCTTTTTGTTTAAGTTAACCAACTACTCGATAATGATGTGTTGTGCACACGGTTTTCCTTGTAATTCCACTCCCTCCCAATCAATCTTGTCATATACCAGCGCGAATAGATAATGACAGTGATTTGAATTGATTACAAAAGTGCATTTACTTGTCAGTTGCCAACGTACACTAAACTCGGAAATTGATTATACCAAGGAAAGTAATGTAATCAAGATGTAACAATATTTAGACAGAACTACCCAATACATAATAAAACCGGTTATTTACGATTTATCTGATTTAAACCATTTATCTTGCTCATTCCAATATCCTGTACCTATATGTTGACTTAGACCAATTTACATCTATGCTAGGTTCTACGTTGCGTATGTCTGACTGACTTGTAGGAAGATGTAAGCATTACTTAAGCTATTTACTTGTGTTTATGTCAAATAGGTTAACTCTGAATTAAAAACTACATATTCACAATTAAGATGTAGTCTTAGCATAAAATATGTAACATTGAGTGTATATTTTAAATTCATAAAATTACCAGTAAACTATCCATACCAATCAAATAATTGACATAGAACCCATGATTTCGCAAGTATATTTTTTACAGTTTTTAATGGCTGCTTAGTGACCAGTGAACAGTATTCATCTTCTTTATTATGAAAGAAATGTATGTGAAATGGTAGAAGCCAACTAGGAATGATTACTGAACTTAGGTTTCATGTCATTTGTTAGTCGTCAGGAAGAAATAATTTCTGCTTGATCATTGTAATCTCTGAAAGACTGCTAACGACCAGTGACAATGCTTTCTCAATAATTCTGAGGTATAGTAGAATGTAATCGGGTGAAGTGACGTAACTTTAATTAATGTCATCGCCAACAATTGACTTTACTGTCTTGCACATGTTTGACAATTGTTAACCGAGTGGCTATCAAATCACATTATTTGTGAACCTCATGACAATCCAAAGAACGGAAAAGTGAGTAGCCTATGACAAAGACGTACTAGCTGTGCAGTGCTGCCATCGGTCGCCCCACTAAGACTTCTCGTTATAGGTCCTAGGAGATGTAAAACTCAACTATTCAAGACATTAGATATTACTCAAAATAGAATCCAGAGATGATCCTGATGTAGTTATACATTACGATCTTCACACCAGAAGTCAATCTTTGGTAATATTTCCAATTCAACTGTTAAATACTACTCCTGTTCATGTATTTATTGGATTGTACAACCCTTCTTTTCTCAAAATATCATTTAATTCGTGTGACATTTTCTTAGTACCTTACTGTACTAGGATTTGTATGTGCTATCGAGTACAGAAAAAACCAATTCTCCTTGTACGATTTAAACTCACAGCACCTTAACTCAGCGCTTCTGATTGCCTCCAACTATCAAAACATGCTTCATTTGTATTGGTTGTGTTGACTCTTTCCCATAATGAGTAGGATTACAATTGATTACCTTTATTTGCATTTAGGTTATAAGCATTATTAACAGTGGTGGAGAATGGCTAGCTGTAGAATCCAGCCCATGCTAAATGTATCTGCATATCATGTTCACTCCAGAACTAGGACTCAGTACCGTTTGTTTCAAATGCCGTCGCGTTATCCACTTAGCTACTTAGTCCGGATTGCCACTTGCTTGTGCAATGGAGTAACGATTAATTCAGTTTTATTGGTCCATTGTTTTGTTTTTCTCTTGATCACTAAACCCTATACTAAGTAGATCATTTTTCTGGGTGGAGAATGTATTTAGTGTGATTCTAACTAAATCTTGCTTTTTCTCACCACCAAAAAGGACAACATTTTAAGATTGTGGATATTTGTCCAATTCGTTCTATATGAAAGGGGTGGGTGGACCGATAGATATTGTTTGTTTTATCTTCGAAAACCTCCTGATCTATATTCATATATACTATGAACTGTATAAATATAAATCTACCAATTGAAATTCAAACTGAACCTAAATGACTTCCATATTTCATACTGTTTCCCATTGTATACAAATCTGGTTCAAAGTTATTTGCTGTTCCTGATGTTTGTATTAAAATAATAAACTTATTATTTATTTAGTAATAGACAAGCTTTATGTTAGAAATTTGATCTGATCACAGGAAAAAACAATAACAATCCAAATTTTCATCATTCAAATGATAACCTTTAAGATATCTCATTATCAAGTGAAATGACACATATTGATTTATATGTTTGGAAATAATGAACTGTCATATTCAGATTACACCTCTCCCCGTGACCTTATTTATTGGCCATAGTTTTCTCTCCTCTCAGCTATCAGTTGAACTATTCATGATCTAGTATTAAGCAAAAAATGAAAAGTTTCCCTAATATATATATATATATATATATATATATATATATATATATATATATATATATATATATATATTAGTTACGAAATTATTTTCACTGATATACAAATTATTTGCACCTGTCTCCCTAATGGAGCACATACCGTCAACAAGCATTCTCCAACCTACTTTGTCCTGGGCCTTCCTTTCCAGTTCTACCTAACTGCTACTCAATCTTTTGACGTCTGCTTCCAATTATCGGCTTAATGTGTGTCTTTTGGTCTGCCTCTTTTCCATTGGCCTCGAGAATTCCAAGTTGGTTCTTGCCTTGTGACACAGCTGAGAGATTTCTTCAATGTGTGTCCTATCCACTTCCAGTACATTTTCCTAATTTTTTCCTCATCTGTAAGCTCATTTAGGTCTCTCCAACATTAGATTGATGCTGATATTGTCTAGTCAACAGATCTGAAGTGTTTTCCGTAAACAACCGTTAATAGACACCTGTATTTTGCGGATGGTGGCTTTCATGGCTTCCCAAGTTTCCACCCGATACAGTAGAACTGTCTTGATATTCGTATTGAAAATTCTGACTTTCGCGTTGTTTGATAGTTGTTTTGAGTTCCAAATGTTCCTCCAGTGAAGAAATGTTGCCCTTGCTTTGCTAAACCGTGTTTTTACGTCGGCATCAGATCCACCTTGCTCATCAATGATGCTCCTCAGATATGTAAAAGCTTTTACATCGTCCAAGGCTTCTCCGTGAAGCGTGACTTGGTTGGTGCATGTTGTATTGTATCGAAGAATCTTGCTTTTTCCATTGTGAGTGCTAAATCCTAATGCCGTTACACTGGTCGTCTTCTGCGTTTGTTATTACATGTCGGATAGAAGGGCTATATCATCTGCGAAGCCCAAATCGTCCAGCTGCTTCCGAGCTGTCCACTGTATACCGTACTTCCCCTCACATGTTGACTTCATAATCCAGTCAACCACTAGGAGAAAGAGAAAAGGTAAGAGTAAGCAATCTTAACTGACACCGGTCTTTACTTGGGACGAGCCTGTGAGTTATCCTCCATGCACGATTTTTCAGTGTAGTCCATCATAAGAAATTCGCATGATGTTGACTATCTTAGGCCCACCGTAGTATCCAGGAAGCTTCCATAATGTCATCCTGTCCACACTGTTGATTGTTCTGTTATGATCCGTAATGTCGAGCTTTGGTCGGTACATAATCTAACTTTACGGAATCCAGCCTGCTGATCTCGAAGTTGGATGTCTACTGAGTTTTTCGTTCTGCTCAACAACACCCTGTTGAAGACTTTTCCTAGTATTGAGGGACGAGCAATGTCTCTGCAGTTCACACACTCGCCGGAATCGCCTTCCTTTGGTATCTTGATCAGGTGTCCTTTCCAGTCTGTTGGTACTTGTTCTTCATCCCAAATCTTAATGAAGAGAATATGGTATACTTTTGCAGTTACTGCTACGTCTGCTTTGATTACCTCTGCCGTAATATTGTCTGCTGCTTTGCCGCTCTTGATTTGTCTGATGGTCATACTGATATCTTTAACTGTTAGTGTTCCAACGTTCATTGGGAGGTCTGTGGGTGCCGCTTCAGTGCTGGGTGGGTTCCGCGGTGTAGGTTTATTCAAGATTTATCCAAAAAGTTCTTCCCACTTGTTCCTCC
The DNA here is from genome assembly GCA_944470395.2 of Schistosoma turkestanicum. Lineage (NCBI taxonomy): Eukaryota > Metazoa > Platyhelminthes > Trematoda > Strigeidida > Schistosomatidae > Schistosoma > Schistosoma turkestanicum. The sequence continues at coordinate 19,957,796 of OX103979.1, forward strand.
ATTTTTCAATGTCGGTGATAGGTTTACTTCCCTTGTTCTTCACTCGTAATTTCGGTTTACGACATTTCCGAGCAAGCGTCTTCTTTGTGTCATAGCGTCGTCTCATGTTGCCTTCCCTTGCAGCTTTATGTGCTATCACTGTTAGGTCTTTCACATATTTTTGCTTATTAGCTCTGATGCTCCCCTTCATGTCCCTCTTCGCTTCTGTGCCTTGGCTTTCTTTGAACTTGATCGGTTAATACTGACTGCTGCCTTCTTGTTCCTCCTTTCTTTAATCTTATCCAGTGTATGAACACAGATTTATCCCTTATTATGGCACTTCTTCTGGCCAAGAAACTCTTGAAATGCGGAAGCTATTGCTTCTTTAATCCCTTTGCAGTTGTTCTCCATGGAGATTTTGTATCCATTGAGTAGATCGCGAAAGGCCTGGAATCTATTGTTGAGGGCTATCTTGAATTCGCTGAGTTTGTCAGCATCCGGAAGGAACGCCGTATTAGACTTTTGTGATGTTGTTCGGCCCATTTTCCAGTGCTTCTTGAGTTTCAGTTTCATTTTAGTCATTACCAAGTAATAAACTGAGGCTATATCAGCTCTGCTCGTGGTTTTCACATCCTCCCTGGTCCTTCTGAACTTTTTATTGCTGCGGATATGGTCGATTTAGTTCTCTGTAGGGTGATCAGGCGAAACCCATGTGGCGTTTTTATGCGTTTGTGTGGGAATATTGTGCCGCTGATGACCAGTTTGTTGAAGGCGCATAGGTTAGCATATCTTTCATCATTTTCGCTCCTTTATCCCAGTCTATATCGTTCCAAGATGTCTTCATATCCAGTGTTGTCCATGCCAACCTTGACATTTAGGTCTCTTATCAGAATAGTTAAGTCCTTTTATGAGCATCTCTCGACGATTGACTGCAGCCCGTTCCCACTCTTGTCGTTGGTGGGTGCATAGCACTGGATGATATTGATTGCATTCCTGTCTTCATTTGATTTAAAAGATGTCTGATGATCCTGTATCCATGAGATTCCCATCCTATCAGCTCCTTGTGTGCTTGTTTAGATAGCTTCAGTGCAACTCCTTGTGTGTGTAAGGCATTTTCTTCTTCATGGCCGGAGTATAACAGTATCTCTCCTGAAGCTAGTCTTAGTCGTTCAACCTGTATCCAATGTGTTTCACTGATTCGAAGAACCTCTAGGTTATATATTTTCAATTCTTCAGCAACTTGGATGACTCTATCACAATATGTAAACATTCCATGTATCTCTACTAATGGTTGATCTGGTTTTAAGAAGGGGCGTCAACCTCATGACTTTCGAAAGAACTCGACTTTCATCATGACACGTCATAACTCCTATGAATGAAGACCTTCGGATTGCAAGGTGAGGGCTTAAATATTTTGAATTGTTTGTTCTAGTTAGAGTTTTTCAACCAGTTGGTCCGGGCTAGGGACTGGAAGTAGCCACATAAGGACTGCAGGTGTAGTAGATAAACAAATTATGATGGAACAATTAACCACAAACTAATGACGCAATCAAACTGATGATTTGTTCGGATAGCTTGTGACAAATAAAACCTTCAGCCAGTTGATAGATTATAGATTACTTACTGCTGCCAGCATCCAACGGTGTTAATGTCTATCCATGGCCTTGCGCAACCTCACGTACTTTCTTTGGTGAGCACGCGAGACCGGAGGTCCTGGGACCGAATCTTGCGAGTAGCGGGGATCGTGGACACTCACTGCTGATGAGTCCCATACTAAGACGAAACAGCCGTTCATTGCTTTCATACTTTTAATGTTGGTCTAACATTGATCGATTCATGATTTCAAAGTAGCGAAAAAGGATGGCGTGAGAAATAATATCCAACTAATGAATATCCATTACGGGGTTGTGAAGATTGTTTATCAGTGTACTATTTTATTAGTAATAAAATTGGAAATTATCTTATAAATTGAAGAAAAAATAAGTAACAATTACTTTCACAGTTCATCTATTCATCTTCAAGTGATTCATTATAAAAAAATGATAAAAAAAATACTGAATCTCAATGATTAGAAACTAGTCATGACAAACGTAATCGATAAACTTTTATTATTAGTGTAGAAGATTGAAGAGATTGTTGAATTTATGACTCTCAATTATTTAACTTCAGTTGACTAAATTACTATTATTTATTTATCACTCAACGTCTTTACTAAATCAGAGAAGTGTACCATAAAGAGTTGTTCCTCCCTCTTTTCTCTTCTAATTTATTCTACATGATCCGTCATCTTCTACAGAAAACACTTTCATCAGCCATGAAGATGATCTCACTATTTGTACACCAATTTCTACTCATTCACATTCTCTGAGAATGAATAAGTTCTTATCGCTCACTGAATGATAGTCTAACGTTAATAGTCCCACACTTAATCTTTCAAAATGTCAGGCTTTTAATTTCAGCCTAAGATATTAACAAGAACTAAACACCCTATCGGAATCCCATGAATTTTCTACCATTGGAGATTCTATGATAAAGACAGTATGAACGGTTTTTTACTATTGGTGTAAGTTTCTCTTCTGATCTCTTATGATCTTCTCATTATTTACTAATGTAGAAAAAAGCTTTCCGTTTGACTTGTTATATAAAGAAGCAATATACTTCTGGCCTTATGCGACATTTACGCTTTTTTAACCCTTACAAATTACCAATTATCCTTTACTGTTCTCCATCATTCTTTTCTGTACTTTTGACAAGAGATTTTGTAGTGTTACGGAGAATGCTTAAAATAGTTAGCAGATATTGTAAGGAATCTTTTGAAGTAATTAAAAGTATGGTAGTGAAAAGACAGTTAAAAGCTTGTAAACTCCTGGGAAAATTTTATCTTATCTGATATTAACCATCTGCTTCATTAATGTATTTCTCTTTGATATATAATCAGGTTGAACAAGATGCTAATACATTAGAATCTGTGCATTCAAGTAAAAGGGCAAAAACTCTGTGGTACCTTATTCCGCAAATATACAATGTGATAAATATATGATAAGAATGGATGTAGTCAAAAACTTAAATTTTTAAACATGTTCCTCAATTAAAAATTATAGATATTCTCTATTTTTGTTTATTTTGTGAAGGGAACCTGTTGAAATATTCGGTGCTAAAAATCCCATATTGTACTAAACAAATATCAATTAATAAATACATTAATATCATTATCATTACTTACTTACCTACTTTACTTACACCTGTTACCCCCCAACGGAGCATAGGCCGCCCACCAGTTTTCTCCAACCAACTCTGTCCTGGAATTCCCTCTCCAGTTCTGTCCAATGTTTGTTCATTCTTCTCATATCTTTTTCTATTTCTCGGCGTAATGTGTTCCTTGGCCTTCCTCTTTTCCTTTGACCTTGAGGGTTCCATGTGAGGGCTTGTCTTGTGACTCAGTTCGGTGCTTTCCACAGTGTGTGTCCTATCCACTTCCATCGCTTCTTCTCGATTTCCTCCTCCACTGGAATCTGGTTTGTTCTCTCCCACAGTTCGTTGTTGCTGATGGTGTCTGACCAACGAATCCGAAGTATTTTGCGTAGACAACTGTTAATCAACACTTGTATCTTCTGGATGATGGCTTTCGTAGTACTCCAAGTTTCCGCTTCATACAGTGTAACTGTCTTGACATTTGTATTGAAAATCCTGTTTTGGTGTTGATTGATACTTGTATGGAGTTCCAGATATTTTTCAACTGTAGAAATTCAGCCTTCGCTTTACCGATCCGCACCCTCACATCTGTATCAGATCCACCTTGGTTGTCGATGATGCTCTTATCATTACTCGAGTTCCAAGAATTCGATTCAAATCAAAAAATCATAAATAATTTAAGCACAAGAAGGATAAGTGGGTTTTCTCCTCAATTATATCTTTTTACAGCATGATTTTAGTTTGAAGCCTTAAAACCAAATTGTTGTTATGAACTCATTACACTCCATGTATGAGATATGGAATCATGTAAGGTAAATCGTGTTGTTCGGATATAAAATTGTAAACATTTGTCTACTATTTGGTTAGAGCTGAACAAGTTTATGAAAAGTAAACTATTGATAGTTTTTACAAAGCTTCACAAAGATAGCCCTCGAAATTGGGTTTGGATAAAACATACCAATATAACAAAGTTCACAAGAACAAGTAAAGTGTTTGTTGCAGTTTGAGTTGGTCGTATAGTCACAACAAAATGAACCTTCAAAATTGTCGACATAGGTTGAATAATTCAGTGTAAAAGAAATACAAGCCAGAAACATTAACAAACTAAAAGTGTTATTAATTCTTCATTTAGCAGTGAAATGAATTTTCGAAAACTATGTATGCATAGTTTTATAAAGCCGTAAAATCTTCCTAACTTTACACATGAGTATTGTTTATCGAAAATTTTATCTGATTCTTCAAAGGTCGATGACATTAGTCGAAGTTTTCAAGTGCTTATTTAATTTCAGCTTTCCAAAACAAACAGCGAATCTGCCTAAGTAGTCGAGTGGATCGACCTAGTTTTTATTTATTTTTTAACTACTGAAATCATGTATAGTAGTATATATTGTAATAATCCTCTTAGCCAATCATTTTCAAGTAATTATTGACCAATCATCTACCTGTTTTCCATAATATATTCTGTAACCTGACTTGAATCAGTCAGTTGTTCATACAATTCTTTGAGAATGTCGGTTACCAGTGGTATCACTGCTCCGGTTCAACTATGTCGAAGATTGTTTGGTGAACCTGTATCATGTATACGTATTCAACAAACTTTAGAAACAATTATACGTAAAGATTTAGATCGTTTCCAAAATAAATGGAATTTCCAACCATCTAAAATTGTATCGGAGAATAAAATTCGGAAGCCTCTTTCTGTTCATCAATTGCACAATGGAAATTTACAAAATAATTCTACAAATGAATTCATTTTGGAACCTGTTCAATCACCTCCAAGTTTCTACATAAAATCTCCACGAAAATTAAAAGCATTTCGACGTCTTCCAATGTCAGTAGCCCAAAAAACACGTATGGAACTCAGTAAAAAGTCTGCAAACGATGAACTTGCACAATTCACTTATTCATTTACTCCATCATATAACTTGTCTAATATTGATAATTCATTAAATGACCATCAGAAATCTGAACTAAACTTTCCTTTAACAACAGAATCAATTAATACAGTACCATCTAACCAACCACCGCCAACATCTTCATCAACACCATACAAAGTAAATTGTACATCACAGCTAACTAACAAATCATCAACGGAAACCGCAACAATAACAACAACAACAACATTACCTGTCACTCCAATTATCATCCGTTCAGATAATAATAACAATAACGCAATGTTACCATCAAGTTCCAATTCTACTTCTCAACATCCAATTAAATTAATAAAATCAGAACGATTAAGTTTGAAAAAATCTGGGCCTAAAGTAACAGGTAATTTTCATAATCTGTTTTGTGTTTTGTTGATTATCGTGTTTGAAAAATTATCGGAAATCAATAAGTTTTTAGTTTGTTTTTTTTTTGAACCACCTTACTCCTACCTTTCTTTTTCTAATTGGTTAACTGATTCAATATATAGATAGTTGACATGAATATTAATATCTATGTATATATTCATCTATAGTGAATTAGTAGAAAAAATTAGCATGAATTAAAAAATGAAATAGTAGAAGTATTAAAATTAAAATTTTTAAATATTTTTGATTCATTCGAATGTGTAGACAGTTTTAATATAAAGATAAATTGTGGCGATGAGTGTTTTCAGCATGAACAAGTAAAAACAGTAAATATAAGAGTGTAGTATATAGTTTTCTTTTTCAGTGGTAAGGAATGCGAAGTAACTGCCTCATGTTGAATAACAATGATTGCATAATAAACTAAGTAGAAAATAATAAATATATATATTTCAAATTCTTATTTGATGATAGAATTGTGATTGATGGGCTTTATATACTTGGTTTCATTAAAATGAATCTAGGTAGAGATTGCAATTTAAATCAATTAAACACTGTATTATCCTTCTCTATGAATAATAGCTGTAATGAATTTTTAAAAAAAATTTACACTGTTAATTGTTTCCTTATGATTACCTTACTCGTGAACGCCTAACCTCTATATCACTAAGCTGACATCCAACAGTGCTACTATTTAACACTGATGGATTCATGCCTAAAATGAACTTCAACAATCTCCACAACCCTATTGTGGCTATCACATACTCATTAGTGACTAGCTCTGTGATGGAATTCTCGGAGTTATAGTGAGAAGCCGTAACCGGTGGATTCCAACCGTATTGTATGTGAGGCAATAGATGAGGTAATGTGATTGATTGTGGTTGATTGAAGTTACATCATTTGATTATTTATTTGTGAACAAACAGTAGAGAACAATAAAACTGATAGAATAAGATTATTAGCGTAGATAGATGGTAGCTAACTGAAGAATACCGAGATAATTCACACAACATACGCATATACCAAAGTGGCTGATTAATTCCACTGTTAACTATCAAAGAAAAAATCCAAATACCCAATACAAATGAAATAACAGAATAAAAATAAATTTGTACTTTTGCAAGAATTCTCAACTGTCAATTGCAGATTTACATTGTTTTCTAAAAGTAAATTTGAAAAATAGAAACTTATATTACTCTAATTAATCCTGTTAAACACTGCAATAATATACGTTCTGTTTATTAATTAAATAGGAACACTTTTTCTCACAGTTTCAAATTTCATCCTGTTGTTTAGTTAATCTCTCCAACATTAATTCTGTCATTATATCATAGTATTTAACTATTCGATAAGATGTTATGAATAGAAGTCAATATACTAATAGTAATAACAATAATAAATTTATTCTAAAAAACGATAAACAAAACTAGCTTGTATTTTGTACAACTACAGTCAGATATGGTTCAAGTAAGAGGAAAAATTCAACACCAAATAATATAACACACGTGGTAATTAGTATCGGTGTGCAAAATCTATTCATTACACTATAAAACAGATGTCAAAAAAATTATGATAATTATAATACACTGAACAGATTACTTGTAGATTGTTTCACCTTATATTGATTGTATCTATTACCGATTATTCTCGACTAAAGTACTATTGATGATCAATGAACACTGGACACCTGTCTCTACCAAATATAAAGGAGATGTGCACTACTGAAGAGCTCCATACTTCATACATAACAGTTATTCCGGGCTCCTTAGTTTCCAATAGTAATTTAATTATCATCAATCTATAGAGAATATAACTTAAAGTATTAATTTATTGGGAATCATAAATCGATCAAAGTTAGACCACCATGAGAAACATGGAAGCACTGGAGGGCCGTTTTGTCCTGGTATGGGATTTATCAGCAGTGTGCATCCACGACTCCTGCACCTCGCAGGATCCTAACCCAGGATCTTCGGTCTTGTGCGCGAACGCCAAACCTCTGGACCACTGAGCCACTATCTATTATCAGTATAAAAATTAGATTTACCATATTTCATTAAAAAAAAATACTGATTAGGTCGCCGCATATGAATGTTTGATTATTGAACTTATTTTTTAATAACCGTCTCCTATTATTTTGAACACCAAACAATGATGTAGAAATATTAAATTGTTTATTTTTCAAATGTTTTTTCTGCTCTCACAGATTATTTTGCTGTTAAAAGACGACGACAGACAATGAAATAATTCACATGAAGTAACAATAAAGGTAAATTTTATTTTTCTTCTTTTCTTTACATAATAAAGTATTATTAGTGGCAACTTGCTTAAAATTAAGTTAATTTTGATGATAACTTTTATCATCATACACTTAACAAATCATTTTTTTTAAATTGCAGATTGACTATGAGTTTAAGAAGAAAAACAGTCATTGATAAAACTTAACCAGTGCTAGACAGTTGTTTCTTTTTGTTGAGTTTAATATTCCGACTGGTTAGCATACGACAAACCTGCGATTAGATCAGCCTACTTTAATAGTTTAAGGTGTTTCAGTTCACTTTGCATCAAAAGATCTCAATGTTTCAATCTATAACCATTGAACAAAAATTTACTGCATAAATCTCAGTCCCAATTCAGTCTTACATCTTGAAATTATTCGCCATGTTTTTGACAATGGCTACGTTACGCCTCCCGATGATCCAATCATTTAAAGTATTTTAACCATTGATGAATAGATCTCTGTGGTAGTGGTGTTTGGTTCTCTGAACTGGATGTTTTGGTTGTGAAGCTTTCATTGTTCTTCTGAACAACATCATCAGCACAAACTTCAGATAGAAGTGAAGCATTCGAATTTCTCCACGTTCGACCTGTAGCTTGTTCTGCTAACAGAACAAGCTACCACAATCATCCCACCTGAGCTACAAATCTTCTCCACCATCTCGAATAGATCTCTGTAGTTTGATATCATTTCTTAATAATCAAGATGATAAGTTTGCCACTATAGATATATAGTTGATGAAATCTATAAAATAATAACTTCCTTATTTCAGTCCGAACACAATAACTTTATGTATTGCTACTACTTCGAAGTCAACAACCCACATTTCCTGCTTCAATCAATTTTGCGATACAGTACAGCAATGATCATCTAATGCATTGCGATTGGACTTCATATCATCAGATAAAACTTTTGCATAATCAGTTATAGGCTTAAATTCCACTTAAGTATTTGTAAAATGGATATTTCTTTTTTGTTGTGAAATTACCGGGAAATTTTCTGCTTGTTTCCTAAATTAAACTATTCTCAAGGTTACAGCCTAAAAACATTTTATCCGTTATTTCTTTATTATGCCTTAAAATACCCTCCACACCACAGTTAATAAAAGAAACATATTTTTTAATGACTCATTCATTATAACAATAAAGACAGATGGAAATAGTTAGATTTCCTTTGTGTATATATATGCGTGATTAAACTTGACCCCCTGCCAGTCTGAAATAGTTGATTGGCAGAAAGAGAGGATCGTGCCTGTTTTCGTATATTAACAATCCCTATCTATTAATTAAAGAACTACGGTTAAATAGGAATTAACCTCCCTCCTCCCTCCTCCTCCCTTCCCTCTTGCATATATTTTCATCCCATATGGTGGGAATTTTTCTTTATTACACATTTATCCATCTGGTTTTTATGTATTTTCCTAATTAAATTGACTGTTTATTTTCCCTCTTGTGCACATATGTTTCTGTGTATCATCATACGTGTTCGCATCGATTGCAGATAAATGATTTCCTAAAAGTTTACAACTTCTTATTCACAAACCCACATACATACAAGTATGTCGTCTTTGTAGTCTAATTTAATTTATGTTATCTGTGTTGACCTGCACGTGTTCTTAACTGACATGTGGGATAAAAAGAAAACAGAACAGGATGTGTTCAATATTCAATGCACATTACATTAAGAGCATATTTATTTTCTTCAAATAATTCTTTATATTGATTAAGAATACTTGAGAATAATAATAATAATCATACAGCACAAATACATATATTCATTTTTGAGGCAAAAACTGAAGAAAATAAGAAAAATTATTAAGAAACGCACTGAAGCTTAAATTTGAATTTTCTTCAGTATGCTAATTAGATTGATTGAAATATTGTCTGCAGCGTAAAAACGAAGGATTAAAATAGAATGAACTTAACTTATTCGTTAATGGTTCTAGTTTATGAGAAAAGAGAAATCAACCAAGTTCTGAGTGAAAATGTATAGGAAATCCTCATTTAAAGTGTTAATAAGCGACAGTAGTCCCCATAGGATAACTACCATCATCAGTTCTATTCCAATGCGTCATAAACATGTCTACGCTGATGTTATCACTTGTATTTGACTTATGTAATCAATTGGAAGTATAGAAAGTGTTGAGAGTATTGTTCTAAATGCCTCAGAGTCTTAGTACTGGGAACTTTGTTAGCAAAGAATCATTGGAAAAGTGTATATCAGTTTGTCATTATTCATTTATTTTAGTATACTTAGAGGTTTACCCTGATATGGAGTCGAAACATCAGTTAATCAATATTTATGATAGACAAGGATTATTGGACATTGATCACATTTGTTAAGATTAAGAATTTGAATCAAACTTTTATAAATGATCCATGCATCCTACATATGGCTAGCTGTTTTCTTTGTCAATTTTCCTTTAGCCAACCTTCATACTTCTTGCTTTTCTACGAATTCAACGATTCCTTCTTTTTTATTTCCTATTGTACCATGATTTAGTTTATTTAGATTGCGTACTTCAAAATTGTTATATCTGCCTATGAATATAAGTTATTTTTTGATATGGACTAATGACTCAGCTGTTGATTTACTCGCTTCAATAATACTTGATTTTATTCCATGGTTAACTTCACAATTCATAATACTCGATGACAAAGTTAGTCAGCTTTGTATTTATCTAGAAAAATATTACAAAGTCTTAGCTATGTATAGTATTAAAATATTATTCTCAAGGTGAATAGAAACACAGCACTCACTTGTGATGTTAATCCTACTTCACGATAGAAACCATCATGTGACTTGACATTGCTTCTCAAATATAACATACATGTTATGACTACCTGTCAATAGAATTGTTATACTGAGCTAACAATAATTATAATAATGTGTTTAACGTTATCTGAAAACAATTGAAATTAACATTAACTGATTTGCAGAGAATATGATGAGTTGAACAATTGTCACTAGTAGTAATAACAGTAAAATTAGAAATGGACATTATACGTATGTCTATTCCATGTCCATATATATATGTACATACTGGTAATATCGACAATCAATATCTATTATTTACATTATCATGTTATTTATTAAACAATCTTTTAATTTTTACCAGTGTAAATATTATAAATATTTTAGTTACTATGTTAAAAAAAATTTTTTTTTCCACTCTATTAATTGAATATGTACACAAGTAACTAAGATGAATCATCATGATATGTATAAATATTTCCATTATGCCTGTGAATTGTAAGGTTAAGTTTATTTTCTTCACGGTCAAGGTCACAAAGTATTCTCTATTTACTTTAGAGTTGTTTGCATCTGTATTTTTATTCATCCATATTGGATTGTTTGAAATGAAAATAAATTCTTTGTCTGCTATAAGTTTATATTTCATGCAAGTTCATTCAATATATTTTCAGGCAGAGTTTGGTAGGTTTGTGTTATTACACATTTGAAATCATCAATCAATCATTGTTAGACCACCATTAGGAACCTGGAAGCCCTGGACGGCCGTTTCGTCCTGGTATGGGACTCATCAGTAGCAGTGTGCATCCACGACTCCTGCACCTCGTAGGATTCGAACCCTGGACCTTCGGTATTGTGCGCGAACGCCTAACCATTGGACTACTGGGCCGGCATTCAACGGTGTTAATGTCTATACAATAGCCAACTTAATTTTTTTTCTTGTCCTTATGTAGAAAATAATGTGTCAGCTAAAAGACTATGATGTGAAACGCCCAACCATCGGACCACTGGGCCGGCATCCAACGGTGTTTCCAGGTTTCTAATGGTGGTCTAACAATGATTGATTGGTGATTTCAAATGTGTAAAATTCAATATATACATTTACATATATCTATATCATTTATTTCACTGGATTAGACATCTCAATTCATATGTTCGATATTTTGAATTACCACTAAATAGTGCCAACAACCTCTCTACCACTGTGTTATTTCGACTTTAGTTTATGCCGAAATGTTGTATTTTATTTTTATATCATAAATTAATTATTATCACTATGATTATGTTGTTTTTTTTTTCAACTACATTTTAGAATATCAGTCAACTGAATAATGACAAAAGTAGGATGAAAAAACGTCTTTTCTCTGTCCCTCTCAATATCCATATCACGATGGGAAAAAAAACAAACACATTTTTTATTCAATAAAAAAAACACACACACAACACAGATTTATTTCTTTCTCTGTCCCATTTATTCATTATATTTTTTTCCCTTCCCTATTCTATTCCTATTATAAAGTAGTTATATATTAAACAATACAGATTTTATTATGTACTATTATTATTATTAATTATTAATATTATTATTACCAATAATATCATTAAAATTGTCTATAAAAAATGAAATGTTTTCTGTTGTTGTCGTCGTTTACAAACTATAGATTAGTTTATCGATTACAGTAATTATACTAATAAGTCTGTCAACTACAACGTCGAATTTTGTACGTATATACATCAGTTCCGATTTGTAAACTATATTAGCTCATAGACATGGGATTGTCATTTCAAATCTCATAGTAGTAGAGATAGTAGAAGTATTTGGGGGTAATGGAGAAAATTAGGGTTCGGGGATTTCTTGAAAGAAGTATAATCCAGTGAAATAAATTTAAAAAGAGAAAGATAGAGGTGATAAAGAATCCAGAAGATTAGAATTTGCGAAAACACAAGAATTGGATACACCTATGGTGGCCAGTGGTTTCAGTAGTTTCGTGACGGTCGGTATCTAACGTATTCTTAGATTTCATGTGCTACTCGTCCAGACAGCCGTTAGTAAATAGCCCCTCACGGTTTATAAATCAGAAGGCGAATACGAAGTGTTGAATACGTTTAATTGGCAAACCACAGGCACATGAAGTGAAAGGCAAGCAAGCTAGCGAGTGAGCGGATTGGCGAATGTATTGATAAGATTAAAATGTACATATATATACATAGGAAAATGGTTGAGTCATCGAAAAACTTAAGAGGTTAACATTAAAACAAGTAGGGATGAATATTTACGTATGCGGTAAGCAATATTCAGTTGTACCAGTTCATTCAAACCAGACAATAATAAAAGCCGATGGTACATATAATTTATTGCTATACAGATGACTCGGTTAAATAAGTTAATCAAAAGGCTTAACCAAATTAAATACGGACGAACAAGGTAGTCTACAACTACTAACATGGCTCAATCCAGTTGTCAGTGACTTCATGGATTTCCGCCATGTTTTGGTATGACTGCCCTTAGCTTCCTTCCAACCTAATTCTACACCAGAAAAGATCACTCGACGAGGTAGTCGGTGGTTAGGCATACGTAACACATGTCCCAAACACTTCAACTGAAGTCTCAATACTTCATCTATTGACCTCCCATCATTCACTAGTACCTTTTCCTAACTCCAGCATTGCTTACTCAGTGGTCCCAGGATATTTGAGCAATGCTTTTAAGACGCTTATGATTGAAAACCAGTAGACTAAGAATGTCCTCGCTTCTTACTGGCCATGTTTCACAGTCATAAAGTAGGATGAAGCGAACTACTGCGCAGTGCACTCGTGTCATGTTTGGGCTGGTTGCCCTTACTTTTCTTCCAACCTATTCCCATACCACAGTGCGTCACTCGTCAAGGCAGTCGGCGGTTAGGTATACGTAACACATGTCCCAACCATCTCAAATGATGTAGACTCACCACTTCATCAACTGATTTACCATCCTTACCTAATACTCGTTTCCTAACAACTGTATTGCTAATTCGATTGTCTCAGGCTATACAAGCAATGCATCGAAAATACCGATGATCAGATACTAGTATTCTACGAATATCTTCAACTCTTAATGGCCATTTCTCACATCCAAAGAGTAGGACAGAGTGAACAGCTACTCAGTACTCGTCCTTTAATTAGCAGATGGATATCTCGCCTACACCGTAAGTGACTCAAGCTGGCAAAAGCCAATCAAGCCTTCTGTAACCGTGCTGAGATTTCGTCAGTTACCAGGACATCAGGATCTACGAGACTCGCAAGAAAAGTGAAGCGGTCAGCACACTCAATTACTTCACTCCACATCACATTACACTAATCAACCGATGTTGATTAGCTAGTTATCAAGTTTATGATGTACTATCCAGAACGCGGATCAAATTCTGTCAACTAAATGTCTATTATGACTATTTTAACTTAATCGATATCAGCTAAGAAAATTTTGCTTCATTTTAACCATTTGTGTGTTATTTTGTAGAAATACACTTATAGTCTAACTGTAATGTTACTTTAGTATTTGAATAAGACATTAGGTGCTTCAAGATAACAATAATATTTAACTAATTCTATCGTAAAACTGAATAGTAGTAAAAATAAAAATGATCTTGAAGTCACATTTCACATAGTTAAGTAAAATCTGTAAAAATCGTAAGTATTTCATCAGAGAAATAAGGAATCCTGTAAAAGTATAAGGATTTAAGATAGCTTACTATCAGTTTTCTAATCGTATTAATGAGGAAATATACTAATTTGAATATAAAAAAAGATTCTTTTCGTATCTGTAATTTCTCTGAAGGGTTAACAAGATACATTTTTAAGGTAATGATGATATAAGAAGAGTTATGTGTAAAAATTGTGATATATATATATATATATATATATATATATATATATATATATATATATATATATATATATATATATATATATATATTCATACATTATTAGCTGGCTAATCATTCGATGATTTACTTAGAATTAACATTCAATAAAAGACCTTGAAATATGCAATATCTCTATATCACATATCGTTTGTTTCCGAGAAAATATTTTTCTCATCAATTGTCTCCATTTTGAACATGTTATAAAGCACATTTCTTTATTTTTAGCTTCGCACATAATAAAGTCACGTACTTTTGAATTTCTTCTTAAATATAATAGATAGTTTTCTGAATTTTCAGTAATTCATCTACTCACCTTAGTATAGAGTTACATTAGCTGGACATAATTAAACTTAGGGGTCTCTGATTGAATAAATATAATACAAAGGAAACCAATTCGACTTAATCATTATTTTTATTTCAATGTTACAATCATATTGTTACATTGAAAATGATTGTTATTTAACGATAAATTATGTATTGTGCATAGTAAATAAGACAATGACTTATGAAATATACTAGTTGATAATGAGTGAGTGACTAAATATTAACCACATCAATTTGATGATCTACTCTCTATAGTGCAACATTATTTTCTTCGTCTCAAACAATTAATCGATAATATATTTGATAGAGGCTTCTTCGACACTAAACTGCAAAATCGTGAGTGAAGGATAGCTCACAAACTCGTTCCAAGTGAAGATCAGTTTCAAAAAGGGTCGTTTACTCTCATCATTTTGATTTCTCCTAGTGGTTGACTGAATTATGAAGGCTTTAGCATCT
The DNA here is from genome assembly GCA_944470395.2 of Schistosoma turkestanicum. Classification (NCBI taxonomy): domain Eukaryota; kingdom Metazoa; phylum Platyhelminthes; class Trematoda; order Strigeidida; family Schistosomatidae; genus Schistosoma; species Schistosoma turkestanicum. The sequence continues at coordinate 19,972,966 of OX103979.1, forward strand.
GAAGAAAAGCACTAAATACGATGGACAGTTTGGAGGCAGATGATCTAGTTCTTCTCTCTCACAGGAAACAACAAACAGTAGAAGACTGCCAGTGTAGCAGTAGCACAATCAACCTCTGAAGCAGTAGGCCTCAACATACACAAGAGAGAAAGCAAAACCCTTCGATACAATGCAGTATGCATTAACCAAATCACACTTGACGGTTAAGTTTTGGGAGATGTGGAAACTTTAACATATCTAGACAGCATCATTGATAAACAAGGTAGATCTGATGCAGATGTAAAAACACGGATTAGTAAAGCAAAGACAGAATTTGTGCGTTTGCAAAACATCTACAACACGAAACAACTGTCAACCAACACCAAAGTCAGAATTTTTAATACGAACGTCAGAACCGTTTATTTTAAGGAACGGAATCTTAGAGAACTACGAAAGTGATCTGTCAAGAGATACATGTGTTTATGAGCAGTTGTCTACTCAAAATGCTATGGCTCCTTTGTCCAAACATTATAAACAACAACAACAATTTGCTATGGTAAAGAACATGCTTTCAGCTGAGGAAAATATTAGGAAAAGATGCTGGATTTGGGCAGAGCTCATTGTTTAACTCACCCAACTGTATCACAAGGCGAACCGTAAACTTCAATCCTCAAGGGTAAAAGATAAAGGAAGACCAAGGACACATTATGCCGAGAATAGGAAGTAGACATGGAAAGAATGCACAGCAATTGGATGGAACTGGGAAGAAAGTTCCGGACGGAGTAAGCTGGGGAATGCTGGTCGATAGCCTATGCTCCATCAGGGGTAACAGGAGTAAGTCAGTAATCCCTTTTTTATATACAACCTATTCAACCATTCATATCATCGTTGTTCACAATTTGTTAATGATTCACTATACACATGATATAAAGCTTAAACAATATGGTTTCATTTATTATAAAATTTGTAACTAAATTAGAAGTATTTATTTAATCATTTTATACTTTGAAGTTAATTGATTTTTATCGCTATCAGTGTATCAAATAAATGTTGATTTAACTAACAAATAACTTTGTAATTTGTACAATGTGAATGTTTAATACTAGTCTCTGCTCTTATCCGAAATCAATCGCCTAGACTGCAAGTTTATAGGCTAACAATTGAATCCAGGATGTGAATTTTTGCCCTTTTTTGTAAAGAAAAAAAACCATTCATTAATTATATCTCAATGACTCAGTATATCACAAACTATTAAGATTTTTTTTAAATATTTCTATTGGTTAATCATTTTTTTTGTTTTAAATAGAGAGCGTGTACAATTTTACACGAGATGATTCATCATTTTCACTAAAATATAAAATTTGATTAAATTGGTACAGTGTTGTTTACAATAAACAGGTTTTTACATATTCATACTTAGAAATCTTCATAATTTTCTCATTATTATTTATTGTGGTCGTCAACTTTTAATAAACATGAATAAACAAGATTAATTTCTTTAGAAAATAAATTAACCATAGAAATCAGTGTCATTTTGATCAAACTAGATCAAAATACAGAGTGATCTAAATCATGCACACACAAATACACACACAAACAAACGAAAAGACAGATCAACCATTTTATACACTAGTCGATCGTAGCTTCATGTTTATTGGGCCTCAAACATGTACACTTTTGTCTATGCTTAAAATATGATCATGTATCATGTGATATACGATTGATCTAGGTAAGGCCTAGACTTAGATTTAATCACGTGATTGACCTAACCAAGTCAAACAGACTATGTATATATCCCATGATTAAAAATGCATAATTCATTTGTGAATATATGTTAGGCTGTTATCTATAGTGTCAGAGATAAAATAATTACATTCAAAAATATCGTGCAATTCATTATAGAAAATAAGATTAGGTTTAAACAAACACAATAACATATACTTTCCATGTAATCAATGTTTCAATTGGTAAAGACGGTATCAATTCATCTAACTATCGATAAGAAATGAAGTATTTTTAAGGTTGTTATAACTTACTATGATGAGGTCTGACGAAAGTTACACTCTATGATATACAGCATTCATCCATTAAGTGAATGGAAAAATAATCGAACGTCCTAGTTAAGGTGCACTGATTGAACATTCAAAAACATTACAACTGACGTCATCCTACTTGTGAATAAAAAAAATGAATCAGTATATATTTTATCAGTCTGTTATATTTATTTTCAATTAGAGTTTTGGAGATTTGTGTTTTTACACATTTGAAATCATCAATCTATCATTGTTAGACCACCATTAGAAATCTGGAAGCACTGGACGGCCGTTTCGTCCTGGTATGGGATTCATCACCCCGTCGGGTGTAGGCAGTAACTACCAAAGACAAATGGGTGAGGTCGCGCAAAATCCCTAGATCAATCGGATTTAGACATTAACACCGTTGGATGCCGGCCCAGTGGTCCAATGTTTAGGCGTTCGCGCACAATATCGGAGGTCCCGGGTTCGAATCCTGCGAGGTGCAGGAATCGTGGACGCGCTCTAATGGGGATCTAACGATGTTCTATTTATGCTGATCCATAAATAAATACAAGATATTTGGTCAACATTACAGATTACTAAATTTCTTCATTCTGTCATAATACTGACAAATATAGGTCAGTTACTAATTATAACAATTATTTAGATCTATTAATGATACTTATACATTCGTATAGCCAGGATAATGTACTTTATGAATAAAAAAAATATTCGATTGATTAAATCCATAAGGTCATTCAATGAATTTGTTGATAATGTTTCAATAAATATTCTCATCATACATGACATGCCTTACTATGATACTTAAATGTTTAGTTTCGTTGATACTCCTCATTGGTTACATTATTCTTTAACAGTTGAACCAATTAGATTCAAGACAGTGACTTTTAAAATTCAGCCTAAAATTTAAAAAAAAAATAATGGCGACTAGAAATCACTACTAAGTGAACATTTAAAGTATTTTGAATTGATCATAAATAGTGTAATTGTGTAATTATTTATGAATACAATAGATAAGCTATTGGTTGTGTTGATAGTGTATAAGAATTGAGTTTCGGTTACTGTTCGTATTTGTTCACACTTAATTGTCTCAAAAATCAGATTTTAAATCTGTTTCACAAATTGCGTTACACCCTAACATACATATTATGACTGAAAACTACAACAATATAAATATGACAAGCTTTACAAGCTATACGCATTACAATTCTGAAGTTGGATATCTCTATTCTGTACTTTCAGTGATAAATACGAAAGTGTCTTATCATAGTGCGGACATCAGTCACTAATTTCGAGAGATTATTCCAGCAATTTCAGTGATGAACTGTGATTAGTCAAATTCACTTACTCATGGATGGTTGTGTAATAAGACGCATTGGTTAGCGATACAAATGTTAACCATTTGACTCCGATTCTATATTTTTAATGTTGATCGTTTGCTTCAAGATCCGAAAGCTTTGGATACAGTTGCCATTGTGGTGATGGATGGATAGCACCGAGCAGTCCAGTACAAAAACTCATTTCTTTCTCGATTGCAGTGGTTGAGTTCGATTTCTGACGAATAGAGAATACTGTAGAATCTTGACATTTAAGAAAATAATGGATTGATAACCTTAGGAAGTTGAAAATATCCATATATTAATCTACGTAGAATATACTTTTCTCTCAGTTAGTGTTTTGGAGATTCGTGTTCTTACACATTTGAAGTCATCACTCAATACCACCAATAGAAACCAGGCAGCAATAGACGGCCGTTTCGTCCTGGTATGAGACTCATCAGAAGTGCGCATCCTGCACCTCGCAGGATTCGAACCTGGGACATTTGGCATTGTGCACGGACGCCTAAGCATTGGACCACTGGGCCGGCATCCAACGGTGTTAATGTCTAACTCTGACTGATCTAGGGATTTTGCGTGACCTCACCCATTTGTCTTTGATAGTTACTGCCTACACCAGACAGGGTTTTGACAATCATTAGAACTTCTTTAATACATGTTTTAGTCTAATTGTATGCTGATTAATTCAGTCATAGTCACATCATAATAAAATAAAATTTTTACTGGTTACCTAGTCACAGTCTTAAAAATATTGATTTTTTTTACTGGAGATAGGTACTTAACTACTTAGTCATCTACTACTACAAAGTTGTATGTATGTATGTTCATGATTTTCACTTAAAAGGCATAGTGACACAGCAAAATAATCAAACTACTGCTTTTATCTCTCACCCCATACAACTGAATATATATGTAGCTAATACACATAGATTGTCTGTAACGGGACTCATAATAATAAATACTAAGTTAAAACTATACATCTGTTCTCTAGGCACGCTCACAGAATCAAGGTCAAGTCAGTTAATCCACTGGTTGTTTGGCCTATTTTCTCGTGTTACAGTCGTTACCATCAGCAGTAACCACCAACATTATCATGGCTACAACTAACCAACTAATCCAGTGACAGTTTCACGTGTGCTTGAATTTAATCTGATATATGGTGATATACATATGGATATATATATAAGCACATAGAAACAAATTCTGTTGCTATGGTGATTCAAGCACATTATAAAGTAAGACACACAAAATGAGATTATCCATTATTTGGATTAGATGAATATTTGAAGAAAAAAAAATTAGTAATAAAAATAAGATTATTCTCCTTTAGTTTTTTTTTAAAACTCAATTTGCATTAAACTTGATTTATATCTTCTATATGTCAAAGAAAGGTTACATGTACCTACCTATATGATTATACACTGAGTCATGAATTGAAAACTGTTAGCTGATTATGAATACTAGGGTAACTAAATGAATTGTTTTAACTATTTCAGTAACAGGTGTTTGTGTATAGGGATTAATGACATATGAAAAAAAAATTGTATGATATTTTGATGATTTTTGATTGAACATTAAATTTGTGCATATTTCCGTAATATATCTTCTAGTTTATATGACTTTTTAATAGTGTACCTTTATGACGCACAAAGGAGATCGAACTTAGGACCAGTGAATTTCAAGGAAAGCCCATCTAGACAACTAAGCCAGAATTCAACAGTTTACATTTCTATTGTTAATTAATTAGCAATATGATGCAATTATCTGCTTCTGTCATTAATCAATAGTTTTGTCTTGCAAATAACATGGTTGAATTCGATTGATCACATAGTTTCTTATTAGAACTTACGAAATAATCTGTTGATATTAGTCTTCTATGATAACAGATATAACAACTTTTTATTTAAATGTATCAGTTTGAATCCTTAGTTTCTCCAAATCTAGTTAAATTCACAAACCCATGCTCTTGTTAATTGTTTACAATGTGATTGAGATTTCAACTTCTCAGAATCCGCTCTAAAGTATCTGTTTGGTTTTTAATGACAGACGAAGTAATATAGGATTTTATTCTCATTTATAAACAAAGTAAAATCTCTATCTTACAACTCATTTGTATGCGGATGTGATGAATTTACGTGACATCTTTATAGAAGTCTTTAATGATTTGAGTTGTCTATGAGATAAGAAAAATGATATGACTAAATATGCTATTAGTTATTTTGTATGGACATGGAGGATCCACTTAGTGCGGTGGGAAAACTTTAATCCCAAACAATCGGTGCAAATGGACTTCAGGATCCCAGCTAAAGCTCTTGAAGAGTAGACTCGAGAAAATCAGGGTGGTTTCAGGCCTGGACGTGGATGTGTAGACTACCTATTCACACTTCATCAAGTCCTAAAACATACAGACATACCATGAATAAAACAATGAATAAATGAACAATGAATAAAACGCATACCCACGTGATTTTGTTTTACATACGTGTAACTGTTTATCAATATTTGTCTATCCATCCATTAATTATCAGATAATATTGATTCCGTAGGTGTTACTAATTAAGGACAAAGGATTTTCGCTCACACTTTTATCCATCTCAGTTCATTTTACTTATTATGACCACTTTAAGTAGTTTGGGTTATCAGTAATCTAAATATAAACAAAATAATAATAATAATAATATTCTATTTCTGGTTGTGTCAATGCGCATCTATAGTTATTATCAAAGATGAAGTATTATTAGGAATACACGTTTATCAAAACGAACAATCACTAAAATGTTTACAATGATTAAATATTATAGATGAAAATAAATTATCACAAGTTTAAAAGAATCCAATATTCAATTCAGATCAAGTACGTTGTGGAAATTGTTGAATTCATTGAAGTTTTATAAATAGGTCCCATGCTAGAATGAAACGGCCACCTTGTGATTCCAGGTTTCTTTCTAATGGTAGTCTAACAATGACGGATCATAACTTCACTGAAATATGTTTTGTATCCGGTTTTCTTATGTTCCATTAGTTTACAGAACACGATGCATTTTTCAGGCACTTTTTCTGTTCATTTATTGAATGAGTGCTGTATGTACAAGCATCACGTTTTTACTGAGTACTTCATTTCAAGCTATAACTTTCAATTTATCTTCTTTATTGATTCAATAAATAGTGTTACGTTATATTCGTGTGTTCAAAGAAGATATGTATGAATAGTATCAGTTGATTAGCATGAAATTTCCAGTAAAAATCATGTTCTTCTACATAACATATTTAATTCGGTTAAGCTTTTTGATTAACTTATTTAACCAAGCCATTTGTATAGCAACAATTTATATGTACCATTCGTTCTTATTATTGTCTGGTTTGTATGAGCTGGTATGACTGAATATTGCTTACCGCATACGTGAATATTCATCCTACTCGCTTCAACGTTAACCTTTTAAATATTTCGATGACTCGTGCATTTTCCTATGTATATATATGTACATTTTATTCTTATCAATACATTCGCCGATTCGCTTGCTCGCTAGCGTGCTTGCCTTTCTCTGTGTGCTTGTGATCTGCTGGTCTATTTGTGGTATGCCAAATAAACGTATTCAACACTTCGTATTCGCCTTCTGATTTATAAACTGTGAGGCGCTGTTTAGGGGCGGTTGTCTGGACGAGCAAATTACGAAGTCTAAGAAAACGTTGGACACCGACCGTTACGAAACTAGAGATACACATTGGCCATCATAAACTACCTAACTTAATCAACAGAAAAATGCCTCGAATTGTTTGATGCTGTCAACTTACTGACCATTTAAAAAAATACGATTATCCGCACACAAATATATGTGTATTTTTCACTACATTGAATTTTATTCTACAAAATTACAAAGTTCCAATTGTTGCTTCCTTTTTAATAGAAAAAAACAAAAAAGGACATGAGCGATGTATCTATTTACGACGCCTCGAAAGATCATTTATTGTGATAAATTAACATTCTGTTTAGATTAGTCATGAATGGCAATCAATACAATGCTTAAGTACATCATTAATTTACAAATTTTATGTACACATTTCAAATGTATGCTTATGGTAGTGCATTTATGTTTGTAAGTTATGTTGTTGTTTTTTTTGTATCTTTTATGTAGATAAACTTTTCTAATTATTATAAATATTTGCATAGATGTACTACTTTCCATGTTAAAACAAATTCGCTTTGTTTATATATAATTAGAAAAATACAATAATTACATTGAAGAAAAGACAAACATTTAAGAAACGGTACAATGTTCAATATAGAACATTGAACAAATTTCAGTACATAAAGCATACAACAATGATATGAAACAGTTTTTAGTTTATCGACTATGACATTGTTTTTTTGACCAGTGAAATGTAGGGTTTGAATACTTCTCTACTTAATTAGAAATAATATCACAAAGCATCATAAAACATACACTTAATAATCAGTGAATAATTGTTTTCTAATCTAAGCAAAGTTTTTATATACTTTGTAAAAGATTATTGAAATTTTAACTATAATCAGTTATGATCTGGAGAACTACTGAATTCAAGAAGGAATGGCACATAATCATTTAACATCATGGGTCAGTTCAAGCTAAGCAACTATTGAAAATCTAGAAGTGCTGGCCACCGGTTGTTTCCTCTTGACATAGTGCACCTCCACATTCCTCCGTCAAGAATGGAGCCAACGAGATTTTGATTTCGTTTTTTAGTTTGATCATTACAACAGTTCGAACCCAGGATCTTTAGAATTTTCAGTGTTTTTATAATTTTCTTCAAATTTCTCTCTAGCTGGTTATTCCATGACAAAGACAACGCTTTGAATTGATCAAAATTTCGATCAGATATACAACTAATACATATTAGCAATTTGAATGTCATTGAGATAATGTTCACATTCCTGACCAATCAAAAATTCATAACAAATTCAAATCCAGATTGATGAAGAAAGAACACGTGAGAGGACTTATTCAATCAAATGATGCAATTTGTGAATATAATATGTTTAATTATTCATTTTTCCAATTCATGAACAAGATGATTAACTCTTTTCTTGTTCACTCACTCTCTCCATCTCTATCTATCTCTCTCTATCTCTTCTTTCCAAATGAATGTATTATTTTTAGTTGAGAGAATTTCTTCATGGAAAAAGTACACGTGAGATTGCATCATCGTTATATATATATGGGTTAGCAATGATTGGTGCGATTTCTGCACACTAATGTCAACATTCTACATATTATTGTCATTACTGGTATCAAACAAATACGATTCAAGTATAGTGTGAATAATATTACGTAATACGGTTGCTATAGTTATAGAATACTATGAAATAAGTATGATATATATTTATTATTATTATTATCATCAGTTTAATACTAAATTTTTATAATATGAAATTGTGGTTTGCAAGTTATCCCTAAATCCATGACGGTTAATATCCAACGTGTTCTTAAACTTCGTATTTTGCTCGTCCAGGCAATCGTCACTAAGTAGCGCCTGACGGTTATAAATCAAAAGGTGAACACGAATTGTTGATTAATTAATTAGTTAATGAAAGAATTCAGTACACTACTCATCAGGATAAGTGAATTAACTAAACTAATGAATGGTTTAAATTATGTAATCCAATTAGTGCTCTTTGAATGAATGAATTTTTAATTAAAAAAAAGAGGAAAATCGTTATCCACAATGCCGGCTTGCGAGAATCGTTGTTGCACACTGCTGAAGAGTCTTATAGTTAGGATGGAAGTGGCCGTCCAGTACTTTCAGGTTTCGAATAAGGGTTTGTAGTGGAACTATTTTGTGAAGAAAACATAATTGCTGACATATAAATACTTATTATTGAACATGTGTAAGTATAACTGTTTTATTGTACATCTTTTGTTTATCTGCACTAAAAGCCATAACTCAAGCGCCAACCTCTCCAACACTGTGGCTTTATTGATCGTTTTTTGTTATCTCGTTGTCTGGCTGAACACAATATTATTTTGACATCACGCAACTTCCAATCAATAAATATCGTTATTCTATGACTGGATTATACGTGATTCTAATTCCTTTGGGAGTTTTTACCTGGCAATCATCCCAACTACTACAGGTTTAATAACGACTAATTTGAGATTTGAATCTAAAGGAATTAGAATTCGTTTTAGACAAAATGAATAAACACAAAAATGACGACTAATTTGTAAGGGTTATTTAGTTTTCTGTTCTTAAAATTCAGAAATTCGACAAGTTTTCGAGTGTTTCTTCAGCTTCAGTTTAATCTTGTTCACTACTAAGTGATGATCCGAAACTATGTTGGCTCCCCTCGTCGTTCGCACGTCCCCCATGGTCCTTCTGAACCTTTTATTGATACATATATGGTCCATTTGGTTCTGTTCAGTGTGATCTGGTGAAACCCATGTGGATTTGTGGATGCGTTTATGTCAGAATATGGTGTCGCCTATGACCAGTTTGTTGAAAGCACACAGGTTTACAAAACTCTCACCGTCTTCGTTCCTTTCTCCCTGTCCATTTCATTCCATAATGTCATTATATCCACTCTTGTCAATTCCAACCTTAGCGTTTAGGTTAGGTCGATTCCTGACGACGTCAACTTCTCAGAAAATGGATCCTAGTCGTCTTCGTTTTTACCGCTGTTGGGTGAATTACACTGGATAACACTCATTCTAATCCTCTCCTTCTTTGTTCTACAGAACGGTTTGATTATCTTGAGTTTGTGAGATTCGAATCTTATTAGAAATTTCATATTTTGGACAACACCGCTGCAACTCGTTGTGTGTGCATTAAAACACTATGTTTCCCGAAGGTAATCTTTCTCGTACAGGCTGCATCCAGTCGGTTTAACCGATTCCAAGTATCACCAGATTGTATCTTTTCATTTCTACACCAACTTGAATGGTTCTTCCGGTCTCCCACATTGTGCGAACATTCCTTACTCCTATATTGATTGTTGTTGTGGTTTTCGGCAGAAGCATAGGTCTAGTGACTTCCAAAAGAACTTGGCTTTCATCATGGGGCATGATGACTGTTCTAAATGAAGGCTTTCCAACGCCAAGAGCAGTAATTATATGGTCCAAATGTAATTTTTTTCTCTAGCACTTTTTAGTAAGTTTATTTCTACCACCTGACCTTCTTCCTTTATCCAGTCTTGGCACGGGCTATAAATGTGAAACAGCAACAGCAGGGTATTTCAATTGCATATTCACTGTGCATAATGTGAACTGAATTATTTAGATTGTATTTCAATGAATCATGTTGAAAATTTGGTTGTCATTTGAAGCTTATGTGAAGAAGAATTTATGAAAGTATATTTTTGTAGAAAAGTTTCAAAACGCAAGCAAATGATTGTTTGTTAAATGAAATCATTCACTGATAATAATCATTTTCAGTTTGTTATCATTTATTATCACCACTAAATATTTGAGTTAACTGATTGATAGAATCAGACTTTTTAATGGACAAAAATTTGTTTCATTGAAAGATATTATCTCTGTACACCCTGACAACAATTTAATCAGTAGAAGAAATAGAGATGGTCACTCATAGATAACATTGTTTGAATCTCATTCGATATCATTGAAATAATGAATGAAATCTAAATCAGATTTACTGAATTCTAATTCAATTGTTTAAATGCATTCTAATTACCTTAACTTGATTCTCATATTAAATTGTAGATGTGGTTTAAAAATTTGTGCAAAAACACCTGCAAAAACACTCTGTATTTTAAAAGTTTACAGATTCATTCCATTTTGTAACAAATTGAAAGACAATCAAACTGAATGATCTAACTTCGTTGGATAGGGGACAATGAATAATCATGTAACGTTTTACTAGTATTTAAACAAAAACCAATAAGTTATAGAAGACTGATTATTGCTGCAAATTTCAACGATAAATGTTGAGTGAGAAAAAGTGATGTATATATATATATATATATATATATGATTGAAATCATGAGCCTCTCTAAGTAAGACTACCATTGAAAACCTCGGAGCAAAAGCAGGTGTTCATAATCCCACACTCGGGAATCGAACTCAGGAGTTTTGGTTCCAAACGTGAATACTTAATCTCTAGACCATTGAGCTGTGATCCAGTGGCGTCCAAGTCTAACTTTAAACAACCTACAATACTCTGCGTCCATTTTCTACTGATTTCGATGAGTACTTTTCTCACATTTGACACGGATAAACTTCACTGATCACGGTTTCTCATTGGAAATCTGGAAATTTCCTTTCAACGTTAGTCATTTAATGATTGTTGGTGTGGGGTTTGTGAGGCTTGTTGAGCTTTCTCAAAGTAAAGAACCGATCCAAGTTAGGCAAGAGTTAATTTAACAATTAATTTTCTTCATCTTTAAATGATTTCTAGCGATTGTTCATGCTTATAACATCATATTTCATTGTAGTGAATTGAAACGAGCTGCTTGAAATTTAGTGATTATGAATATTTTTTCTTGTTTTATATTGCAAACTAATTTAAAAAAATATTATTGTCAATTACTGTAGTGTATTCTTTTTAATTCTGTCATTCTGATTAACATCACAATGGATTGTGAGTTTTACTGTTGTTGTTGTGGTGGTGGTTGTCGTGAAAGCATATCATAGTACACAGTATCAACAGTTTATAACGGAACAATTGAACTGGAGATGTGGAACAAGAAAATTTATGCATGACTTTCAAATCAACCAGTGATTCTCTCTCCCGCCTCCTCCTCTTCCTCCTTCTTTTCACAGCATAACTAGAATGTTTCGCATCATAGTCTTTTAGCTGACATCTTATTTTCTACATAAGGACAAGAAAAAAATTAAGTTGGCTATTGTATAGACATTAATACTGTTGGATACCGGCCCTGTGGTCCGATGGTTAGGCGTTCGCGCACAATACCGAAGGTCCCGGGTTCGAATCCTGCGGATGCGCACTGCTACTGATGAGTCACATATCAGGACCAGACAGCCCTTCAGTGCTTCCAGGTTTCTAATGGTGGTCTAACAATGATTGATTGATGATTTCAAATGTGTAAAAACACAAACCTCCAAAACTATGCTCCAAAATATTGTATACTTTATTGGATAAAATTCAAATCCTCCATTGTGTCGTCATGTTTATTGTGTTTATTCTTCATTCACTCATCTATCATCTCATTGTGTTTTAAAGACAAAAAGATTGTGAATGAAATGTAAATTGTAAAAAAAACATTTTTAAGTTCACAAAAAATTACATTGTTTTCTTTCTTCCTATTAATGTCATGTCATTTTGATTCACGATAAAACATGTTTTACGTGTTTATTGTTTGTTTGTTTTTTTATTGTAGAAAAAATCAACCCAACGAATCAAACAAGTTCACATGTTAGTTAGTCTTGTGTGTATATATAGTCAGTCACCTCAACAACAACAGAGGAGTACATGATAAAATTTATTTATTCAACAACAATGCATGTTCAGTACCTAGAACCTACTTGTTCAATGAATAATTGTTTAAATGAATACTGATGATGTATATAATATTTTATGGAATATTCTATGCAACACTGTTATTGTTACTATGGTTAGATAATAATCATGGTGTATGGGGATGTCACTTCATTACAAGAATTATTTTATTATTTTATCAAGTTCAAGCGACCTGAAACGTTTTCAACATTTAACAGGTCGATTGGATCATGCTACATTAGTTACAATTCTGTTGATTAAATTGACTGAGTGGTACATATTTTAGAGCTTAATATTCACTCACTTTTTTTGTTCTTGTGTTTGATTAAAATTGAAAGAGGATTTTCACCGGACTGTATTATAAAGAGGTTACATGTTTATGGTGTTACTCAATATTCAATTTTTTGATTTGTTATTCTTGCATATTACCTATTACGCGATGGTGAGGAAAAGTTGTAGCTCAGGTGGATGATTATGATGGAGTTTCATTTTCTGAGCTGGATCATTTGGTCGTGGAGCTTCCATTACTCTCCTGAACATCATCATCATTAGCATAAACTTCAGTCATTTATATATGTATGTGTATACATATGTATATATACATTTAGATACATAAGCAGTTATAGACTTTTCTTTATGATTTGAAAAGAATAAGAGAAACTTGTTGAAATATTGTATTCGGCCGATTTTATATTGTACCAAACATTTAATATTGAATGAAGACACCATTATTACTGTTATTTTAATCATTTGGAGCTATTTATACCTGTCTTACGCGAACACGTCAATGTAGAGCAGGATAAAAGACATAGAACTCGGTGTAAGTTAGGGTTTTGAAGGGAATATCTAATGACAGATACATTCTACTACGTGGTACATATTCATCTTATGAACTGGAAGATAGTCATGAATACAATTCAAAACTTTCTATTACTTTTGTGACTATTATTGACTTCGAAAAATTCAATAAACTGTCAATATATAATGAGCGAAATGTCCACTCAAATAGCTTATTAGACGAGTAAAACTGACAAAATACAATTTAGAATATAAACAGTATGAAAATATAAACTTTTGTGAATAATAAAGCTATGCTTATCAGTTGATATGCTTGAACTATCACGAGTTCACCTTAGTCAGTATACGAGAGCGAAGACAAATGATCCAGTGACACGATAAGCTACTCTAATCCGAACGTCCCAAGGCCCCACTAAGTAGATGAAGCAGTCTTGATATGGCGTAAAAAGTGTATTCTACGAGCACCCAGAAAATATTAGGTTTCACAAGCACACAAATCGAGTTTATTTATACATCATGGAAACATCCTTGGAAGCGCCACAAAAATAGCGTACTAAAAGAATACATCAATCAATAACAGCTAAGGATTTTCCGAGTGGAAAATGTAATCCCAAGTTTAACACATGCTCGAAAACATAAAATCCAAAATTAGGACCTTTATCGAGTGAGTTCTTGGAATCTAACGTCCACAACAAGTAACTAAGTAACAGAGTTGTAAATCAAGTTGATATAGATCGTTACTCAAAACCCTGTTGGATGAGGTTCTCAAATTTTGCTTGTTTTCCTTTCAAAAATTTGATAACCATTGGATTGTAATCCCAGTATGCGAGTTAATACTAGAAATCCCTATTTGATAAAGTAAAGTATTTTGATCCATCTCAATTTTTGTTCGCAATTTTAAAATCATTCATTCATCATTCACAATCGTGTTATTAAATTTTTTTTCTAAATTTCAAATAAACACATTAGGATAAAGTAAAATCAACAGTTTGATGATTGATTTTTATTGATAAAATGATTTATTCTTCATATTCTGTTCAAGAAAAAAAACAAACAATTCAATACAAAAAATACACTTGTAACAAAACTACAATTTTAGAAATTCTATCATTTTGTTTCACACTAGCAGTGAACATTTTAATCAGCAATCGTAAACGTGAAAAATAACCCAGTTATATTATTGATTGAATCAATGAAAAAAATGACCTGGTTACTATGTCAATCAATGATTCGATTTTCAACTATTTTATGTTCGAACGAAGGTCCTATAAGGTTAGCACTGAAATGATATCGAGTATGAATTTATAATTTAACACAGAAAATAGCTGATAACATGAATAGATTACTGGTGAACGATATTGTAACATTCATATATAATTAGTTTATGTCACGTAATCGAAAGGATTGGTAACTTATTAAAATTTAAGTGTGTGTGTTTGCATAACACGAGAATAATCAGTCAAGTAACTTGGAAACAGGAACAGTAACATGTTCATATGATTTAAGTTGATCTCAGTTCTAGATGATCTATATCTGTGTATGAAATACTAATAAATCAATAATGTTTCTTTTGATGAAAAACTTAGTTAATCTATTTGACGTATATTTAATGTGACTGTAATTGTGAATCGATCAATATTGGACCACAGTAAGAAATCTAGAAGAACTGGACGGCTGTATCGTCCTAGTATGAGGAGATCGAAGACCGTGGATTGAGCGAAGTTCAACATTAACGCCATTTGATGCTATCTCAGTGGTTTATAATTTAAGTGCTCTTGCGCGAGACCGAAGGTCTTATGTTTGATTTCTGCTAACGGGGTCCTGGATGCGCATTCTAGGGACTAAACGGCCGTCCAGTTCTTTCAGGTTTCTAATGGTAGTCTAACAATAACCGATTGATGATTTCAATCAAACTCACCAATCTCCACAACTATATAATGAAAAACATATTTAATAGCTTTACAGTTCATGTTCATGACAAATCAACCATATTCACAATCAACTTAGATTTATAATCTGTTATACTGAATAATAATTTACTGTGCTACATCATAAGCTGACTTTGATTAGATGACTATTATAAACAAAGTAAAATTAGACGGTCATTTGATCCTAGCATGGGATTCCCAAACAATGTTCATGCACTGTACTACTACTAGGATTCAAACCTAAGAATTTTGAACCACTAGGTTGGGGTACTATGGTTTACCCTTCTAACTGCAATCAATTCACAATAATGCGCTTTACTGATGAGCTATAATAGGACGAAACAATTATTCATTATCTGATGGTTATCAATGCTTCCCTAAAGGATGCTAACTGGTGACAATTAATTGATGAGAATTAAGTACCTTGTGGTACTTAATTACAGGAAAAATAAATCAATTTGAATTTGATACGTATTTGATAATATATATTGTGAATAAATCCACCTGGAGCCCTTCTACGGTTACTGCTGCTCCCAAGCCTGGATAAAGGAGGAGGGTTGGAAATGGCGTTAGCGACACTATTCTGTGGAAATCCAACTCCATTAGGGGTAACAGGAGTAATTAATTGTGAATAGGTTAATATTGTAACCTGTTTACTTTTCACAGTGGACAGAAATGTTTGCCCACTCAAACAATAATAATGGTAGTCACATAAACTATATGCCTCAACATAAAATAAATAAACCTATGAGCTAAAGATGAGTTAAACAATGTCCCACTCATCTTAATAACTATCAAAGTGCATCTGTGTAATAAATTCTTGTCACATTTGAAAATTGAACTGATTTTAGTCGATCGTTTGTTTGATTGTGCAGGGGAACCTCGAAATGTCCCTCAGAAGAGTTTGTATAGGTTTAGAAAACCCCAGGTAGGTAATGAGTAACTCTACAAATATCCTCATTTTTTCTTTACATAAAATGACCTCAAAGTAAAGCGTTCTTCTCCTATATCAAACCTTTTCTTTTTTGTTCAAGTTAAAGTGTCGATTTAGTCTGTGGCTATTAGAGAAGCAGGTAGGAAATCAGATCTTATATTCATTTAATAGATTTATCAATTGTATCAAGAAATTTTCCAATGTCTATTTTTGTTAATTAAATTACATTAAAATTCAATAATGTGGTTTTTATTCAATGAGAATATCTTTTCATACAGGTATTCTTTTGTTGTATTAATGTTTAATAATAATAATAATAATAATAATAATAATAATAATAATTGTTGCTGTTAGCCATCAACTGTAGAATTAATCTTACAGTAAAACTTCCACCCTTATATTTACAACTTTAACAAAGTATATAATTACTTTTTTTCTCATTAAATGCAATGACATTGTCATAAATAATCTTTCTAAAAAGGAATGTAATTGAAATTTGAATAAAAACAACCACTTTAAGTATAATTAAGTAAAAGAGAGAAAAAAATGTTTTAGATTATTATCAAAGTAATTATTTTTGTACCAAATATTCAATAATAAATCATTTGAAAATGAATATTTATTCATGAAATTACAATAGACATTGTTGTTTAAGAGAAAATATACACTAAATAAACGTTGGTGACATGATTAGATTGAATGGATCCAATGATCGTCTTAGCATCATTTTGGAAACATGACAGTTGCTAGATGTTAAAACCTTTGAGCATTTCACGTTCCTATAAACGAAATGGATTGAAAAGATCGTTGCATAGAATTAAAGTTTGATGTTTGATCATTATCATTTTAGTTATAAGGTTTAAAGACTCTTAGGTCTCAACCACTTGTGAATTTATACTTGAACCTTGTTAATGAGCTAACGAGTAAGGAAACTCCGCACGGACTCTTCCAGGGTTACTGCTAGTCTCAATCCCACATGAAGGTGGAGGGTGGGGGCTTCCTCAACACTACGATGTACCCAAGAGTATAGTTAACATCATAGGAATCCTTACGATGGACAACAAAGCAAAACTGTACATGGTGAGTATGAAGGACAATTCCCTGGCACATCCCAAGTGAAGAGTGGATTTAAACAAGATTGCTTACTCACCCTTTCTCTTTCTAATGGCAGTTAATTGGATTATGAAGACGTGAAGATCTGAGGCGATGCAGGGGATATAGTGGCCGATTAGGACGCAGCTGAACCATTCGCACTTCACCACTGGCACGACTCATACACAACAGCAAATAAAGATCAAGGCTATCAGTGTAGCCCCATCAGCGGCAGTACTCCTAAATATACACAAAGGCGAAAGCAAGATCCTTCAATATAACACAACATGAACCAACCAAGTCACGTTTGAAGGGGAAGCTTCGAAAGATGTGAAAGAACATCAGGAACTGTCAACGAACACCAGAGTCACAAATTTCGGTGCAAACATCTACACCGTTCTATTGTTTGAAGCAGAAATTTGGAGACCCACGAAAGCCAGTATCTAAATGATACAAGTAATTACTATTATTTTTTATGCAAGATATTGCGGATCCCTTAACCAGACACCATCAGCAACAACAATTTACTATGAGAGAGAACAAACTAGATTCCATTTGAGGAAGAAATAAGGAAAAAACGCTGGAGATGAATAGGACGCACCTTACTGAAATCCTTATACTGAGTGGACAAGTAAACCCTAATTTTGAACCATCAAGGCAAAAGGAAAAGTAGAAGACCATGGGATATCTCGTGCGAAAATTGGAGGAAGACATCAAAAGAATAAATAGCACTTAAGGAAATTGCAAAGGTGTATCTAGGTCAGGGTAGGCTGGATATTTCTGGTCAGCGGCGTAAGCTGTGTTAAGGGCAAGAGGCATAAGAAAGTAAGTAATGACTAACATGGAGAAACAATGTGGAGTAATTCAATAAACAAATTATTTTCGGGACGAATAATTCCAGTGTCAAATAAGGTCATGTAATCAGTGTATGAATCACTAATCACAATGTATATTGATGTACGTTTGTCTCAAGCAACAAATTATGAATATTTTATTCATAAATATATCAAGGTTAATGCATGTGAATGTGATATTTTGTACAAAAATGAGATCATATTATTACATCATAATGTTTTGTTGAAAGTTCCAGATTTAAATGTAAATTATGAATGATATTACTATTAGTCACATGTTCAGATGTGACTGTTGATGTTCAGTCATCTTGAATAGTAGATAGATTTCACCAATGGGATTAGGCGATCATCGTGTACTACATGATGAAATGACAGTAGTTAGGAATATTGTAATTCGCTGGTATAATCGCAATTATAAATAATACAGATGTTGGCCTCAGTTCCATGTATTATGAGGCGCTGATAATGATAGTGATTTGTGAACAGGAATCGAAGATTTGTTCAATGCTTTTCAGTGCTTTTCCCATTGATTGTCAGTCAGTGATGGAAATTCATTTCAAACTGAACCATTTTCATAAACCTCGTCACACACTAAGTCATAATGAAATAAACATCAAAAGAATCGGTAGTGCTTGAGAACATTTGATTAGTATATGGGGAGGACAGAGTTGACTGGAGAATGTTGATCTGTGGCCTATACTCTTTTAGGGGTAGTAAGTAGGATAAAATATGTTAATCTATGTTAAAAATTACTTGAATATATATAATACCAGATACCTGATAATTTATTTTTGTCAATAAATAATCTAATTAAGGAAAATTCTGTATTGTGTTTTTGAATAGTTATTTTTCATTACGATAATAGTTTGTAATTGTTTTCTCTGTTTTTCAACGTATTATTCAATTTGACCATATTGTTTTTGAAGATTAGGCATAAAATTCTATCGTACATTGAATCAATGAATTTTTTCTAAATTCGTTCATAGTCAGATGATCTAGTTATGAATCTAAATGGATTCAACTTCTATTTTGTTGTGCATAAGTTTCTTTTTATAATAGAATCATATTTTGAAAATGATAAGACCAAAAAAAATTTTTACATCACACTATAAAGTCAACGATTGTTTTATTCGAAGTATTGTACATGTCCAATCAATCACTATAATATACACTTCTACTAACAACGATTGATTGAAGTTCAATGAACAATATCAGATTCTAGTTTCAATGTGAATGAACATCAACACCGAATTGCAGGTGCATCTATCTGATGAATCTCAAACAAACACAAACTAAACATCGTGGATTGTTTTAATAATTACAATTTATCTATTTTAAAGAATTAATGAGTATTATCGATTTTTTTTGTTTGTTCAAATATATGTACATGTATCCATTTTCTTTGTATCGTTTATGGAATTTTAATCAATGCAATATTGACAAGTTAATTGAACATTTAATCTGTAGATACATCCGCTTGTAATATGATCTATATATAATTTTATAATGTTAGACAACATTATACATGAACTTTAGTTAGTTAAACTTAATTTGTGTTTTGCTCTTTAGAATGACTAACTTTTCTCATGTTTATCTTTATGATGACTAAAAAATAGTCATTTATTCATTCTTATAATCATCTAAGTTAATGTAACAAAATATTGAACTTTTAGACTACCGAATTGTTAAACAGCATTACATTTTTTGTCTAGTTTTTATAATGTCTACTGTGATTCAAGTTTCATTTTTCTTACATATTAATAAGGCTTGTAAGATGATGATTATAGACAAATTTTTTTCTTAATGAAAAATACTTAATCACCACGGTTATATCACATCATCACCAATGTGTACAACATACCATTTGTTCTGTTAGTTACAATCATCTTAAGAGATGAATATAAATTGATAGTTGTTGTATCCACGTACAAACACATCACACAGCACACGCGTACATCATTATTTATTTATTTTTAATCAAATATAATAAGCAAGTGAATTCAAACTATCAAATAGATGATATGATGATTCATGTTTAACTATGCTGAAATATGAGTTAGTTACTATGATATGTTTGCTGTTAGTAGAATTATCGAATTATTATATATTCATATACCTTGTTGATAAGGTGAATATATTCCGACTGATGTTTGTGAGGGTAGGTGTTTGTCACTAGTGATTATTAGTATCCAGTATAAGAACAGACATTATAAGCACATGTAGTATATTTTTTTCGAATATGATTTAAGCAAAACGGAAGTGAGGGTATTGCGATTTAGAAGTGATTTTCCAATTGTCTAATCACATTGAAAGGTCACCATTTGACCTTTCAGGAATGGAACTTCTACCAGGAGACACGCTTACTGACTTAGAGTATGCTGATGATATAGTTTTATTCGGTGAAGACGCCGACAAAATGCAGAGTCGTCTGACTACAATAAGCAACAATGCAAGCATGTTCGGGATGTTCTTTTCCCCTTGGAAATGCAAAATGTTGCATAAGGATGGCTTGCGACTTCACCTGAACTAGTGATGGAGAGTGAAGTAGTCGTAAAAATGAAGTAGTGTAGACCACTTCATTCACCTGGGGAGTCTCATCATTGCTGATGGCTTAGTGACTGACGAAATCTCTCCAAGGATAAAGAATGCTCGATTGGCTTCTGCCGACTTGCGTCACCTATGGCGCAGGGGAAATATCCGTTTGCTAACTAAAAGACGAGTGTACTGCGCAGTAGTTCGCTCCGTCCTACATGGCCAGCCAGAGTAGAGAATATTCGTAGGTTGCTTGTTTTCGATCATAGGTGACTACGAAGCGTTGCTCGTGTTTCCTGGGACGACCGTATAAGCAATGCTGTCGTTAGGAAACGAGTCCCAGGTAGGTATGGCAAATCAATAGATGAAGTAGTAGTGAATGTTCATCAGTCGGGGTGGATGGGACATGTGTTACGAATGCCTAACCACCGACTGCATAGACGGGCGATGTTTTGTGATGTAGGAGTAGGCTGAAAGTAAGCTTGGGGGCGGGCAAACCAAAACATGGCCGAAATCCATGAAGTCACTGACAAATGGACTGAGTCATTTTGGTAGATGTAGACTACCTGGTTGGAGTCCGCGAAAAGAAAGTCACCAATGGTTATAGACCTTCAACGACATGGCTAAGAATCGTTTGCAATGGCACAGGTGCATTCATTCATTGCGTTCTCTCAAATTATAACCTTCTGAATTCCTCATCTTCTCTATCTTTCTCTTTCCAAAGTTTTCTCACTGAATCATACTTCCCGAATCATGTCTTCCAACCCTAATCTTCTCCATTACTGCAGTTGTTTTTATGAATTATTCTCATGATAATTTAGATGATTTTAATAATCTTTTGAATTGAGTTTTGTAGAAATCGGTTTAATGTGTTAATAGTATTTGTTAGGTATTGACTTCATTTAGAATACTGCTATAAATCATAGATTATTGGATAACTGATTCGTCCTAACGTAATGTTCTTTAGGAATATAAACCTACGATTTAATCAGGCATCAGGCTTAGTGCCTTTATGTTTCGTAGTGAGCGTCTAACCATTCATCTACTGAGTCGGAATCCAGTGGTACATATTTCCAACACCACTTACTTCATCATTACGATCAACGTTTCTTCTGTTCCACTATTGAGGACGAGTGGTCGGATAATGAACCAAACAGTCTAACAGCTGAACGCTTACTATGAAACATAAATATCATAGGTTTGGTCTTCAACAGCGTTATAAGTGCACACTGAGATGAAACAGCTGTTCATTGTTGTGTGGCCAATCATTTGACGAATAGCGTCTATAGATTAATAAGATTATAAATAATTTTAATACATCATCGTTATCAATCTGGTAATGTGTTATAAGTTTTTTTTTATAATGGAAAATAAGGTTTTTTACTGACACTAATGTGTTCGTAGTATGCTAGTACGTTTTCACCATATTGTCATTAACATCAAAGGAAAATCATGTTAATAAGATCCAACTGAATTTGAAACTAATATGTATGTTGGTACATCAGTAACAATTTCAAACACAAGCTCATAATAACAATGTTGACGATATCTGAAATGAATTCAAGAAATATTAAGCGAGATTTAAAAGTCAGGACAGCTGTTAAGGTATAGCTATTTGATCGGTTGTTGAAAAAAAACTGTGTGGTTTCGTTTATAAAACACAAAGAATCTATTAATAATCTAAATAACTTCATTTATTACTTCGAGATTCAATAAAATGCATAATACTTTAACGTTTTTCTTTACAAATGAACATATCTTTGCTGTTATTAATTGTTTAATGATTATGTAATCATCTAAAAACGGTACGGACAGTATAGTCCTAATTAATTCAGAAATTCATAGATTAAAGCGTAATGTTCACAAAATGTTGTTTGATCAGTTAGAATTCATAAAATTGTTTTAAACTGTTCTTATCACACATATGAATAGAGCTCGCGTGCGAGATCTGCAAGCAGGGATCGTGAATACGCACTACTGATAAGCCGCGTACTAGAATTGAACGGCCGTCCAGTGCTTTCATATTTCTAATGGTGGTCCAACATTGATCGATTTATGATTTCAATGAAACTTAACAATCTCTGCAAGCCTTGAATGAATGTACAGATAATATCGAGATTCCCTAATTATCATGATAGTCTTTTATGAAATGATGAATGAACATGGTAGAATAAAATCAATAATGGATTTCAATGATGTATCACTTGACAGATCAGTATGTTAATTTGGAAAATATTCGTCAATGTTTAAAATGATTAGGCCATACATATTATTTCGATGATCTTTACATAATGTCTCGATGGCTTAAAACTAGACTAAACAGTTGTTTTACAAATAAACTTATAAAATTTGTTCGACAAATAAACGACACTTATTCGGCTTTGTTTACATGAATCAATGATACTACTGAATTATATTTCATTTAGAAAGTTTTGAAGAAAAGCACACAGTGTAACTAGATTTTATTCACTATTATTTCACCAATCAACATTGAATTTTCAGAATAAGTGACAGGTTGTCTAGCTCGATCAAAATTTGAGAAAAAAAAGATTATATTGTTAAGTTTGTTACTAGAAAGGCCAATACACAATACAGCCTTTTGGCACAAGGACTAGTACAACCACTCCTGTCCCAGGTCGTAAACCGAAAGCCGGAAGGAAAACAGAAGAAATCTTTATTCCAGCAAGTGTCAGAAATGTACAGAGAAAACATGTTTATTTATAGTCTTTCCGGTAGAGTGAAAACATCATTGAAACCATCTGACACACAGCTAGCGCTGTTACGTCATCACCCAGTCACCTTATGTTACATCGACATTTCGACATCGACATGTCGAGACGTGGTCAGATGAACAGTCTTCGGTTTCTCTACAGCCTCTAGCGGCTCGTGGGAGTCATCCGAACATGTATAAGGAATGATACTCTATAATTGGTTTGTTCAGTATACATTTCTCTCTTTCCTTCATGAAATGAAATCTAGTCAAAAACGACCAACAACATATCATTATACACATGATTTTTCTCTTGAACATCAGTGACAAATCATAATGATTGATTTCGAAAATTCAAATTGTTTTCCAGTTCATTGAATATTTTCTTTTCATTCTCTATACCTTGTTACAATTACTAAGGTAGATTATACTTTCAGGTTGTCAGTAGTTGTCAGTTGTATGAATGTGAATCATGGAGAAAATAGTTTTAAAAAAGAAAGAACATGTCATTTTTAAATAAACGAGTGTAACCATTTCACAATAGCAACAGCAACAACAACAACAGAAACACTGATAAATAAATGATCCATTTAACATATCATATCATGTTCATGTTCAAATATCAATAAATTAAAAATTATGGCGTTTCACAACTTAGTTACTACATAATAACAACAATATAGTAATAATTATTATCATTAATACAAAATGTTAGTTACGTAATCATTGATTTCATCCACTGAAATGGTTGATTGTAACATACAATTATTATTTATTATGTTTATTATTGGCTACTAACTAATATTACTACTGATACAGGTCAGTGAATTCTCTCCTACTACTGGGTTCAAGTTATTCAAATAAGATTGATAATTGACAAAAGATTCAATTTTCATCAACAAAAATAATTAGATGGTATGTACATTATACCTTCAGTAAATTACTCCAAAGACTTCGATGATATAATGGAAATATATGTAGTATAATACATTTTTATGGTAAATTTTTTCAAGTCTATTAAAACAGAATAAACATAAATGTATTTTGTATGTATTAAGAATAGACGGATTGTAGCTAGATGTGGAATTTACGACCAGCATTTCATGACGTTTGAGATGAGTCAACTCGATGTATTAGTATACTTTTGTTGATGCTTACGCTGAGATTCAATCAGATTGAACACTTTTTTGATTCAAATGTCAACTTTTTATTCATTGAGTTATTTAATCCAGATATAACCATCAACCTATTCAACCAATATGATGTTTGTATCCTTACTAGTAAATGTTTGAATTATCTTATTATTGATATTTAAGATAGGATGTTGATCAATCATTGTTTGCAAGTTTTATTTCTAATCTTAAACATACTTACTAATTAAACTTGAGATTCTTATATCTTTGTATTTTATAATTGGAAATATATAATAGTAACGTTATTGATAGATGAAAGAAGAAATGACAAGTGGGATTCAAACATGTCAAGCGTAAGGTAAATATCACCATGACAACAAATAATCAATGAACAATATTGAAAATCAAATAAACTTAGAAATGTAAATTGATGGGTATCAGCTCATTCATCTGGAGGTTTAGTATTCATTGTGAAACCTGAGTTTAACTTCCCGTAAAGTAGTAAATGCGCAGTTGTTTGTTGCCTCTCCATTTTCATTGGTTTTGTAAACAAGATTATTCTGAGATGTAAAATCATTAAAGCGTTTCGATTTGGACAAAATTCCATAATTAATAAATAGCATTTATTAATACGATATAGAAGATCTGTAGTTTAAGCTCATATTTTCAGTAAATTTGAGTTAACTGAGTTAAAGGGATTAACTGTAAACTTTTTGTCATTGTTCTGAAAAATATTATGATCAGTGTTCACTTCAGGTATAAGTATAGATTACGATTATTTCATAAGTATTAAGTAAATCTGTTCTTAATGGTCAGTCATTCAGAAGCTTATGACAATTTTTTTAAAATTTTTTCCGGTAAGCTTTTTTTGGCGAGTTGGTTTTCTACGGGATTGAGTTGCTAACTCCAAGACCAATCCTCCTTCTTTATCCAGACTTGGGAGTGGTAGTAATCTCAGAGGGGATCCAGGCGGAGCTTGTTACGAGAAATATTTTTGGATATTATCTTTATAATCTAGTAAGAAGGATTTGATTTTGACCAATTTGGTCTCGTGTGCTGTTACGGGTGTGAGGGCGGTTGTCACTTCCCGGCTGCCCACACCGTGGAAGGTTGTTTCTTGAGGCACCTGAAAAGGAAAATAGATTAGTGTTGGTCATAGAGACCTGGGTGCGTGACCGCAGAGCCCAGGGGACAACTGCTTGAGGCCGGTTATGCATGGCCTTTTTATGAGAGGATTTTTGAGTGTTAGCTACGCTCTTAAAATCCCTTAGTGGGCACCCTTACCAAAAGAGACGGAAATCCGTGAGGTAGGGTGGGGTGTGACAATTTTAGGGTCGACCTTTTCTAACCCCCACCTTCCTTGTGAGAAGGCAGCATCGCTGCAGATGCTGGTTGTCCGAGGGAAACACCTTACTGTTGTCACACCCTCTGCAGTCAGCAGTACGACTTCGCCCTCAGACCTTGGGTAGCTGCTTTTAGTCTCATCTTTGTTCAATCGACCAACCTGGCATGGTAGGACTTCGAGGAACATGTGTTCCAGCCAGTATAGCTCGGTTGGATCATCACAATAGGCAAGCCCGACCACCACGTCAAGGTAGCAGCTACGGTCGGGTTATAATCTAGTATAAATTGTAAAATTAATTTAATAGTTAAGGTGTATTTTTCTAGTTTAATCCTAAATATATCCAGTAGTATGAACTTAGAAGATCTTTTTTTCATGATGAATTCAATAGGGCTAGAATGTATAGTGAACACCTTTGACTACTGAAATGGGTTAGTCTGAATTCATTATGCAATAGATATGCTGTATAAAGCATTGTAAAGAATACACACTGAGACTGATACACATGAGTTTAATTGTCAAGATCCTTTATTTCACTAGATCATATATTAACAGTGATGGAAATTCCACTTGAGTTTTACAAGAATTAATATAGTGACAGATTGTGGTAAGCTTTTCAAAGATAAAATAACACGTGGATAAGCAATACGATGATGATGATGATAGTGGAAAAAAACGTAATTACAATAATTCATTGCATAATAGGCAAATAAATAATCCAGAGTTACTAAACAGATTATTATAAACTCTAATCAATTCATTCATTAATTAGATCAAATTTATCTACTAGTCAACTTTCATTGAGATCATCAAAAATGAAGGGAAGTTGTTGTAAAATCTTCGAGTTGAGTAGGAACAGATGTTTCACTTTTATTTTAAAATTTCTAATAATGCTCATAGTTTGAGGGGTGGTTTTGTCGTAATTAATTTAATTTATCAATTATATTCATTAT
This sequence comes from Schistosoma turkestanicum, assembly GCA_944470395.2. NCBI lineage: Eukaryota > Metazoa > Platyhelminthes > Trematoda > Strigeidida > Schistosomatidae > Schistosoma > Schistosoma turkestanicum. The sequence continues at coordinate 20,000,044 of OX103979.1, forward strand.
AAATTAATCACAGCTGGTGTGGTATTGAAATTCAGAGAATATTGAACAGCTGTTCCATCGTGGTAAATGACTTCTCATACGCTCTCAATCACGAACCAGCCAGGGCTCGGATCAAGGATCTTTGTGTAACATGATGAAGGCCAAATCAGCCTCTGCAAAACTCCTTCAAATAAACTGGAATTGTGAGCTCCTTAATAACTTAGAGATGTTACCGGATTTCTAGGGAAAAACAGTGATTGATATAATGTAAATTACCTGTGCTCACTAGTGACTAGCTTCGTGAGGAATCTTCTCCGAGTTCTAGTGGGAATACGTGACCAGTGAATGTCAACCTGTTCTGGTGTAGACAGTAACTACCGAAGACTGTGTATGAGGTTGCTCAACTCCGTGAACTGATCAAGTTGGACATTAACACCGTTAGATACCGGCTCAGTGATCCGATAGTTAGGCGTTCTCCTACAATACCGAAGGTCCTGGGTTCGAATCCTGTGGGGGGGGAGGAGTCGTGGATGCGCACTGCTGAGGAGTCGCATACCAGGACGAAACGGCCGTCCAGTGCTTCCAGGTTTCTAATTGTGGTCTAACATTGATCGATTTATGTTTTCAAAACAACTTTACAATCTTCACAACCCCCTAATGTGATTGATATGGTTCTAACGTGACATTGAATGATTGTTTAGTTTCGTCGGAAATGGATTGAAATCGGAATTGTACTATTCAATACCAACTCTGTGGTCCTAAGGTTCTCAGCTCAATCCCCTATGGGATTTTGGATATACATTGCTAATGATACTCATTCATATTACGATAAAACGAGTATTCAGTGCACTTTAGTCTTTAATCATACTTCACTTGAAGTCGATAAATGAAGAAATATAATCCACAGATTGTAATTCTATTAAATATTGATGTAGATTAAAACAAAATTCGAAAAACAAAACAATCATTTTACTTAAATAAATCGGAAGTGAAGTTATTTCTTAAACATCTGTTTAATCATAATAATTATTATTATTATCATGAATGCTTTTGGAAAAAATTATGATTAATCACATATATATATCAGACTAACTCAATTATAGTAAAATTAAAAAATAATTATTGATTTATATGCATCCTGTATAAACTTTGTACGCGAATACATATATAGGCAAGTGTGTACATCAATTTTTGTTGATGTATGTAATGAAGTGGGTTTTTTTTTAAAAAGTATAATATATCAAATATCTACTTTTTGATTTTCTATTGATTATTGAATGATTTTTTTCCGTGCACAAAATAAATTGATTGAATGAATAACAGAGGTAATTAGGGCATACTTATTTACTGATCAATATTTAATGCAAACCCCAATGTACAGCATGAATTGATATGTCAACGTACGGCATTGCATACGTAAATAACAATGGTACATTCATTTATTTATTCAAGTGTAAAGAACACATTTATAAACACACATGTGTTCATTTACAATGAAAAAAAACTTTTTCATAAAGTGCATTTAACAGATAAAGTGTTTTAATGATGATAATATTTATCAAGAGTTTGTTTAATATTTTAAAGGTCATTTCAATCATGAACCGATATCTTTGGAAATTTAGGTATATTGGATAGGTGTGTTATTTGTTTTCATTCAAACTATGCCATAAGTTCACATTTCAGTGCATTCCTCTATAAACACACACTCACGAGGGAATCTGCTATGTGATTAGAATGTTTAAAATTTCTAACCAATTTTGAAATCGCAACAAGTCATCATTCAGTATTAATGACTGGTACATTTATTTGATTTTCGACGTTATTTACTCTATAAATCCTAATCTCTTCATCTTTTTTTCCATAGATGACGCCAAACAATTAGTCGTTAAAAATAATGTTTACATAGAGAATTTATTTATTTGTTAAGATAGTATTTTGTTTGCTTAAAAATCATTTAAATTACATTTTGTCTATCTTTCTATTGTTTAAGTGTAGAAAATAGACTAAACAAATATTACAAAACTTATAAACTATTAAACTATTGACATTCACTATACAGTCAGAGTTAAGGTGAATGGAGAGCGAGAAACTAAATTAAATAAATTTCATGCTTGATAATTGATTCGATATTTCAATAATTCAATAAATCAAAATGATTGTTTGTATAGAATTATTATGGTTTGTTTATTTCTCATTTTGAATCAAACACAAAGAGAAAATAATACATCTATTCAGTTTTATACTGTTATGAAGATTGTTGAGTCTCATTGAAATCATGAATCGATCAACGTTAGACCACCATTAGAGACGTGGAAGTACTGGATGGGCATTTCATCCTACCATATGATGATCGAAGACTCTGGACTGATCAAAGTTAGACACTGACATCTCTGGATGCCAGCTCAGTGGTCTGAAGGTTGAGTGTTTGCGCACGAGATTAGATGTACTGGCTTCGATTTCCGTATGCGAGGGTCGTAGATACTCAAGGCCGATGAGTTTCACAACAGGATGGAACAGCCTTCATATGCAGGCAGGTTTCTAATGGGGTTCTGACACTGAGACTTGTCAGCTGGATAGAGTTGATGTTCGCGCTCCTGGACTCGAACCAAGTACCACTTTAAATGCTATCATGTCATCCAGTTAGCTACTGAATGTAATACAAATTAATTCATTGGTACTCTAGCCTAATATTATAAAATTTTTTCATCAAAATTGACTATTGACACTGCATTGGACTGATGTGATTCAAAATGTTTTCACTGTTCAAAAAGTATGTTGTCTTTAACACTTTCTATCAGTTTTTCATTCATTCGATAAGAGGGTAATAAATGTTATAGTGGAACTTTCATCCAAAATATCATTTTAGGCCTTAACGAGCTTCAAATAGGGTGAAACACATATCCTAGACTTCACTAGCAACTACAACCTATTTTATGATAATCTGTCTATTTATAACACAGATTTGATTTCTGTCGGAAACATTTGTTCTCTTGAGTTTGTAAATACAATTTATTCATGAAAGCTAGACAGTATGAAATTTAAGTACGTGACTTCCTGTCGCTCACCTTCAGTTGTTTAATTAATATTCAGCAAACTAGACCATGATTTTATGACTTGAATTGACAGCACTTAAATGATTATTAAAGTCTGGACAACAAAACACTGATTATCTCTAAATGATGATACATGTATACCAGTTACAGTTTGTTGTGATAGCATTTTCACTACAAATACAGTGCAATATTCTCAAGTGTTATAAATTTGGATAGATGCTTATAAAGCATGAGTTGTTAACTAGACTTATTATCATTATTATTTTTATTTTTATAATTATTATTAACACTTCAATTTTGCTAGCCTCAGTTACTATGATTACAGTTAACATATGGGATTTTCAAAGAAACAGGTAATTAATTTGTAAGAGACTCGTTTATTTTGTTAGCTAAATGTGTTTTTTTTGTTTCTAAACAAAATGTTTTATATTGTTTACTTGAAAAGAAAATGACAGATATCGATTTGTTCATATATATTTTTTTATCACTATGTCATAATGATGGTACTTATTTCTTTGTCATTGAATATATTTACATATTAACTTTAATAAAACTAATTAATCACATTCAATACGGGTTCTTTTGACAAGTTCAATAAGTGATATCATTCGAACTGAAAGTAGAAAAAACAGAGAAAAAGAATTCATTTGATCATAAAGAATTCAACTTAAATTACAATATTTTGTTTTTCTGATGAATTCAACTATCAATGAATAAGTAACATTGTCAATTTAGCTTTGTAATTCAATCGATCAATTGAAATAGGTAGATATAAGTGTTTAAAACACCTATTATTAATTGAAGATAATAGGAAAAATAATAATGGTAAGGATATGATGAATTTATTATTTAAAACAAGGAGATTACAAGTGTTTAATCATTGAATAGTGACCTATGTCATATTTGTCTAGCACTTTTCTGTATTATTGGACTGTCTATTGTTTGAGTTAGAATGTAGTCACAAGTTTGAAGTGACTCAATATCAAGTACACTGTATTGAGGCATGAAGTGGTTATTGTAGGTAGTTAACAAGAACCCCTAGATTTAGGTTTTATACTTGTTGCTAATCATTAGCAAGGCATAACTACAATTTTAAGATAATTGATGTTGTCTAGTATTAGCCTAAAAATCTACATCTAACGTTGCTTGTAGGTTACTTCCAACTTACCAACGTTTCACAATGAGAAATTGTGCAATCTATTCTAATAGCAAGTAACTAATAACGATGAAATATATTGATAGAAAATATATAATGGTAATCTACCCTCAAATACCCTGGTACAGTAGAGAATGTGGAGAGTCCGCTCTCACTCTCCAAACGTTCTCAAAAGGCCACGCGTATATAGCCACTGCCACAGAATTCTTCCTCATTGACGTCTCATTGGCGGAGTGCTATTTACGAAGTTTAGAGGATGAGAAGCGAATTTCCGGTACTTTAACAGGTTTGATGAATACGGAGGATCAACCTAGGGGAGTCGGAAAACCCTGATTTCAAACCATGAACTCCAGAATCCTAAGGGAAAAAGTGGTATATGACCCTAATGTTTATCGCCGTCTTCCGTGGAGCTGCGCAGCAAAAATATTTAGGTTCTCCTTTGTATCAGTGTTTATGTGTTTAAATATGCTATGTAATATATATTTTTTGGTCAAAATAGAAGATTTATGACAATGCTTATTAGTTCATTATATTATTAACTATTGGTCTGAATCTTGTTGGTGGGTTCAAACTACCTGATATATGTCTCCTCGATGACCACGATCAGTGAATAGATAGATTAGGTTAGGAAAAGCAGCATTGATCACAATGATGCAGATCAATTCTCTCTTTATCTTCTTCTAGATCTTCAGTTCAAGTATTTTGTAATACTTATTATTTCATTCTAGTTTTCTCTAACAATATTCTCAACAGCTACTGATTCTCACTGTTATTACATTATTCAGATTCCTTTGATATTCATCTCGACCTGCTAATATGATATACAATCTTGACTGAACTACATATATTTTAGACTCTACACCGGTTATGACTTAGTGTATAGAGAGGTTTGTGGAGATTTTCCAGTTTGAAACTAATTTCCATCATTGACCGATATCAATAAGAAAATCATTGAAAAACACTACATAATACATGGAATTGCAGCCCACTCCTGTTTGGTTTATAAGTGCAACTATGACAACGAATTACAATATTCCTAACTACTGTCATTTCATCATGTAGTACACGATGATCGCCTAATCCCATTGGTGAAATCTATTTGCCATTCCAGATGACTGAACATCAAGAGTCACAACTGAACATGTGACCAGTAGTAATATCATTCATAATTTACATGTAAATCTGAAACTTTCAACAAAACATTATGATGTAATAATATGATCTCATTTTTGTACAAAATATCACATTCATATGCATTAACCTTGATATATTTATGAATAAAATATTCATAATTTGTTACTTGAGACAAACGTATATCAATATACATTGTGATTAGTGATTCATACACTGATTACATGACCTTAATTGACACTGGAATTGTTTGTCCCGAAAATGATTTGTTTATTAAATTAGTGTACATAGATTTTCCATCTTAGTCATTACTTACTTTCTTATACCTCTTACCCCCTAACGGAACTTAAGCCGCTGACCAGAAATATCCAACCTACTTTGTCCTACGTACATCTTTACCATTTTTCCCAGTCACTACTAATTATTTTGATGTCTGCCTTCGATTCTAGGAACAACATTGTCTTTCGTTTTCTAATTTTCCTTTCGATTTGAAGATTCCAAGCTAACCCTTACTTGCCACCCAGTATAAGGATTTGTGTAAGATACGTCCTATCTACTTCCAGCGCCTTTTCCTTATTTTCTCTTCCACAGTGAATGGTTGTTGCTAATGGTATCTGGTGCTAACCAGAAAATCATCTATTGCATTATAGTTACTTGATATATGTTTTGATCCAGATCATTAATATTCTGATCATCACCATAGTGGTCGTGATCACGCCTTTACAGATAAAACGATAACCCTTATCTAGTGATTTAATGATCCTAAAATTAAATTGGAACTTTAACCAATGAATAACAGGTAATATTTATGCTCATTAATCACTCCATCATTCAGTATCATAACTCACTGATGTCATCAGATAGATGTCATATACATTTAGATGTACACTACAATATATATTTTGTTCAGATCATTGTGGATGAGATGTCTACAACTCAGTAGTTAGTAAAATAGTTGAATCTTTTGGCTATGAAACTAATAAGATCTATAAAACAGAAATAATCTAAATGATGAGACATAACCATTTACTTATTCCAGGAAGCAATAATAAGGATGTTGTAAAGATTGTTGACTTTCATTGAAATCGTGAACTGATCAATGTGTTAGACCGCCACTGAAAATTTTGAAGCATTCACGTGAGTGACTGATAGTCCTCGTTTCCGTTTTCGCTCTCGAATCGGTGGATACGCAGTGTTGATGAGTCCAATAGTATGAAGAAAAGGCTATCTAGTATTTTTAAGTTTTTAATGATGGTGTAACATTGATCGATCGATAATATCAATAAAGATATTCCATTTCCTTTATAGAATACGATATCTCCATAGATTTAGTGAAACATAATTTTTATTCATAGATTAAAAGCATTAATTTAACGAAAGCATGATTTTATAGATTTTGTCTTCTATGACAGATGAGATAAGAATGGAAAATCAATGAAGACTAGTGTTGAATTAAACTTGACAGTTAACATTCATCAACTTAAATGTAGACATGTTAATTCTTCATGGCACACTTTATTTATGTGTAAATTTAGAGGAAAGAAAAATAAAAATAACATGTAAGGCTTAACTTGAAATGTTAACCTTTTTTTGAAAATTTGATAAGGTACACAATGGAATTGAATTAGTCAACTTTAAAAATAAATAAAATTAACATAACAAAAAACAGAGAAAATTATGACAGTACACGTGTGAAACATGTTTACATGCTGTGTTTTGTTCTGTTCATCTATGGTGTATTCACTTTTCTAATGTGAGATGGCATGAAAAACAATAGAGAAGAAGACTGTGAATTATGAACAAACAATTTGATTAAGTGACAATATACTAAGACCATACACTCAGGATGTGCATATACAGGTAGGAAGAAACCACTTACATTAGCTAAACATGAACTCTGAGAAAATAGAAAACTTTATAAATTAAATTCATTTATGATGCACAAGCTATTGGTCATCTGAATTCACTAGCTCAGTGGATAATGAATGTATTAGGGTTTGAAGAAAAATTCATCAGATTTGAATTTCAATCGGAACAACAACACTAATTCAAGTAAATCTAGTTGAATAATCCTAAACTAAGAGAAAGATGCGTATTCTAGTTTTACAATGAGACCTGATATACAACTTTGACAAACAATTTCTGTCTACACTAGAACGATTGTACGTAATAATTAAAATGGTCTCATGAATAACAAGTATGATTTTTACTAAACTGTTATCAATTAAGCAAAAATTGGATAATCAGAGAGTAAATGATTAATCACCACTAGAACTCTTGGACACTAGACATCCACGATTCTATATGGATTGTAATTTAGAACTTTTTGAATTGAATTGTATCTGTTTCTAGCTTCAACTAATGTGGAATATGGTAGAATTTGTTTGATTGTGTTCCAAAGGATGAGTTATTAATTTACATTACAATTTGGTTAATTATTTAAGTCACAACTTTCATGAGTACATCTTTTGTGGTTTAGTTTTTTGAATGATTTGTAGAGCATGAAACTATACTTTACACATAACTGATTACTTTGAGAAAGTTTAAAAGTAACCTTGTGAAATTTTATTCACTCATCAACCAGTGAGAGTGTAATTGTCATATTTGAATAATTGCCTACAGAAAATCTAAAATTTCAGATATAATATGTGCTTTTTAATGTGACTTATAAACTATAAAAGTTTATCATAGATTTAATTATATTAAAATCAAAATACAAATTCATAGAACATCTGCCGATGTAACTTGCACATCTCAGTGTGGTTAAGCAGATGTATAGTTAAATCTGTTGACAGCACGATTCTAGCTCAATTACAACAAACGGATCGAATGGCTAACATTGAGCAGTCATTTTTAATAATATATCGAGTTAACAGTGATCTATCTAAATCCGTCAGATTAATAATCCTTCAGGCAGCTGAACCAATAGCTATTCGGATCAAAAAGCATCTAGAATAAATACGTTGGATTACTCCTTTTAGTTTGACTAACTTCTGGCCTAATTAGTTAACAATTATTTCGTTGATAAAAATTATGAATGGTTTTATCAAAAAAACTAATCCACTCAATTTCATACTACTTTAATTTTATAACTTATGTAAGAACGAATAAATCATTTCAATCTTGGTCAAATTGTTTGAATACTGTTAGTGTGAAGATCAGTTTTCGAGGAGTCGAAATCATGAATATGAACGATGATCTGATAACTATAATTTACGATCGTTTGTATAAATTGTAGTTATCGTTTGCGCACACAGTTTTTCTGTATGGGGATCGTTTATAATGCACGGAGGATTTTGAGAAATCTCATCAACACCCTTGGCTACGGTCATAACTACATTAGGTATGCATGACGATTAATGTCTTTATCAGATATATTGTGTATTTGAAGCATGAGTTTCGTAGCATTTGATTTTTATGCCGAGTCATATTCACTGTGTAAGTACGAGCTATTCGTCATCGCGTCTTGAATTTTACGCAACACATCTATAAGTCGCAATCATAAATCCTATTGGTTTGAAATAAATATCTGGACAAACTAATTCAGAAAATTACAATCTGTCGAACGATCTTTGATGATGCATTATATGTTATAAGTTTTAATTTAATATGCTGAAATAAGTAATGATGATAAGAGATTATAGAAAGTTGACTTAGAAATGTATATGACCTCTGACAAATGTTGATAATAGTAATATTTTAGATGAATCGTTCTCGAACAACAAAAAACAGAATTACAGATAGACATTTGAAAGTATATACAGCAGAAAATCAAACCAAATGGATGACGACATTGAAGGCGAGTACATATTTCGGTTCGTTATCGGTAAATCTTAGTTGATATATTCAAAGAATTTAAACCCATTGGATCCAATTTTCTAGATGGTAGTATGACCATTAGGTTATTGGGATTACGAATGATTTATTGTAAATCTATGATATTTAAACATGTATATATTTGCGAAATGTTTGATCAGCACTAAGGCCTAGAGAACACAGTTCTGGTTACTGTTAAGGAAAATAAAACAATATTAGTTTCGACGGGATTCAACTCAGCGGTTTCTATGTTCTCTGATAGATGATTTGTTGACCAGGGTGAATCTAGTTTTCGTACTGTTTCAGTCATTTAGTATTGTAGTATTCCTGAGTGTAATACTACAAGAACTAAGAAGTGCACATCTCTACAATATAATGAGATAACATTAGAAGCATTGAATTAAAATGTTTCTGACTTATTTTGAACTTTCTGTAGGTTAGTATCCTACTTTTTAAATTATAAACAACTTCATGTTAACCGTAACATTGTCACATCGCTAATGGTCAGGAGTTCGATTGTTCAGTTTCTGTTATCATGTTTGTTTTATGATTGCAATTTACTCAAATCTAACCTTTAGATACATGTTTTCTGGTATATTTGCATTGTAGCTACCAATGGGATCTAATACACGTATTCCATCTTACTTGGAGCTCGTCAGTTGGACGTACTTGGATTTTGTTGTTATTGATGTTCAAATAGAGATTCCAGTATAAAACTAACTTTATTCATTTAGATTTACTTTGACTTAAGTCTTTAGTTTCTATAACTTTATTGATTGCCATATCCAGTCATTTGGATATGAATGAGATAGATTTAATTCTCTTGATCACTTAAACATCTGCTTTATTTTTCCTTATTGTTAAAAGTAAATTCTTTTTAGTCTGTCTGTTTAGTAAACATACATATTTTAGCATATTTATATATCTTTATGTGTGTACGCTTCATCGTTTGAAATATGGAAAGCAGGCAGACTTGTGCATAATTTATCTTTGTTTAGACTTTTTTTTTCATACAAATGTTAACTTGATAATTTAAATTTATGTTTTCCTGCCTGTCTTTTCTGGTCTTCTTTCTTTTCTATATATTTTTTTTGGTATTTTCAATGTGTGTTGTATGTGTCTATGTTGTACGTGTGTGTGTATGGATGTGTTCATCTATCAATGTGTTATGTATGGATGAATGTATGTGCAATTACAATGAATTCATTGAATATATTCACTAAAAGTTTTGTGATTAGATTAGAATTCTGTCAAGTGGATTTATGAAAAGTATGTTGAACAGATGGAAATATAATATATAATTCACATTAGGATGGAAAAGAAATACTTAAAAAAAACATTGTACACTAATTTCAAGGTCATAGTAGTAGATGCGAGATGTTATGTTGGTGGCTGTTATGTGAGTGAGATTAACTGACATGAATAAACAATGCAAATGATAGATAGAGAGAGAGATAGAGATAGAAAGAAATAACATAAAGACACGAGCCTTTCTCTTAGGAAGTTGAATCAACTTGTTTACTTTGTTAATACTCTAGAACCACCACCACTATCATAGTTAAAAATTCAATGACTGACTGGTTTATTGTACATTCTTCATTGAAACGCATACAAAATTTGTGTTTATCTACTTATGACTCATTGGTTCCCCCCTCCTTTGCATTGTTTTCAAATTACCCTCACACTTATTTAAGTTAACCATAGAGGATAGAGAATAGAATCATATAGAACAAAATGAAAACACTGTATGAATGTGTTTCACGTGCCATGAACTTTTCTCTGTCATTTTTTTTAAATTCAATAATTTATCTATAACACTGTATACATTCAAAGATTTTCTAAGATAAATTCAAATGGTGAATTGTTTTCAATTTATGGTGGATAAATTGACCATCGAAAAAAAAACAATGTCAGTTGTCGATTTCATTTTAAAATCACTCATTTTTACCCACATTTGCCTTAACAATTTCTGAAAGGATAAATGTATTCAAACAATTGTCGTTATTGTTAATTGTTGAACATTAAGAATGTGAACTGTATACTGCTTTGAACATTGACATCTTGAACGCATATAGCGACTGCGGGATATCATGTGGTCACACCTAGCTGAGGGCCGGCTTTTCATCGATCACGAAGCACATTGAGTTGTGGATTGGGCGAGCACTTGCCGGCATGTATACTCGTATCTCAAAGCGGGTTGCTACTGGTCAAAGTCTCCGTCCTAATAATCCGGCCACAGCCTAGTCCAGTCTAGATAACGAGACTGAAATGCTGAGGTAGGTTGTGCTCAAGTCGTGACTTAATGGTATGTTACACACGCTCGGGAGAAATGCACCTATCGTATGCTATACTAATCACTTGATTTTGGCTATGTGAATGATAGTGATGTGAATGAATTTGTGAATGTAAACCACTGAATTCAAACCTATCGACTGAATCGAATCATTTTGTTCACGTTGTAAAACTGAATATGATTCAGAATAGGAGGTTGTTGATATTTACATCTGAAGAACTTCAAACTGAGCGGAAATCATTGTTCAGTACTCTTTGTTTTACTGTGGTTCTAGATAATGGGCGAACTACTTATGATACAATCAAGCAGTAACAATTCACTAAGATACTACAATAAGAAACAAACAAAATTCAAGATTATTAGTGGAGTTGTTGTATTGTAGCTATCAGAGGAATTGTTGAAAAAGTTTCAATTGTCAAATTATCTCTATGAGGAATCCTTGGAATTTTGATAATTTTTTTAAGTTTTAATAAAATATTTTAATGAACCACTTAGCATATCATTGGAAAGTCGTTTTAAATTAGAAAAATATTTACAAATCATTGAATTCAATTGATATGGCATTTCTGGTAGTACTCACTAATTCTAATTTTTCTCTAATTAGTGTCAACGACTGCTTCAGAACAAATTTAATATTTTCAGTTTTGATATCGTGAAATGATTTTAACTAGACTATCATTGGAAATCCGAAAGCACAAGATGGTCGTTTCATCTTAGTATGGGACTCCTGAACATTGAGCATCGATGACTTCACAAGCGGTATTATAACCCGATAATTTCGGTCTTGATAGCGAACTTTTAACCTCTAGATCACTGGACCAGAATTCATTACTGTTAATGTCTAACTTCAATCAGTCCACTGTGTTGTACAACCCTTTATCCATTGCATGAGATAGATAACCTCCACACTCGACACGAATTGAACTCGACGAGTGCAGGATCAGGAATGCGCACTGATGAAACAGCCATCTAGTGCTTTCAAACTTTCCATGATAGTCTAGTAAAGATCAGTTGGTAATTTGAACAGTGATGATACCTAGAATATGCACGAATCCTTGATACATTTATAAAGATTCTTTTTTTCTTTCGAAAATTCACTGACCTGAAATGTCAAGTTCCATTGTTTATGATTGTTAATTTTTTAAACATGATCAATCTATTTATCATTATGCTTGGAAACATACATACAAATATATAAAAATATACACAACACTATTAAATCACCATCAAAACAAGGTATATATATATATATATATATACAGATTAGCAAATGGTTCAAAGAGAATTAAATTAAGTGGAAAAATTTCTTTATCAAATATCGACAACAACAAAAGAAGAATTGAAGCAATTAACTTAAATTAAATTAAATTCATCTTTGATAATTAAGTAACAAATGAATAAATAAATTAAAGGAGAACTACTGGAAAGAGTTTAAATGAGAAATAATTCAAACCGAACATAGGAGATAAGTTAAGTTTACATACATACGAAGAGAAATTACTCATGGAATTGTTTGGATTGGTCGCTTGTTTGTTCTGGTTCTATTCATTTTGACACATTATAACAAAGAGTTCTAATGAAATGCCCTGAAAATGAATCTATCAATAAATGAAACCTAGGTTCAGAGCTTTCAAATGATTGCCTCAGTCTGGATAACATTCAACAAAACACACTATTCTACCAAGTCACTTCAGCTAATCTATCACCCGTTAACTTGGCTGGTAAAATTCTATTAATGCAAAGCACTGAACGCTATTACTTTAGATTCTGAAATGTCACTGATGTGAATAAAAGAGAAAATATATCCTTTTTTGAAATTTAACTACTCGTGAGTAGTTAGTTATCACCAAACTATCTGATATACAAAAGGTCTTTGTCAAAATACGGATAAATCAGTAATATCTAGATAACTCGAAAAATCTTACGATGAATGATGAAGAATATACTTTAGGGGACAATATATTATTCACAACGATAAAAGACTTTTAAACAACGAATTAAATTTTTTTTGAATGATTTTATTGGAATGAAAAGATTAGCATATTCATACTTTGCAGTTAAAATAAACTTGAGTTGATTAGAGAATGAGAAAATGAATATTTTCACAGTTTAAATCAAAGACCTGGAAACTTTAGACAGCTGTTTCGTTATTGTACGGAACTTATCAGTAGTGTCTATCCACGACCCCGTATGAGGGATTAAGATACGCGAACGTTTAAACTGTAGATCACTCAGGTGGCATTCAGCGGTGGTCCAGCTAATATTAATTAAATGAATTCAACCAGGAAAATTCTACAATCTCCACAAATCTCCCATACAAGTAATTATTTAACGACACGTGGTAATGCGGAAAATAAAACTAGCAGTCTTCCCATACATATATATATAAGTATATATTTCATGTGGAAGTAAGGGACATATTTATGGGTCAATGAATAAGCCTGACAATTTTTAAATGAGTCATATCAATCCAGTTTTAATCAATATTTTCTTTATTAAAATCTACACGCATATATACAATATATATATATATATATATATATATATATATATATATATATATATATATACATATATTTAACTCATTGTAAAAGAAAATAATTATTTACTGAATATAATGACAAAAAAATATATTGAATATTTCTCAATAATGAATAATTATTTCTTTCTTTTTATTTTGCTATCTGTATGTAATGTGATATTTTCTATGATGAATTTTTAAAAAATTAAATCGGAGTTTTACAGACTGGAGAAATAAATGAGAAAGATAATAAAGGGTAGCGGGAGAAGAAAATAAGTGGAAGAAAGTGCCTCAGGACAAAAAAAATATCCATTAATTCAATCAATCAATGATTGTGAAATGCTTCTCTTGATGAACTCACTTCTCTGCTTCAATTTTCCCATGTTTCAGTTGGATTAGTTTGGTGTGGGGGAAATTTTCTTTCCCAGTGGCTATCATCTTCTGTTACACTTTTTTCCAGACATTTTTCTATCAGTCATCCCATTATTATTGTTAATAATAGTCATTAATCATATTAGGCCATGTAAATTTTTGTAAAACTTTATCTCAAATTTTCATTTAAAGTAATATTTGGTATTATATTTCATCATGTTAATGAAATGAATATGAGATAAATATGGTAAAGGATATTGTGTAATGAAATTATCTTTGCATGCCATCTTTTTTCCCATTGTTGTCATTATTAATATATTACTGAAATGTGATAAACTTTGAAATGCATAGAAAAAATAAAACTACTAAATAATTTCATTTGGTGGTTTGATCTTTAAAAATACAATTTATATGACAAATAAAATCATTATCATGTACATAATTTGGATGATATCACTCTGCTCTGAAGTAAATTAATAAAAATCAGGAATTTTTAAATGAAAGTGATGATAACTTTTCATATGAAAGATTTGACTGTTTTGAGTTTATTATAAAAGTCAATCAAATAATTTACACTCAATAACATTGAGGAATTCTTAACAAAGTGAATGTAATGTTAATTAGGACATACATTACAGAAGGCATCTAACCGCATCATGAAGCTAAAAACCCAACTTAGAAGCCTCAAAGTCAAACGGAAAGAGTTTGGTTGAAGAATACATTCCTTCGGGGAATCGGAAGCAGACATCATAAGAATAAACAGTAATTAGGTAGAACTGGGAAGGAAGGCTGAGGATAGAGTTGGTCATATAATGCTAGTCAGCGAACTATTCTCCATTATGGGTAACAGGTGTAACTAAGTAAGTAAGTAATGTTGATTGATCGATAAGATGTAATGCAGTACAATATGGCTGATTAATGACTGTTTACAAAATCAGAGTGTTATTATTATTATTATTGTTATAATTATTATTATTGTAAATCTACGAGTGAGTTGATATGAAGGATCAAACCATCATCAAGAGGAAAAAGCTTTTTTTTTATTTCATGAAATAATTTCCTCATGTACGAAATATTAATCGATAAATAAACATGATAAAAGTGATGAATATAATTAGCGGAAATCGATTTCATCTATCACTTATTCTCGATTAAACAAAGATTTAATGGTTAACATTAGTTCTTGCCTATTATATCAAAGTTCAATTCCATATGTCATGTTGTAAGTGTACACTGGTGAAGTGTCGAATACTTATTGGTTTTCAATCATTTTCTAACCGATATCATTTGTCTTTATGTTCATAGTAGAAGTTTATTGTAACTAAAGAAAAGTTAATTCTTTAGACTTTGAGATTATTAATACTTTAGAGTATTTACTATTAAGTTATATTATGTCTAAGAGAGAAATAAACAGATTTCGTTATTATTTTTCTTGAAGAAAAGTACTATATTTCAAAATTTGAAGAAAAATAATACTCTAGTGGAAAATCAAATATATATATATATATATATATATATATATATATATATATATATATGCATCATAATATTATCAGTGTTTATCACTTATTATTGATGAGTTTCAAGTGTGATGAAACCCTGTGTATGTATGTAAACCTTTTATTAATTTCTATTAGTTAAAGTGGCATATTCGCATTTTTACAATAAAACCTGCATTCATGTTTCACCTGAAGGATATGAATAAACAATAAAATTTTTCAAGATACTAATGATAAAGGAAATGTTTTATTGAATAATTGAATATTTAAACTGGTTAAGCAGTTATATTGACTTCAATATTGAATAATTATTTCATTGGTGTATCAATGTCATCACCATCGTCGTTACAAACATTATGCGTGTATTTGAACAATGTTTTTTATCGGTTTAATTCATACTCTTGAGAGATAGTAACAACTGAAAACATCTTACATCGATCAGTGATAATAGTTAGTTATATCTAAGCATTTATGATGATGTTGTGTTCTCTGAGAATGATGGTTAAATGATTAAGACGTGAACAGTGGAGTTCAACCCTGTCGGGTGTAGGCAGTAACAAACAAAGACCATTGGGTGAGGTCGCGCAAAATCTTTAGATCAATCAGAGTTAGACATTAACACCATTATATGCAGGCCTAGTGGTCCAGAGTTTAGGCATTCACGCGTCATATCGGAGGTCCAGGTTTCGGATCCTACGAGGTGCAGGAGTTCCATACAAGGTCAAAACGGCTGTCCAGTGCTTCCAGGTTTCTAATGGTGATCTAACAATGATTGATCGATGATTTCAATGCGTAAGTTCTTAATATTATTTTCCTAGATAACATGGTCATCAAACATTTAAAACAAGTAATGAGCCATTCGAATTACTCCACAAGTGACTAGAAACATATTCTGTTAGTTAGATAGTTAGTTAATTCTTGTCCTTGGTAGTATGTACAGTTATTGTTTACCCTTTTCAAAAGCATCCACTCTGAACTCTAAATATTTTTCAATGTTTAGAAATTAAAAAAAAATTAGTACATTATTCAAACTATTTTAAATCTAATCAACAGTTCAATTAAATCATTTGTTATGTAAAAACGAATCAATACAATTAATGAATAAGTTTTACACTTATTTAACGTGAGATTGAACTGACTCTAGTCAATACTCACAGAGTATCATGTGTTTATTGACAAAGGAGATTATAGTTAAGTTTCATATTTAAATTTTAGTTAATTGTTTGTTTTAATCTTAGCTTTTTCACTTTGTGAATTTTTGTAAATATTTTCTTTTGATTTATATATTTAAATCATACTACAGAGTGAATAAATTTTATTCTAATAATTAGCACGAGTAGAGCTAGAACAATGTGGCATAAAGAAGTGAGAGGGAAGTTTTTTGTTTTAATGTTGTTTGTTATTTAATTTATTCATGGTATAATTTACGTTAATTTACACTTCATTGATCAATGAACACGCATTATATGATTTTCAATCTATATGGTTTCTGGTAAACAGTCATAAAATTATTCAACTGTACAAAATATTGGCAGAGATTAATGAGCTGAAAACTGCTGGATCGATTTTCAGTAGTATATATATATATAATATATATCTATATCTATCTATCTATCTATCTATCTATATATATATATATATATATATATATATATATATATATAATTGCTACTCGTGGATAAACACACCTGAGTCCCATACCAGGACGAAACGGCCATTCAGTGCTTTCAGGTTTCTAATGGTGGTCTAACAAAGATATTAACTGTAATGATGATAAGATATAATTCATTGTGTAAAACCATGATATCCTCCGTTGATAATATTTTTTTAGTAGATATTTTAATTTTGAATTGATCGATTATTGAAAAGATGTTCTTGTTTACATGGTAGGAAGATTAATATTTCTTATGAATAATTTCAGGAAAGAGAATTTACAACTACAATTAATATACTTTATCTGAATAATTCATGAATTTTTAACTGTTGCACAGAATTAAGGAATAAGATTGTTATAATCGATCATAAATTCATCAGTTCATTTTGAATGTTCGATTTGAGTGATGTGTAAATGTTTTTTCATACTTGAAATCATAAAGTGATCTTAGCTCGAAATTCCATTGAGAACCTGAAAACACCAGACGGTCTTTTCATCCTGGTATGGGACTCCCCTGTTAGAACCCTGGTCCTTCGGTCTTGATTACGATGACTTAACCTCTAGACCACTGATCTGGGACGCATCGGTGTTATTGTTCAAGTCCTATACCAGAATGGAATCAGAATCTGTGTTTTCAGGTTTTCAAAGGTATTCGAGCTAAGATCAGTAAGTGAGTTCAAGTGTGAAGAAAACATTTTTACATACACCTGCATTTCAACATTCAAGGTAATTATTAAATCCATAATTGTTAATAACAATAGTGATTTACTATTGTTGTTTGAAACTGTCTTCTATCATATTCCTGTGTTAGTGTTTATTCGTTTGTGTCAAACTATTCAACTGCATAACTTTTACTGTTTTACTGCACAGCATTATCAAACCATTCTTACTACTACACTAAATAAACCATTGATAAATATTTACAGAGTACTATGTGGTTGAAAATATAAGCAATCAATATGCCTATCAACTAACCGTTATTTGATCGATGCATAATTTTTTTTTCTGGTCATATTACTTCCTCATTTAATTTTTGATCATTTAAATACATTTAACTATTATTTCTAGTATGATCATCGTTAAACTGTAATACTTCAATCAGATAATTGTGTGAGCACTATCCGATTTGTTCCGAGTTTTATGGATAAGTTTAATTATAAAAGTGTCATAAGAAATAAAAGCAAATTTAATAATTCCGGAGATGTTTTCTCATTTGTTTTAAACAAGTAAAATATAACTACTGTATCTTCTTAAGTTCACCGTTTAACTGGGTATATATATATATATATATATATATATATATATATATATATATACATGGTAGCCTATTCTTAAAGTGTTTCGAATTCACTATCCATGGACAGTTACAGCAAATTGTAAACATTTATTAAATAAATGAAAAAAAAGTACACTTCTTAGGTAAGCGTCTCTTATTATTATTGTTGGTGATTTCAGTATATATCAGACAAATATACAGTAATTTAAATATTATAAAAAAGAGTAAAGTAATATACTGCTCACTTGAGTGCTACTTCTACTAACACTTATACTTGTACTTCTCTTACTATTAATAAAAATACAAAAAGAAGTACTAATTTTTTTAAAGTATAACTTTGACATTATCAATATTCATTAAGCAAATTATATTCGGAATCATATTTTATCATTATTATTTTTGTGTACGCTAAACATTAATTGAGTTAAGTCCTAAAACTATTAGAGAATGATATTGTTAAAAGCATAGAAAGTGTAACATATGCTATAGTAATTCTCTATAGTCTTGGTCTAGTTAAATAGAAATTTGGTTGCAAGTTTTTATTTCAAATATCGTCTCGACCAACTAAATGATTCAAATCATTTTGTGTACATGTTGTGAGCTAAAATGTATGAAGACAAATGTCGTATAAGTTTTAATTGTCAATACGAAAATGGTATATCGATATTTCTTAATAATTAGTAGAGAGAAAGAATAAAACTGCAAGATTTAGCGCTAATATCAAACAGTTAAATCAAACTCAAATTACTGTGTCGTTATCATAAGAATTATTTACGCAGAGATGTGACGGTCAGAAGTTTCCTCAGAATTTACCAAGACTATTCTTTTCCGATCTTTGAAAATAAGGAAATTCCTCATTCCAGAAACGATTCTTTAATCACATAAGGGATTTTTACAAAGTTACATAGTTAAAATTTAATTATGTCTATGTATATTTAATGGTGGTTACAAGCTCAGCTTCCTCACAGTGATTACCTTTAGCTGAACTGTTTGTATTCTGTAGAATGTGTAATTATCGTGTTTGAATAAACAGTTCATTTCTAAGATTCTCCGTTGTCATATGTCAGTCCCATTTTTTCACCAACAGTTCCATTGTAATAAATAGCTATACGTTCTTGTAGCATATTGACATGGCTGAAGTATGTACCAGTTGGATCAATTCGATATTGATTAGATGCTGTTTTATGAAATTAGAACGGCGACAAATCGGTGTTCAATACATGCTTCGAATTGGATACAATTCAAAAAAGTCATTTGTAACAGAGTCTCTATTCACGGCTGAGTAAAAATTGAATAACGAACTAATTTGAGCTATAGCCTCGACAAAATCTAATTGTTGTTTTAAACTACTAGCAAATAATAAGTAAGCAAACTATGTTGGTGATATTTTACGGAGTTTCCGTTAGATCATTGAAGCACGGACCTGGGTCTTCGGATCACTGGTCTGTTTTATATTATTCCTGTTGTAAGTAATAAAATGAGTTGATTAAAATCAAATATATCAATATTAAAGATAATATAATTGCTTTAATCATCGGGTATTAAATTAATACAATTAATACCAAACTGAATGAAATAAAAATTAAGAATTTATATCTCAATAGATATCTTAGTTAATTTAGCCTAAAATAATAATGGATTTTACAGAATATGTTGACCATTGGTTACGTGCTTAAAAAGTTAATAACTCATTGTTTTGACCAACGAAATAAAGATAACTATGAATAGTATTTGTGGGACAAAGAACTTGAAATTAAAGCGTTGTAATTATAAACCAGTGGTTAAAGTAGTCTAATTAATTTGATATACTCTATCTATCTATCTATCTATCTATCTATCTATCTATCTATCTATCTATCTATCTATCTATCTATCTATCTATCTATCTATCTATCTATCTATCTATCTATCCATCTATGTATCAAATTAAATACTTAAAAAAGTTGTCTAAATTTATTTTTATTTATCAGTTTGTCTTTTTATATAAAAATAATTCTTGCACTTATATTCCACTGAAATTTATTTATTTTTAGGCGGGAGTAACTATGACTCTCCTAAGGTAGCCAAATGCCTCATCATCTAATTGAATGGGTATATTAGGTGACGCGCATAAATGGAGCCTTCTAGGGTTTGTGGTGGCGGCTAACTCTTCGTGGTCCTGCCAGGCAACGTGGCGTTGTTTACAGCGCTGCAGCTAAAAGCCGTTCCGAATGCTTAGGATACCATACTTAGCACGGTCCAGAATAATGGTACGTAGCAAGGCTGTGGATGCGGTTAGCCACTCTGGGGGATTAGGACTGAACGCCTCTAAGTCTGAATCCCGTCCACTGAGCGTAGGTAAATTTTGAAATATTGGGATAATAGCTTTCCAGGATACTTGAAGGCAGCCCTAGACGATTTATTTGGGGAAGCAGCCGTAAGGATCCTGGACTATTGACCCCGACCCTATGTGGTTGTACCAAACACACTGCATCTTGGTGTATTGTGTGAACTGGCGTCGGGGCCCCTTAACCAAGGGTCTACAGTCGGGTTATGTGATCCGGTGCTAAAGGGTACTGGACACGAATGGTGTTTGCCCACTTCTGTGGGATTAATCCAGCTTGGCCGAGTGCTTGTACTTGGTCGAGTCCATGACATCTTCCCCATGGGAGGGTGTTCGTTCTGGCTGACCTTGTGGGACAACTTTGATCTTTAGCTCCATGTGGGGTCTGAGGGCTCCGGTCGATTGTATCAGCGCAAGGCATTTGGAGGCCAGACGGTTGGAATGGCTGCTGGTTAGTGCACTGATTTGTGGCTCGGTAATCCGTTCGGGGCGCCAGGTCTAGCTGGGAAATCCCGCATTGGCGCCCTTGCCGATCGCGGACTGTGGGTAGTGGATTGGTTGGAGGTATCCTGCTGATTCACAAGTGCCCGAACGGGGGCCACTGTTCGTGCGCGTGCTTTTTGGACGTCCCCTCTTGTCTGCAGACCAATCTAGAGAACATCTACGTTCCCGTATGGGGCAGGGGCGATCTCAATATTAGCTCTTGTGAGAATCCTTGTGCTGCTTAAAATGCAGCGGCGTGCATGTGCAGCAGGCATGATGGTTAACCAAGAAAATAACTTAAATTTATTTACCTAATGTAATAATAGTAAGTCAGTATTTTTGAATACATTTTTATTTAAGCGTCATTAATAATTATGAATAGCCATTATTATATTCTTCACTTTATTTTCCTCATTTAAAGGCACCATTGGTGAATGATCAGTATGCATTATCTTTGTTGATTAGAATGGATGACATTTGTTTGAATTCTACTAGCAGGATTTGAATCCTGAAGATGGCAAGTACACTTCGCGAATGAGTATAAATAAATTGTAATCTGAGATCCCGCGGTTTCTTTCATTCACTTTTTTGAACGTTTTTCTTTCATTCCATAGGGGATTGAATTATACAGTCATTATACTTGATTGTAGCTAACTTGACTGAGCTCCATTAATACTTCACTGAACTTTACTGAATTTTCTACTATTTAAATCTGTCTTTCAAAAAACTAGAATTCATATATGATGCATAAGATATTAATATTTTCGACCAACGTGAGGGCTGTATACAACAGCAATTAACAAATAAAAATAAAGTATATTATTTTCTTAGTTCAATTATCAACTGCTTTCTGGCTCTTGAGTCATATCTATGGATAATTGTTTAGCGTTTCTATATTAGTAATTTCGAAATTCTTTTTATTCAAACAGCGGACTGAAGTTTCTTTAATTTGTACGTCTGTGAAAGTTCAGATTACCAATGTTTTGTTAATTTCCTATTGAAGTGTCATTCACATGATCTAGTCACTCGTGAAGTCCAGTGAACCAAGATGCAAGATTATTTTCAAAGACTGTTCTGTTATAACGAAATCGTATGAAATACATTACAAACCTCAACTCATGAGGTGTTTACGATATTTATTATGTCCGTGTACACCAAGGGAATAATGATTTTCAAGTATATTTTAAAATTTGTCTATAAAAACATATAATATGATGTATGATAGCTAATAGCAAGGTTGAAGTCACAACGGTACACATCATAATGTGAAAGAAGAGAACTAAAATGTACACATTTTTAAAACAAATCAAACGTTCAACAGGCACTAGAATTGAAAATTTCTGTTGCCAGCATTAGGGAGATACCATTACAATGATAAGTAAGCTGAATTTTACCACCTTACGTAAACATTCGAAAGCATAATATGGCAACAGATATCATCTATATTGTTAGTTTTTAGAAATGAAACTGGTTACTGAACATTAGTAAGTAGTATAATAATAATAATAATAATAATAATAATTTCGACACCAAAGTTCAGTAACGGAGATAAAGAATTAAGATACTCAATTTACTAAAGTTGTAGTTTGGACTCATATGTCGAGCACACATGGCTTGTGCCAGCCTTTTGGTAAATTAACTAATTCATTCTTCTCTGGTTATTCACATGCTTTTCAACCTTGTCAAGTGTTCGCGTACACCTTGGCTGTTTTTGCTTAAGTTCTCATGTTCATGCTTACTAAGCTAATTACATGTCTACTCTAATTTTATCTAGTTATAAATACTCAGTTTCGCTTCATCTCATTGAACTGACTCATTCGCCTTCACCACTTCGCTTTACTTTACATTGATTTGCTTGCATGTTTTGTATTCTCATGTCTGGCTGCATGAACGAATGCATGAAATAAATTCATCCGGAAAACCGTATTCGACATCTTATTACCACCATCGCATAAAAAGGGTTTGCCTTAATATAGTATACGGAAATCGAAAGGAAGATTTATTTCACAGGATCTTTGACTGTTATTCCAAAAATGAAATTATATCGCGGACCACTAAGAACTCTTTTGTCTCATGTTATGTCATGAGATTACCCGGTACGCAGAAGCCATTGAGGAAATGATATACTACAAGCACGATAAGCACGCTCGAAGGACGGCTTAATACTAACTGGACCCAACCGAAGAGGAACAACAGAAACCAGTGACTACCAGTTCAAGATTCAATACTATATTTCAGACATTCAAATTCCCTTCTATCCATTTTTACTACACGGGCTTTAGTTATGAAACTGAAGACAAAATTTAAGAATCTACTTAGATACAAAATAGGAAAAATTTGGTTCAGTGAAAAGTTCTTTTCTTAGAGAATTCGATTTCATAGCCGTAGGTTTGAAAAAATCTACTTAATTTTCCCACAAGATGGTAAATACAATAATAGCAATAACAAATATTTTACTAGACATGGTAATAGTGAGGCAAAATCGATAAGAGGACAGACACAGCCTACTGTGCCATCAAACATTTCCGGCACGCACTAGAAGGTCGTAACTTTATCCTCTTCACGGACCATAAGCCTCTAACGTATGCTCTGCATACCAAGTCTGACCGCTACTCACCATGAGAGTCCAGACATTTGGACTACATCTCACAACAGACCTTCATCATATTAAAGGCGAGTCGAACTATGTTGCCGATGCTCTGTCACGTATTCAAGTGAATGCAGTCACTTTACCAGTGCTTGATCTTACTGCTATGGCCGCTGCCCAAGAAAATGATCCCTCCTGTACAGAAGCACAACAATCTACATCCCTTCAGTGCCAGGAAGTGTCCCTAGCTACCACCTCAGGTACTATGCTGTGTGAAATCTCTACTGGTTTACACCGACCCATTATACCTTCTTCCCATCGCCGTCTCGTCTTCGATGCCCTTCATAGATTGTCTCATCCAGTCATCGCAGCCACTTAACGTCTCATCACTGCACGATACGTCTGGCCTTCCATGAATAATGATGTCCGTATGTGGGTGAAACAACGCTCACAATGTTGACGACCAAAATTGCACGGGCACGTAGCCGCCCCGACTCGCAAATTCGCTACGCCTGATGCTCGTTTCGATCATGTTCACATTTAAATAATAGGACCATTGCCACCATCGCATGGGTATGATCACATAGTCACGTGCATCGATCGTTTCACAAGATGGCCCGAGGCTATACCCATCACTTCTATTACGACGGAAACAGTTGCTCACCGCTTCGTAGAACGATGGATAGCGCATTACGGTTGTCCATCGACTGTCACAACTGACCGAGGACAACAGTTCGAGTCCGAATTATTCTCCTTGCTAACCCGGCTGCTTGGTAAGGAGCGCATACGTACTACCTCCTATCAGCTAGCTTTGAGTGGTTTAGTCGAACGGTTTCATCGCCAACTTAAAAGTTCTGTTCGAGCAAACGAACTCAACAATTGGTACTAAACCTTGCCGAGTTTATAGGCAGATATTCAATGTTCCGCCGCTGAATTGGTATACGGTACGACAATGCGTCTGCCTGAGGAATTTTTCACACCACGGAGCAGTGACAAATTCAGTAAACCAGACTACGTCCAACCATTGTCTGAATTTATGCGACCACTGCCTCCGGTATCAACTCGAGTAAAACATCGACAGGTCGTTCTCCCTCGGAAGTTATCTACCTGTTCGCATGTTTTCATACTAGCCGATTCAGTACTCAAACCTTTGCAACATCCTTACGAGGGACATTTTAACGTGATTTCTCGACATGGTCGCGTCGATGTAGTCAGCATTGATCGTCTCAAGCCAGCACACATCGATGACAGTGCCCCACTTGCTAATCTCAGACCCAATGCTAGACCTATCAGACCTACTAGCGGGACACTTAAACCTACTTTGGACCCCATGCTAAACAAATCAGAGACCTAATTCCCACGTCCCAGTCAACAGCACGCGTCATCTGCACTATCTACTGATGAGACTCCGGTCTCACGTTCAGATCATCTGACCACGCCGTCTTTGACATCGGAGAAGACTGCTGGCTCACGAAGCACGCATGAGCCTACCATCTCGCGTTTCGGTCACCACGTACGCCTACCTGCACGTTTTCTCGAATAACCACCCCGGTAACAACGGATACGCGATAGGACACTATCCTCATACTACATGCACGCTACACCTTTCTCTTTTTCTTCCATTTTGTATCCTGAGCACATGTGTACTACCATCACCTGTTGGTACCGTCGACTTCAGTCAATCTTGGTGAAAGCTGGCCTGATCACTCTTGGCTCTTGTCAATGCAGTCAATCGATGTTCTGGTTGTGAATATATCTGGCATATTTATTGTTCCTAACTTGGTCGTTCTGGTCCTTTATGGCTCCCTTGCCCAATCTGGTTCAGTCCTACGTCTGCAGCTTTTCCTGGTACGAACCCCCACGAACGCAGTCTCCAGACTCTGGATACAAGACACGCTGATGTGGCATGCCCAACTGAACAACAAAACCTGGCAAGCTAACATCAGTACAGTTCAACGTAAAAGACTTTCGATGACAACTCGAGCTTCATTGGTTGCTTTCAGTCCGTCAACCATTCCGTCCTACAATGGCTTGTTAGCTGATCAGCCACCTCTCCTCACGAAGCTGCTACGTATCGAAGGTGTAAACACTTTTTAGGAGGGCGAATATAGTGGTATACTTTTATGAAGATAACACAATTGCTGAAATGGAAATATTTATTATTGTACTTAGTTCTAAAAATAATTGTTATGTTGTACTCCTTTTGTTTAAATGTACTGAAGACTATCTCTCACGCGTCAAGCGTGTCATTCCCATTCCACTTCTCTCCTCGGTGGTTGTTAGCCGCTTCTTCATTCTGGTCTTGATATTATTTCGATATCACGAGGCTGGCGAAAAATAAACTTCTTCATCCAGAAGAGTTTCCTCTCTGACCTCTTGATTTATCAGGATTTAGCTTGGTAATCTGGCGAAGGAGTGTATTCATGTCAACTCGCTATAAATTAAACAATTGTTGAAGGAACAGCCGTGGTAATATTGTTTAGGTAATGATGTATATTTATATTTATGATGAATATTAGAACCGTTATTCACCCAAATCACTTGTTTCGGATTTAAACTGGGCAAGATGAGTATCTAAACTACCTGGACATTTATTCTTCGATCCAAACCTCAGTTTAGATCCTACCCTATATATTATATTAGGAAGTACGTTTTGAAACGGTGGACAATTATAATCTGCAGTCCACTATTAATGCATTGCATTTAATCAACAGTTCATCGAATACTAAATCCAAGGGTCCGAAAGTCGAAACACATGCGTATTGAATCACTGGTGTATTTCATTCGCATGACAATGTATGTCATGTTTTATTTGACAAATACTCTCAGCTAACCAAACCTTTTGAAGATAACCCATCGGTGACTAGCCGTGTGGTACACCACATCTTCACATGAGGACCCCCCAGTCACGGCAAAACATCGCTGACTGGCACCGAAAAAATTAGTTTTCTCTATGCAAGAGTTCGACAATTCACTTGACACGGGTACTGTTTATCCTTCTTTCAATCCTTGGTGTTACGTGAGAAACGAAGACATTTTGCTGATCAAAACCTTTATATAAATATCATTAATTTCACTGTTTTTTGGGTATATTTGTTTTACTTAACGTATGAACTTGTTTGAATTATTATTTTCGGCCATTTTGGACTCCCGTTTCTCTTGGTTGTTCGTTTGCAGTTTTTTGCTCCAAGAACCCATAAAACAGAAGAACGACATTGGTCGTCTATTTGTAATAAACATATTTTGGTCGATTTTGTGATCTGGAATAAACTTTGGTATCTACTTTGGAATTCCCTTTTGGTTTAATATTTGGAATCGTGAATTGCAAATAGATCGACAACCGTGCTTCAAAGGATCAAAAAGCAAAAACTGGACGTAACACTTGGTGTAAATGGATTTCTACCGTAGCGGTTCAAATGGGTTCCAATAAGTGCAACCTGAACGCGTATCTCCCGGTCAAATATTAAAAACACAACAATCCTACGAGAAAACGGTCTGGAATTGATGCACCTTCCAGGTTACAATTACTCCGAAGAGTATCCAAAACAAAGATGAATAGGTGACGTTAAGTTCAACCGCCACTGTATCAATCCAAATATGGCTGTAGCCATATTAAAGATCAAATTTAAACAACATATATACAGTTCAGAAGCAAACACAAAAACTTCAATATAAGTACAAAATATAGAAATAATAACAATATACAATGATAAATTCTCAAATTGGAATCAAATAAAATACCAAAAATGTCAACAGAAAGAGTCCGTCATGTCATAACAAAAATATGTAAACATGGAGGGATTTTCCAAAAAACAAAACATTCAAACAGGATTCTACACTTGGGCCTCCACTCTCCACATGTTTCGCAATGAAAATAGCTTTAGTTGGAGACCATGCGGGGATTACAGAACATTCATTGTAAATACAACATTTGGTAGCTACCCGATAACCACATACACGACATCACGGCATCAATGAAGGGCAAGTCCGTATTTTCAAAGATTGATCTGTTACGAGCAGTTCCCGGTCGCTCTTAAAGATGTCGAGAAAACCGCTTTCACCACTTCTTTTTGTCTGTCTGAGTTACTACGAATGCTATTTGGTTCATGAAATGGTGCTCAAACTTTCCAAAGGTGTATCAGCAGCGTTACACAAGACTTCGATTTTGTTGACGTCTATACTGATGGTCTGCTGATTGCGTCATCAAACGCTGATGAACTTTGGAATATCAGTGTTAATTGCTGACAATGTTTTCTGATAACGGAACAATATTTAACCCAGTCAAGTAAGAACTCGGCAAATCGAAGTTGAAATTCTTAGGCCATTACACTAACCAAGAGGGGATCTTACATCGAAAGGACAAAGTACATAACACTAAATCGTCCACAATCAAGGAACTGGAGGCATTCTTTGGTTTGGTGAATTTCAACCACCATTTCATCTACATGCGGCAGAACGATTACGACCACTAACTGATTTACTTCACGATTATCCACGTAAACTAGAGCTAGACGATGCCACGCCTACTGCATTTACATCAAAACATCTCTGCCTCAAGATACACACCTCGCCCATCCTGACACATCAGCCACGATCGGCGTGGCGGTTGATACATCGGAGCTGGAAGTTGGCAGCCTCTCGGATTTTCCTCGCGACGCTTCACTTCCATGAAGACGTGAGATATTGCTTTTGGTCGAGAACTTCTAGCAGATTACCGTGCCATCAAACATTTTAGGTACGCATTAGAAGGTTGTGAATTCATCATGTTCACAGCCCCTAACGTAAGCTCAGCATACCGACTCTGGCCGTCATTCACCAAGAGAATCTAGACATTTAGATTATCCCTCTCAGTTAACAACAGACCTTAGTCATCATATTCAAGGCGTGGCGAAATATGTTGCTGGCACTCTGTCACGTATCCAAATGAATACAGTTGCTTCACATGTGCTCGACCTGCCTGCTATGGCTGCTATCCAAGCACGAGATTATTCCTGCCAGGAAGCAGCACGCTTAACATCACTTCAGTGCCAGAAAGTAGCCCTAGCCGCTATCCTATGTAATACTTCTACGGGGCTAACTCAACTAATCTTACCCTCTGCTTATTGTCGTCTCGTGTTATACACCCTCATATTCGAGCGGAGAATCTTTCTTTTATGAAGTTCTGTGAGGTCGGACTAGTTAAAAAATGTATAGTCTCTCCGTACTGCAGCACGAATTCTACCCCTGGCTTCAATCCATCGAATTTCGAAACAGAAATGAATTTAATTGCTGTTTTAGGTGTCCCGATGAACAAACTTTCTCATCACCATTTAACCAGGCATTAAATATATTTGCAAAATGAGATGTAAATCTGGACCTCTTCCCAACGAAACACTTTTCTCAACATTTGGATAGTGAAGTCAGAGTCTGATAAAACCGGCAAAATACTTCAGGCCACCTAGAGAATGGTATTTCCGGAGAAAGCAACCGTAATTATCAGCATGAATTCTTTACTAAGCCTCAGACGTTAGTAGCAATCCGATCCACTTTGAAGGATGGTTTTCCGGCTAACGACATCTTTCACAACAGTTTACTGTACGACATATATCTTAATTATTTTCTGACCAGCGATATGTTAGCCTTGCCAAAGACTACACTTCTAACAACCGAGTGCCTACTATGAAGACCCGCAAGGACAGATTTACGTAACGAAGGAGGAATAACAATACAATCACTTGAACTCAAACTATCATACGGAGTAGTTCATAGTTCATTTTGCTCTGTAAAAATGGCATGAAATCAGCCTTTAAGGTGAGCATTTCAAGCTTTATATAACATTGGGTATATATTAAGAGTGTCGACTAGTTTGTCTAGTGAGAACTGTATGGCAGCTTCGAGAATGAATTAGTTTATAATATAATGATTGTCGAGGGATTTAATCCACACAATTTTATGTGGCATTTCTGTATTGAATAATACGGTAAGGAGAACGGAGGTTAATACTTGAACACTTCCTGGAACTAATGCAGTTGCTACAACCTGGGTTATTAGGGCTGAGGTCCACCAATCATAACGAACGGACACAAGGAAACTGAGAACACTGTTCACAGTCATATCAGTAAACTATGGCATATAAGATATGCTTTAGTTCTCGTAAATCGCACTTTATCTTTATGACAACTACAAAATGTCACGCTCATCTCCAAATTTTCTGGCAGGTAAATGGAAGTACCTGTCGACACTTAAGAACAATATTAATTAATTAGGCAGCAGACCCAAACTGTCAATCTTTTTATGCGATTTGAAAGCAACCATGAGTAAACATTGTTCAATAAGTTGCGACAAACCGCTTCGAATTTGACGTGGCCTCGCTGACTTTCTTCCGTTTACGGAAAACAGTCCATTTTCGGCGTACTTTATCACCCCCGAAGCTATAAAAAGTTGTCTCCATTCGATGAAAACAATTTCGTGCAAACGGAATCATTCCGAGTCATAACCATTGTGAGATAGGTCTAGCTGCCTCATTCAACTGCTCTTTTTCTAATTGCTTCGGCCGCATACACACGTTCACTCACTCACAAACACAGAAATTGTGGACAAGTTACTGGATACACGCAAAATTACTTACTAATACGGTCAAAGGTGAAGTTGCAATTTTGGAGTACGTTCAGGCTCTATTCCTTGTAGTTTATTATGTACTACTAATTTCTTCTTTCCTAAATCCCCTTTTTTGCGTCTCATATCTCAATTATCTCGGTTTTCACCTCTTAATCTCTCTGGGTATCGTGTTAGGTAATAAGGACGCTAGCACATCTTACAAGATAACGGCCAGGAAAACCTGTAGAGGCATTAACCCCGGGGTTAATAGTGAGTTGAATATCCCAATCTCATGCGAACGGGTTGTTAAAAAACCCAAACAGTTAGTCGATAGTATCTCTCTTATTGTCCATACTTTGGATCACTCAACGCAAACACCACAGACACCACTCCTCCTATTCCTAAAAAGACTAGTAAGCTAGTTAAGAATAGGAGAAAAAGGCGTTCCAAGGCTCAGTCGACACAGTCTAAAGTCCAGAAACCGCATAAGGATGACTGCTCATTACCAGTCAAAACCAGCGACTGTGCTTTCGAATGCAACTTCTGTAGTACATGGGTACGTTGTCACTGAGACACTACAGTACCTAAAGAGTACTACGGATTCATGCTGAGTCACCGCTGCCCGTGGTTCTCGTATATTTGCCCTCGGTGTAGAGCATATGAGGCACTGGCAAAGCCACAGGTCCCACCCAAAATCAGCTGTAAATTCCTAACGACCGAACCAAAATCGCTTGACACTAAACCAGTAAAACAAGTGGCCAAGGCTGCCAAAACCCTGACTAACACACCGACAAAGCTGCCGGTTGTTGATAATCCCCCAGTATCTGTTAGAAATACAGAACAGTGGGTGAACGTGAAGAAGGGAAATAGAAACAACCCAAATCACAAGCGGCTACCACCCAAGGACAGGGACGACAGATTAAACTCACTTATTTTATTTATTGTCCCGGTATCGGAAGGAAGCTTGCTAGAAGGTAGGGCTGCCTTCGAAAAAGAGGAGTGGGATAAACACTGGACAACCACTGTAATGTGTAACGTCCTGGCCGCCTTTTCAAAGGCCGAAATGTCTCGGAAGGAAAACCCCTTCCAATGAGGGTAAATCTTGACTCGGCACGACTTGCTGAAGACATAATCCTTTCATCCCAAAGACCATCGGTCAAATTTTCCTCGCTGATTCGTATCAGGCATGACAAGCCGTGGTAGGTACATGCAGCAGCCAGAACTGCGCCAGACACCCAAGAACAGCCCACCATGGTAGTTCACGGTGTACCCGAACTCGCTGACCGTAACCTGGATGAAACTCACGAGCACGATGTGTAACAGTGGCGATGGCTATCGCGTAGCCTATCCCTTGACATCACGATGGCTGTTTGCATATCTAGGTTGCCCCGCCCGTCACACCTTACGTCCATCAAGTCACCACGTCCGATGGCTGTAACATTTAGGAACCGGGAAGACCTGACCGAAACACCACAAGCTTGGTACAGTTCGAGGAACGATCTGTCTAGTCACATCAGGTTTTGCGAAAGCCGACCTAGATCTGTGAGACAACAGCAGGGAGGCCAAAATGAACGCACAGAACTGGCAGTTGACCTCAGTCAACAACCCCTGGCACTAGACACAACTGAACTCACTGCACAGGCGAAAAACCTGCATAGGCCAGTTACCACAGAACTGGCCAAATTGGTTGAAATTATTTGTTTGAAAATCCGCCAAAGACTGTTGCTGCAGAAGTGCACCAGGTTCTGAGACAAACTACCGAGTACCTCTATAGCAACGTAGGAGGACTAAGGGGTAAGCTGTTAGAAATCAGGAATATGTGCTCTCAGATAGATCGGAAGATCATCATCCTAACTGAAACATGGCTTTCCCCTGTTGCAGAAGAATAAGTGAGCTTGCAAGTCATGATACTCTTCCGAAGTGATAGGGTAC
The DNA here is from genome assembly GCA_944470395.2 of Schistosoma turkestanicum. Lineage (NCBI taxonomy): Eukaryota > Metazoa > Platyhelminthes > Trematoda > Strigeidida > Schistosomatidae > Schistosoma > Schistosoma turkestanicum. The sequence continues at coordinate 20,032,695 of OX103979.1, forward strand.
ACCAAACTGGAGGTGGAGTGGCTATATATATAAACAGCCACTTAAAAGCCGAGCGGTTGTACGACACCCAACTAATTGAGGTGACAGAAACATGTTGGTGTTGTTTCCACACGAATGGCATGAAACACTTGATTGGAGGGATTTACCGACCTCCCTCAGGTACTAAGGCACTGGAGGACAAACTGGTTGAGGCAATACTGCAACTGCAACTCCCCGAGTTTGGTCAGATACTCTTAGCTGGAGATTTCAATACCCCATCTCTAAATCTCAGCAATCAGAGTATAACTCCCACTGGTTGGTTCCAAAGACAACTTGGAACAGCCATTAGAAGCTCTGGGCCGACTGAGCACTTATGCAGTGCGACTAGATGGACTAAAGAGGGAAAGTCCTCAAACCTGGATTATCTTTTAGCAAATGACCAGCTCCTGGTTGAGGATGTTCACATCCGCGCTCCAATAGGTATTAGTGACCATGGCATAGTCTTGTTTAACATTGTCATAAACGAAACACTCACACAGGATGACAACGAGCCCTATCTTTACAACACTAGGGCAAAAGGGAGTGGTTGAGCCTGACAGTAGATGATCACTGGCAAACAGTGAGAGTTACCATTCAAAACGCTGTCGTAGACAATGTACCTCAGTCACACTACACACCTGGGAATAGAAGAACTTGGGTTAGGCGTGGCACTGAATGCTTGCTACAGGAGAAGAGGAGAGCCTGGCACAAGTGGAAGGTCTCCTTGAAGGATTCCGATCGCAGTTCTTACTTGGCATTGAGAAACAGATGCAATACAAAAGTTCGAAGTGATAGGAGACAATTTCAGATGAAGCTAGCGGCCAAAATACAGGCGAACCCGAAACATCTGTTTAGGTTCATGTCGAAAAGAAAGATACTGATCAAGGGTTGTGTTCTCTCACAGGATCAAACGGGAAAGACCTCACCAACCTAGAGGTGGCCGAGATCTTCAACAAAAACTTTTCTGAGCAGTTAAACCAGGTGCCTGCATGTTCAGAGTACTACGCCAACCCATTGCCAGCTGACGGCTTAGGGAACATCCGTATCACTCCTGACTTAGTATTAAGGAAACCTAAATCCTTACGCCCAGGTTGTGACAAAATTAGCCCAATAGTCTTGAAACAATGTGCAGAAGTCCACTTTTCACCGATATGTGACCTGTTTAGACATTCTCTGGGGTCACACCAACTCCCAGCTGAATCAAAACAAGCTACTCTCTCCCCAATCTTCAAAGGAGGAGATAGAAAGGACGCAGCCTGGTACAGGCCAGTCGCATTACTAACAATGCTATCAAAGGTAATGGAAGGGATGGTGAACGAACAAATCAGGGAGTACATGGATAAGAATAAAATACTCCATGAAGCTCAACATGGGTTTCGAAAAGGTCGTGTCCATTTAATCTTCTCATTGCAACGGACAGTTGGACATCTTGCTTGGGCCGTAAAATACCGGTGCATGTAATTTTTTTCGGCTTTGCAAAAGCCTTTGACACGGTACCCCATGCACGCCTAATCGCAAAGGTTGTGGAAATGGGCTTCACTGACCCACTCGTATCTTGGCTCAGAAACTACCTTCAGAACAGAAAGTTTCGCACCAAGGTAAACAGGGTGCACGCGAGTTGGAGAGTATCCACTTCAGGAGTTTCACAGGGGACCATCCTAGGCCCACTCCTCTTCCTGATATTCATTAACGACCTGCTAAGCTTAGTTAGCTCACCGACACTGATCTACGCAGACGATGCGAAGATCTGGAGGTCCATTAGAAGCGAAGAGGATTCGACTGAGCTTCAAAAGGACCGTACATCCATTGAGAAATGGGCAGTGAAAAACGGTTTAAGACTCAACCAACCGAAGTGCCACGTCATGGATTTCCTGCCTCATATGACGCAAACCACCTACACTCTCAATGGAAGTCCGCTCCTTAATGTCTCCTAAGAGCGCGATCTTGGTTTAATAACCACAGAAAGCTTCCACACGAGTCCGAACTATGTAGGGGATGCAGCCATGGCAAATGCGACTCTTCACTTTATGCGAAGACAGCTTGGTGCTATCACCCCGCAATTATTTTTAACTCTATTTAAGACGTACGCGCGCCCACACTTGGAAGTTCACAACGTCATCGCACCCCCTCTACTTAAAAGAGACATAAATCTCTTGGATCGAGTGCAGAGATGAGCAACCAAATGGGTGATACGGTTGAAAAATAAACCTGACAACGATAGACTCCAGCCCTTGGGATAATTTCCGCTGAGCTACAGGAGAATCAGAGGTGATCTGATTATGGCGTACACCACATTAAACACGCCAGACCATCCCAATGTGAGCATCTTACCGATGCATCACCACCACTACCCTCGAGGCAATCCTCGAAAGATTGCACATCAAAGAGTGAATACTCAGATTCGTGCTCACTTTTTCTCACTGCGAGTCGTCGCAACTTGGAATGCTCTTCCAGCCGAGTTGACCACATCCCCCTCAGTGGACTGCCTTAAGAAGAGACTTGCTAATCACATACTGACATATGGATTATCAGCTGTTCATGATGCATATCTCTGTTTCCTCTCCCTTGCTTACACTTCGGTCCTCTCTCACAATCTTAACTATCAATTAATAAACTAAATCATCTAAATATTACTTAGTTCTGAAATCTTCTTCCTATTAGCACCAAACTTTCCTCCTTATTATTCTGCACATTGCAACTAACTGATTGCCGGTCTGGTAATGTGATAGCTGCTGGTATTCAGAAACCCTACTACTCTGAAACAAACGTATTCATTCAAATTCCGAGACATACAAACTCACAACCAACTACGAACTGACTAGAATTAGACAGTCTAGTGACCAAACCGCCATTGATTGGAAACTAACGAACACCTGGAACCTTACCGAAAGAACAAGAATCGAGCACAAATAAATCAATTGGTTTATACTAGCTCGTGAAAAAGATATTGGATATTGGGCACACTGGCGCGGAGTTTCGATACACTGACTCTGGGTTCATTTATAGTAATACACCTCAACAATGAATTACTATAAATCTGCAATGCAAGCCTTGATGAGGAACATTGAAAATTACATGAGAAGTGGTTCGCGTCAATTGGTTTACCCGTTGACAATCACCTCTAAGATTCGTCAGTTCCCATATGTTCATGTGTATAATGACAGGCCATATTTGAAGTTTTATCTCCTGGGTCTTTTTATTTGCAGCCCAGTCCCTATTTATGGTTTCTTTTGGGGGCATAGACTCAAGAAAAACAGGAAGCATGTTGACTACTTCAACCCTAATGACATACCGGATAAGGAGCTGGCCTCTCATTACCATCATCTCTACCATGGTGGGAAACATTAGGTTGTATATTACTATCGATTAGTTTTAAACACTACTTAAAGTGGGAATAAATATCTAGTACCAATCACGTTGTGTTTTTACAAATCTCCCCACTTATCTTCGTGAAACGTAAATTCAATCCAAAATACTTATGATCTGAAAAGTTCAGTAAAAAACGAACAGTTGCTTGGTAGTCAAACACTAATCATATATGATTCTGGACGAGTACCATTGTGTGGTCTGTGTGCAGTGAAGTGATGGCGTTGATTGGTGCATTCACGATACTCCCCGAGAAGTGGCTTGATAAAGTCATTATTATTTATTGGGAGTGCGTTCTGGCTTTTATAAACTTGGGAATATAAGGATTATGTGATTTTTTATAACTTCGAGGATTGCTGTGGGAACTGTTTATTTTCATGCAATTATGTATGCCGAGAAAAAGAGTTTGCGTTATCACACTTCGTATACTTCACTTCAAATTCCCTAGTACAGTTCTGGTTGTTCGTGTTGACCATGGTAACTTTGTCGTTTTTTGCCTGTACAGTGTAACCTAAGCTTATAGAGTTTGATGTTACTGAATCTAACAACGGATTCCATTCTTAGAATTTAAAATCGGTCAAAACATAATCTTATAAACTTTATGGACAAAAAGTGCATGTTTTCTGATAATTGTCCGCTACTTAGACTTTACTTACACGTTAGGCTACTGGAATATGAGTAATACTTAGCTCTTTTTTCGATGGTTTAAGTGTTTTTCCTCTATATTGTGACTACTTGGAAAAAACACGAATAAAACAAATGTTTTGCCCCTAAAAAGTATTTAGTAGCCGCTAATGTCTATGTTCAAACTTAACATCAGACAATTTGTGTGCTGTATTACCGTGTTAATGTAAGTCATTAGTTTAAGCATTTATATGAGGCCATTTCGATTAAATTCAGATAGTCAAGTATTGCTAAGATTCGAGTTGTGTCTCGCAGTAAGCACGCAAATTTACAAATTCGCAGATGCTTAGGCGTTAGTAACCTGTTACAAAAGTAAAACCATAATATCTGTCACATCAGTTTAAACATATCTACAACGATTTTAGTACCGATTAGCAACTCGTGGGTTGAGTGTGATTAGGTTACAGTAAACTAAACTCTGTAATTCGTCCATATAGTGGTTAAATCGAAAGTAATATTTCTTGCGGAATGTGTTGTTACTTCGACTGAGATGCGTGCAAATTATGCTATTGATCTCTAATATTTATAGACTGATTTGATTTTGAAGGCGAACAAGACCTCTTAGTTCTTGAGTGCTGTGACGCTGCCTAAAGTGATGTTCGTATAAAGCCGAGTTTCTGCTTGTATTATAGTGTATCCTAATCGGGGACTAGGCTATTTATAGTTCGCTCTACACGTAAGTTGATTCCTAACGAGGATTGGTTCTTTCATACAAATTAGACAGGAGCAGACGAATTAGACATTGTTTGACTGGCAAATTTCAGCTGTGCACAAATAAACTAGTTCCCAGCACTGAATATTCTGGAGCATTATCTTTCCATAACTGTCAGTCCTTGGCAAAAAATAAGTGTTACGCTGTAAATCGCGTTACACTTTACGCTCTCGGAAACCTTATGGAATGTCTCTGGGAATCTGTTGAAAAAGGAATATCGAGAAATCGATGATGGCCAATTTGAGCTCTCGGTACGTTGCCAGATTTATTGCACATGATAGGGGTTATCTTGGACTACAGTAAAGGAACGAGTGGATCCTCAAATATCCGTCGCGATATATTAGTACCCAATCTCCAGTTTGACGTTGGTTATTGGTATTATTATTTGTCAACAGTCTGAGAAGTAGGTAACTTAGGTGCAATGTAGTGATCAGAAAGCGTACAGCCTTACATATAATAATTCTAGGCATCGTTTATTTAAAAACTGGCTGCAACAGTTTCTGCACAAGCCTTTGCGTCAACTGAAGTTTTCATTTCAGGGGGAAACATTGGACAATGTTAAGATCAAATCAAATTTCCCCCTGTTGTAACACTTTAGGAATTATTCTTGGTAGACGACCAGTCAGTACACAACACTAGGAAGATAAATCTGATCTGCAATAATGACAGCGAGACTCAAAACATACGGCGCCATATGTAGTGTTACAGAATATATCTTCAACAAGAGCGACAGCGAAACTAGTTAGTTACTAGATGGGTTGTGTTATGGCTGTGTATACAAACTGATCGCTGGATAATAAGTACATCCGTGTTTAGCAAATAACTGTAATGTCGACCGGGCGTCTGTCACATTTATAATAACCGGACATGCAATAGATTCATGGTTTGATTTAAGCAAGTCAGAAGTACTCACGGTTAACTAATACTACTAGGTGGTAGTGCTTGTTGATAATTTCCTAGGAGTCGAGTTCACGTTGAGTACAGATACTACTGGGAAAAAATAGTTTAGATAGGCATAACTATGATATGCAACGATATAGCGAACTCCCGAAGTCTTTGTGTTGAGTTGAATATGAAGAAATTCGAATCATAACCATGGGATTTATTCGTTGAAACAGCAAGTGAAGATGTATTACTTCTTTTGAGTCCTAATCCCCTTAGTTGGTGTTGGTTTACAACCAGTGGATTCCATTCTTGTACCCGCAGTTTGACGAGTTAATTAGTACTGCTAGCCCTCAAAAAGGGTTGCTCTAAGCAGACAGCATAGGCTACTGCATTTATTCAACATACAAAATGGCATTTCTTATATTTGTGGCTTAGTACAACCGCCCTTATAGTACCTGAATTTCTGAGGCTGGTAATCAGCCTCAGAAGTTATTAAGATCAGATGCCCTGCTCACTAGACTGGTAAACAAGAACTATGAATCCGCAGATAACGTTTCGCTGTAAAATACGACTTTACTAGTCATTCAGATGAATGGTCCAAATACGAACCTTCTAGGAGTAATGTTGATTTGGACATTAGGCATCTCATTGCCACGAAAGTTATTAGCAGTCCCTCGTGTAAAAACCTACCAACATGGAGTTTAGGTGGGGTAATTGATAAGTATCTACGGTGTGAGCCGCCATGCTAATTCGAAAGACATGTTAATATCCCTATCAGCGACTTACAATCATGTATCTTGATGAAGACAAGTGCTGGAGAGCAGTTGCATGGACAGTAGAACTACAAGACAAGTTGCCATGACATTGCATCGGTTGATAAAATTAGTAGCTGTCTGACCGCATCTTGTACACATGTGCACCATTGGGTTGCGGTCCGCGTCGATATTGTAATTATTGGGTGGTATGGACTTGAATCGTTTTCACTGGGGTAGATGGATTCACTGTTAAATTTTGAGCCTCGTAACTATGATTTTTCCTGTCAATCAGTTACAAGGTGGGATATCGTACTACGTACGTACATCAGTTCACGTCGCCATACCACATTAGCACAGAAACACAACTGCTAATTTGGATGTAGTAGAAGTATTCCCGACCGTGGCTTCTACCTTGACGTGGTGGTCGGGCTTGCCTATCGTGATGATCCAACCGAGCTATACTGGCTGGAACATATGTTCCTGCAGGTCCTACCATGCCAGGCAGGTCGATTGGAGAACGATGAGACTAAAAGCAGCTACCCAAGGTCTGAGGGCGAAGTCGTACTGCTGACTGCAGAGGGGTGTGACAGCAGTAAGGTGTTTCCCTTGGACAACCAGCATCTGCAGCGATGCTGCCTTCTCACAAGGAAGGAAGGGTTAGAAAAGGTCGGCCCTAAAAATGTCACACCTCCCCTAACTCACGGATTTCCGTCTCTTTGGGTAAGGGTGCCCACTAAGGGCCTTTAAGAACGGAGCTAATCCTCTAAATACCTTTCATAAAAAGGCCGTGCGTGACCGGCCTCAAGCAGTTGTCCCTTGGACTCTGCGGTCACGCACCAACACTAATCTATTTTCCTTTTCAGGTTCCTCAAGAAACAACCTTCCACGGTGTGGGCAGCCGGGAAGTGACAACCGCCCTCATACCCATAACAGCACGCGAGACCAAATTGGTCAAAATCAAATCCTTCCTACACTCCCTAATGTCTCTCTTATCTCCATGACTAACTCTTCTTACATTCATTCATCACATTGCACAGCTAATGCAGACGATACGAGTTCGCGAAAGGTCGTTCCTGGTCTCCTTAAACCTCGCTCTAGACTACATGTTGGAGCATTTAATGTACGGACATTGTGTCAAATAGGGCAACAGGCTTCCTTAGCTATGACTTTAGAATCTCGTGCCATCGATGTATGCTGCGTCTCGGAAACGCGCATACAGGATCCGAGTCACGTCATACACTTGACCACACCATGTCAAAATAAAGAAGCAGCTCGATTTACTCTTCGTGTATCCGGTAGCCCTGATGCTGCTTCCCGGGGTCTTGCTGGCGTAGGCATAGCATTGAGTCGTAGGGCAGAACAATCTCTCCTTGACTGGATCCCAATAGATAGTCGATTGTGCGCTGTCCGACTAAACGGGACAGTAAGGACTCGGAAAGATAGGGACAATCGCCGTTGTCTCTTCATCGTATCTGCCTATGCCCCCACTGACTGCAGTTCAGACGAGGTTAAGGATGAGTTTTACAGAAAGCTTTCGGACCTCCTCCAAAAAGCTAGGCGCTCTGATATAGTAATAATGGCTGGTGACTTTAATGCTCAAGTAGGTAAACTAAGTGAGCAGGAGAGACACCTAGGTGGATGTTATGGTGTTGCGGCTCAGAGAACAGACAATGGTGACCGTCTGTTGCAAACATGCTCAGACAACCGCCTATTCTTAGCAAACACTAACTTTAGGCATAAGGAAAAGCACCTGTTGACCTGGCGACCTCCAAAGTCGTCTCAACGTTGGACTCAACTAGATCACATCGCCATCAGCCACCGATGGAGGGGTTCGATAGAGGACTGTCGCTCGTTCTGGGGCACATGTTTGGATTCAGATCATGCCCTAGTGCGAGCGCGTATTTGTTTGAAGCTTACTGGACGTAGGAAAGACACCGTAAGAAAGCCTCTTAGGGTTTTGCTTAATGATAATAAGGCGAAAAATATATTTCAGGAACAACTAGAAAGACAGTTAGGCGACCATTTAAGCGATTCCCATCCGGAAGCAGGATGGAATGATATCAAAAAGGCTGTAGAAACAGCAGTGATATCTGCTAGTGAGGTTGACCATAAGGCTAGAATGAAACCGTGGATCTCAGTAGCATCCACCGATCTGATGGATGCCCGAAAACTCATCCCACCTGGCTCTGAGCATGATGAAGAACGAAGTCAACTTAGGCGCAGACTTATGAAAAGCCTACGTAACGATCGCGAGCAGTGGTGGGTGGCGAAAGCAAAAGCGATGGAAAAGGCAGCGGCGATCGGCAACAGTAGACAACTTTTCCGCCTTATTAAAGAAACTGGTATTAAGAACCCGAATGTGAGTGAGACTATCTCGGAAAAGGATGGTCTTATTATCCATTCTCAATCCAGGAGACTGGATCGATGGGCAGAACACTTTAGGGATCAGTTCAACTGGCCACGAGCCACTCTTCAGTTACCCACGATCTCCAGTCATCCTGAATGGCAAATCGACCTAAGTCCCCCTAGTCTTAATGAAGTTGAGAAAGCGTTAGGAAATCTGAAACGAGGACGAGCTGCAGGTCCTGATAGACTTACCCCTGAGATATTTAAGGATGGAGGTCCAGTTTTATCAGCTAGGTTGACTGAGATCTTAGGTAGAATCTGGGAACTGGACGCAATCCCATCCGACTGGTCTCAATCCTTGATTGTCCCAATCTATAAGAAAGGACAGAAGTCTTCTTGTGACAATCACAGGGGAATAAGCCTAACTAACATAGTATCTAAAATATTGGCCTCAATAATACTTCGACGCTTAACGAAAGCTCGTGAAGAGCAAACTCGGGAAAACCAATCTGGTTTTCGACCTGGACGTGGCTGTATAGACCACATTTTCACACTACGACAGGTCCTGGAACACAGACACACATTTAGGCGTCCTACAATAGTTGTTTTCCTGGACCTTAAGGCGGCATTTGACTCAGTGGATCGTGAGGTTCTGTGGCAGTGTCTGTCATTGAAAGGTGTACCACAGAAGTACATTAACCTTATACAAGCCCTATACTCGAACACCACTGGTCGAGTGAGGGCTTATGGCGAACTGTCACCGGAATTCTCTACATCAAGTGGTGTCCGTCAGGGATGTCCACTTTCTCCATTCTTGTTCAATTTTATCATAGACATGCTCCTAGAACTTACCTTATCCTCGTCTGAATTTTCAGGAGTAGACCTTTTACCAGGTGGCTCGCTTATTGACTTAGAATATGCCGATGACATTGTCCTACTTGGTGAAGACGCTGAAAAAATGCAGAGTCTTCTGACTACCCTAAGCAACAATGCAAGCATGTTCGGGATGCGGTTTTCCCCCTCGAAATGCAAAATGTTGCTTCAAGATTGGGTTGCATCGGTTCCTGAACTAGTGATAGGGAGTGAAGTGGTCGAACGTGTAGACCGCTTCACCTATCTTGGGAGTCTCATCAGTGCTGATGGCCTGGTGACTGACGAAATCTCGGCACGGATACAGAATGCTCGATTGGCTTTTGCCAACCTGCGTCACTTATGGCGTAGGCGAGATATCCGTTTGCTGACTAAAGGACGAGTGTACTGCGCAGTGGTTCGCTCCGTCTTACTTTATGGCTGTGAAACATGGCCAGTGAGAGAAGAAGATATTCGTAGGTTACTGGTTTTCGATCATAGGTGTCTTCGAAGCATTGCTCGTATATCGTGGGACACCCGAGTGACCAACGCTGTTATTAGGAATCGGGTGCTAGGTAAGAATGGCAGATCAATCGATGAAGTATTGAAACTTCACCAGTTGCGGTGGTTGGGACATGTGTTGCGTATGCCCAACCACCGACTGCCTCGTCGAGCCTTGTTTTGTAGTGTAGGAATAGGTTGGAAGAAAGCTAGGGGCGGCCAAACCAAAACATGACAGAAATCCATGAAGTCATTGACTAGTGGACTGAGCCATGTCGGTAATTGTCTACTACCTGGTTGGGGTCCGGTAGATGATAATAATCGATAGTTAGAGACCTTGAATGACATGGCTCAAAATCGTTCGCAATGGCGCCAGTGCATTTATTCTTTGTGTTCTCTCAAATCCTAATCTTCTGAGTTCTTCAACACCTCTAGCTTTTACTTTCTAAACTTATCTCATTGAATCACACTTCGTGAATAATATCTTCTCATCCTAACCTCTCCGATTACTTCTAATACCTTTACTACCTCTTCTACTATTGGATTTGAATTGACAATTATATCTCTGTGCTGATGTGGTATGGCGACATGAACTGATGTACTTACGTACGAAGTTCTACGTTGCAACTGACTGACTGACTGACTGAGTAGAAGTATTAGCGGTAATGAGGAAGATTAGAGTTCGAAGAATTTATTTCAGATGTACAATCCAGTGAAATCAATTTAAAAAGATCACGAAGAATTCAGATTAGAATTTAAGAAAAGACAATGGTTACATCTTTGTCGTCGAAAACCATTTTGAGCCATGTCATTCAGTCTCTGACCGTCGGTAACAATTGTCTGGCGTACCTCAGCCAGAGAGCCTGCACTTATTAACATGGACCAGTTCAGTTGTCTGTGACTTCATGGATTTGTGCTGTTTTAGTCTGGTCGCTCATTGCTTTCTTTCAGCTTACCCCTACATCACAAAACATGGCTCGTCGAGGCAGTCGGGGGTTCGTAACACATGTCCCAACCACTTCAACTGATGAAGATTCACTACTCTATCAATTGGTCTGTCATCGCCGCCTAGTACCCGTTTCCCAACAACAGCAGCGCTTACTCAGTTGTTGAAGTAAATACGAGCAGTGGGTCTAAGACAACGGTGATCGAATAACAATAACTTATGAATATCCTCTACTTTTTCCTGTCACTAATATTCCGGGACTTATCATGATGATTTCATCTTTGTGTTGTGGCGACCACAAAGAAGTCAGGCGACTTGTGTGCTGAATCCATAAACTATGCCACGTGATTTTTCTAACAATATAATTCTAACTGGAATTCAGTTACCTTGTAACTAATGTTTAAATCTGATGAGATTTATACAGCTTACACTGCAGCCACCTCGGAAATAATCAAGATCAGATATACACTACTCAAATAATTGCAATATAAGATCTACTACAGACATAACCTAATGTGGCATGACACTATTTTTGTGTATATATACCAGTGGCCGATGACCACATATTGAACGTACCCATGTCTTCTGGTCGTTTTTCAATTTTCTGCAGCTAGCGTTATCTTAGTTCCTGCTCATGACACACTTCCTTAGGTGTTGTGACGTGAGGTACAGTATCTTCGGTTCATATAGAACTATCTTAAACCTTATATTACCTAAATCTGTTGGACGGACATTACGAATCTTAGCTTCATCTCATGTCGTGGTACAACGTTAACAATATTCACTGTGGTATTTACCAATAAACTGCCTAGATCAGGGCGTTACTTACCGGTTAGATACGACCGCCGTTTTGGCAAATGCAACGGAGTTGTACTAGGAACAGTTAGATTCTCTATCAATCTGATTAATCAAAAGATGTATTGTTATTATAAACAAATAGTTAGACGTAAAACTACTTGTGACAACTGGTAGTTTACCGAATATAAAACTTGGTGCGACTGGTTAACAACAGATGTGTAAATCAAATCTTAAGAAGTAACTGATAAACTAACTAAGATTATAGATTTATAAATAGAACAAGACAAGAAAATATTTTGGAGTAAACTTTTTCACATAACCGGACAATAATACCTTATATAAACAATTAAACTCAAAGGTTTATTTAGCAGTACCATAATACTTAGTGTTCAACATAGTTATTACCTATTCACATAATATGGTGGTTTTTGGTTTATGGACAAACGCTTTTATTACATGGGATAACTGAGCAAATAAAACATTAAACGAACACATTATAGGTGAGTTCTGTTTCTTGGACGAAATTTGTTTTGCAGTGGCATATATATATATATATATATACATATATTTATCTTGAAGCAGAATAAAAAGCAGAACAACATAGAGAATATGATAAAGTGTTGATTTTAAACAGTTTCATCATCGTCTGTAATAATATTTGGGTGTGGATTATCAACTTCAGCCTTCAAGCCCTCTCTGTTATTCGAATCTACGGTGTGAATCTCGACTGCTTGACTTTCGGCTAGATTTACAAGGTTGTCAGTAATCATAACACTACTGGAGTTTAAAACTGGTTTATGATCAAGCTCTGTAGAATGCGGTGTGTAATCTTTAGGTCCAAGTATTTCAGTATTTACTGAGTGGGGTACAGCGACAGAAGATGCAATATTTAATTCACTAGCTGCTTCGTCTAATAACTGAGCAGTACCAGCATGAATACTGTTATTGGATGTTATACAGTTTGAATCTGAAATAGATGCGATACATTCAGATGCCTCATCCAATGAAAGAAGAACTTGAGCTCTTGATGAAGAGTCTGAAGAAACCAGTGGTTGTGCCTGTAAACTGTACATAATTTGTTGCGGATGACCATCTACACTTGCAATTACTGCACCCATGTGAGTGCCTAGCAGGGCACCGGCTTGCTGTAGAAACAAGGTCGGTCTTTGCTAGGATTAGTAAATAAGAGTAAAAAAGAAAGAGAAAAAGCATCTAGATTTAACTAGTGTTACATACAATAAATACACTAGATGGACGTTCGCAAAACAATGATGCACAGTGAGATATATTGTGAATAGATATGAAAGAAAACCGTTGAGAAAAAGCTTTTACACTTTATATGTATGTATGTTAATATTACCGTGTACATTCAGTGTGCAAATATCAAGGTAACAGTAGATCTTTTATTACTGTACAGCAAATCTAGTTCAATTAAATTGTTTTAAAAACTTTCCCCAGGCATGCATTAAATAAAATGCTTAAAGTTGATTTTTTATCAGAGGTGAAAAATACGCGTATGAATGAATACTCTGAAAAACGAATGGACACACAAACATATACATACACACAGTAAGAGAACAACATCTGGTCAAGTTCATTTTTGTACAATATGCATGTTGTTGACACAAAAATTTCATCTATAAAATTATATACTTATAAAAAAGACACAAAAATAGTAATTAACAGAGGAACAACAACTGTAATATAACATAGAAATCAATAATTTTAATGAGACAACACAGTTTAATAATCTAAAAGTAATAATGATTATAATGTTTATAACCGAACATTCATGCATTGTAGATAGATAAGGAGGAGAGTATGAGCAATGAAAGGAAAAAGGAAGATTTCAGAATAGAAATAAACATGCAACATAAGTTGGTCAAGAACAACAACAACAACAACAATAGAATGATTAAATGTTCATACGAGTAAAATGAAATGAACATAAGCATGAGATATGAAGAGGTATACAACACTTTTTTATATGATTAATGTATCAGGCATAAAACAGTACATACAGAGAGAGAAAAAAAGGAATAAAAAAAGATGTGTGTGAAAATTCATACGGACAGATTAACAGCCACTTGCGATACTTACACCAGCAGTGGATTCTGGCATCTAAATAAAACGGGAAAAAAAAGAATGTACATAGTTTTATTGTTATTAAAAAGGATTGGTAGCATTTTATTACATTTAACTGATAAATATGCGCTGTTGTCAATATGAGATAAATAGTGTTAGATGCATTTCAATATTCTACAAACTTTTAAATAATATCATTAAGTTGAATCGGGGGTAGATTTGAAAAGTTGCTCTTCTATAATTATCTTACGGAGAATTATTGTTTGTATTTTTACTCTATAAAAATTAAATACTTGGATATTATTTTATTTACATGTTTTCATTAACTGCCAATATAAGATTTACCAGCCCTAAATCATAGTTAATAGATAGATGCCCCCATTACTACGGTTTATCATTACATTGTAGGCTAGTAATAAATGTACGTAAGTCCAAGTTTTGAGTCGACTTTGCCTTAGAAGCAGCTCGTTGGCCCATTGAAGTGTTAAGGTCTCAGTCGCTTGTTCATTGGTCCTGCAAGCGATAAGCGGACGAGATTATATATATATATATATATATATATATATATATATATATATAATTTGCAAATGTTACAATCACATGGACCTTCGCCAGAAAAAAGTAACCTATTATTTTTGAATTTACAACACGTACAAAAATTCGTTTATTAGTGAAGGTTATAGCTCAGATAATCGTGAAGGTAATAATTAATGCTTTATTAAGCTTAGTATGGCATTCAAAAGAGTCTAGTACAAGATAGCATATTTTTACGTATTGTTAAGTGATTAAAATATTTAAGACAGACTATGATATTAACTAAACTCTATTGATATGAGTTATTTTACTAGAAAAAAGTAATAAACTTAAGCCAAGACTGATAATCAAACTTCGTCTGTACAAATAACATCATTTGAACATTTTTACTGAAATAATCTAGAGATAAGAATTAGAAATTATTTGATGATTTTTTAGTTAGTTGGCTCATTTATCACTGCATATACACGGAGTATAGAAATCTACAGAATGTGTTCAACGAGAACACTCAGATGTACTCAAAATATAACACAGAAGTATGGTGGCTGATAGATGATGGTAATAGAGAAGAGAACTCGCGTACTGTTATGGAAAATGTTATAGTACACTATGACAATGAAGCAATGTGAGTGCGATTTACAGAAAAAGTCAAACTACCTGAAGCTGTAAAATTTGAGCTCTACTTCCTCCAGCCTCTTGAATGATTGGAACTGCTATGCCACCTGGTTGAGAGACGACTTGAACTAAAGGAAGGGTATTTCCGTCAGCAAGAATAGCACCAGCTTGTCCGGCAGATACAGCGTCGGTATTAACAGTCTGTTGTGAATGTTGGTTGAATATTTGAATAAAATCAATATTTTAATTGTTTATTACAACTGGAATTGTTTGTAAGGTGTATAAACAATATGTACTATAACATGAAAAAGAACTTGGAGGCTAATATAAAACCAATGATATAATTGTAAACTGGATATTATCGTATATTAGTGGTTTGGTGTTTGTAATATAAGTCTAAGCCATCGATGGATACAGTTCAGTCGATTTATTTGTTTCACAACTCTACAAATGAAATCGTTTACTACAAAACACAGATCAACAGTAAAATGATTATAAGAACGAATAGATAAAAAAGGCGAACAACAATTACGACTTCATGAACTGGTGCCATGTTTCGGTTTGGCCGTTCTTACCATTCTTTCAGCATACTCCAACAGCAGACAACACCGCTCGTCAAGGTAGGCATGTGTAACATATATCCTAGCTACATCAGCTGATGAAGATTCATTAGATCATTAAACGATTTCCCATCTTCCTTTACTTAATACCCAAACTACTATCCCACGTATATTAACTACAGTAACAAACATAAGGCCTTTCAGATAGATTTTTATTTTATTGTCGAATGAGGGACCTCAGAAATTCATATCCTCCAATTGCTTATGACACCTAATAATACTGACTTTGTGTCTAAAGATTTCATTCCATTACTCAGTAGCCTGATTTTTGGCTATTTGGAGACTTACATCATCAATTCAAATTTTGTAGGCAGTCTCTATGTTGGGCGCATGATGTCGTAGGACCTTACCCATCTATTAGGATTCACTTGATTACTTTTTATACGGTTAAAACCTAAGTCATCCAAATTATAAATCTCTGAGAACTAGGTCTTTGAATGAACAAAAATGCCTATTACTATACGATGATATACTTTATCTCGGGTTTTTGTCACAATCACTTTCCATCCAATCATATCTAAGTGGTTGATGTCAAGCATAAAGGCATGTTTATCTAATACATAGACGGTACCAGTGCATCAGCTAAATGAAATTCACCACTGTACATTAACTTCATTGACTGAAAGCATTCGACAGCGTGGACAAGATGACACTATGAAGGCTTTTCGAAGATAGTCAACATCATACGAAATTCTTGTGATGGACGGAACTGCAAAATCGTGCATGGAGGACAGCTCACAGACTTGTTTTAATTGAAAACCGGTGTCGGGCGACCTGCTTGTCGACACCATCAGCAACAACCTACTATGGAAGAGGATAAACCAGATTCCAGCTGATGACGAAATCAGGAAGAGGTGTTAGAGGTGGATAGGACACACTGTAGAAATCACGCAAATGTGTCACAAGACAAGCTCTCTCTTGGAATCCTCAAGGACAAGGGAAAAGAGGAAGGCTAAGAAACACATTACGCCGAGAAATAGAGAAAGATATGAGAAGAATGAACAAAAAATTGGACAGAAATGGAAAAGGAGGGTCAGACATGAAAAGAATGAACAGTAGTTGGATAGCACTGGAAAATAAGACTCAGGACAGAGTAGGTTGGAGAATTCTGGTTGGCAGCATATGTTCCATTGGGGATAACAGGCGTAGTTAGGTTAATGTACTACTGTATCACGTACTCAAGTTGTTTACACAAGTCTGAATCGATCGTTACTGTCCTCTTTAGACATTAAACATTTATGTAAATTTAGTGCGTTTAATTGTTGGTTATCTGATTATTTTTTCGGGAATAAAAATTTTTAATAATTACTATTTAGATAAGCGGTCTGTTATCCCATGAACTGTATAAGAAATACATTTGATTATCCCATTGTTTGTGTTTTGACTGAATTTTAATGTCTTAGTTGGCATATGTGCCTTCAGTGTGGATTGATTCGATATAGTTACTGTCACAAGTATTTATAGGAGATAATAAATATGACTATCCGTGTGATACAGGGACCGCATTTCATTTTATTCGGGATTCGTCAGCCTGATGTACCTGCATCCTAGAGTTAACGATCACGTTGAGATTTGAACACGCAATCTTTCACTTTAAAAGCCAACCCATTATCCACTCTTCTGATTACCCTAAGCAACGATGCAAGCATGTTCGGGATGCGGTTCTCACCCTTGAAATGCAAAATGTTGCTTCAAAATTGGGTTTCATCGGTACCTGAACTAGTGAAAAGGAGTGAAACAGTCGAGCGTGTTGACCGCTTCACTTATCTCGGGAGTCTCAGTAGTGCCGATGGCCTGGAGACTGACGAAATCTCAGCTCGGATACAGAAAGCTCGATTGGCTTTTCCCAATTTGCGTCATATATGGCGTAGGTGAGATATCCGTTTGCTAACCAAAGGACGAGTGTACTGCACAGTAGTTCGCCTGGTCTTACTTTATGGCTGTGAAACATGGCCAGTCAGAGTAGAAGATATTCGTAGGTTACTGGTTTTCGATCATTGATCGAGTATCATGAGACTGCTGAGTAAGCAATGCTGCCATTAGGAAACAGGTACTGGGTAAGGATGACAGGTCAATAGATGAAGTAATGAAACTTCATCAGTTGAGGTGGTTGGGACGTGTTACGTATGCCTAACCACCGACTGCCTCGACGAGCTATGTTTTGTGGTGTAGCAGTAGGCTGGACGAAAGCTAGTGGTAGCCAAACCAAAACATGGCACAAATTCATGAAGTCACTGACAAGTGGACTGAGTCATGTCGGTAGGTGTCGACTAGCTTGGTTGAGGTCCGCGAGGGATAATAATCAATGGTTAGAGACTCTGAGTGATATGGCTCAAAACCGTTTGCAATGACGCAGGTGTTCTATGAAATTCTAACCTTCTGAATTCCTCATCGCCTCTATCTTTCTCTTTATAAATTTACTTCACTGGATTATACTTCTCGAATAATATCTTCGAACCCTAATCTCTCTAATTACTAGTAATACTTTTACTACCTCTGCTACTATGGGATTTTAAGTGACAATTATATATATATGTGCTAATGTGGTATAGTAACTTGAGCTGCTGTACTTACGTGCAAAGTTCTACGTTGCTGTTGATGATGATGACTTAGTTACTGAGTTCAGATAGCCACAGATATAACTTCTACTTAAATTTGTTACAGTTTGGCTAATCTCGCTGACAATATTTTGCAGGTGTACATCCCAAACAGAATGAAACTCGCATCAAGGATTTTATTGGAAGCAACATTTCACCTATTCTGTAAAAGTTGATTTTTGTTTACTATTAACCAATTCGTGCTGCATAACTATTACCTAGATTGATACAAGAGAATTCTGAAGTATCTTAAATAACGGAGTGGCTGTTGCAAAGAAAAATTTCTACGAGAACATCTATTAGAAGACAATGACCTTCATTACAATAAAAGCCTCCAGTTAAATAATCATAATAAAGTATCGGAGGAATGATCTCATTACCTAATTCAAGGCGAACACCAATTTTAGGCAGTTTCCTATTGATAGTGTGATTTGGCGAAATCTTCCAATGAAGTTTAGAAAATATCACTTACCAGGAAAAATATAACCATTAATACGTGAACGTGATGTGTTATAAAAGAATATTTTCAGAATGTATAACACTATATCTACTTATACAAAACAAAATCTAAACAATGTGCTTAATGTGACCTTTGTTTTGACGTCGAAAATTTTGGAGATGATTTAAGCAGATCAATTTCCAAGCCGCAATTTTGGGTATTTACAAACAAGAATTCTATATTCAGTGTTACGTTATTATTTACTTGAATTGTAAATAATTATCGGACCTATAAACCTTGATTCACTTACCTGGAAATGTTGAGGAAGGACTTGTATCTGAAACGGCTGACCAGCTGATGCTCCAGCTGCACCAACCGGAAGTTGAAGAACGTATTGCAAGGGAGCTGCAGTGGTAGCCACTGTGGTA
This sequence comes from Schistosoma turkestanicum, assembly GCA_944470395.2. Taxonomy (NCBI): domain Eukaryota; kingdom Metazoa; phylum Platyhelminthes; class Trematoda; order Strigeidida; family Schistosomatidae; genus Schistosoma; species Schistosoma turkestanicum. The sequence continues at coordinate 20,051,873 of OX103979.1, forward strand.
GCGTTGGGTGCTGAGGCGATTACAGTTGACCCAGAATTAGCTGAAGACTGAGCGACAGCTATACCACTGCCAGACGAGATCGTTGTAAAATGAACAGCTGTAGGTTGATTTTGTTGGACTAATGTTTGACATGGAATGCCCGAATTAACGGACGTTGCTCCGGCAAGGGCTGCAGATGCCAGAGCGACAGTTACTGTTTGTGGTTGGGTTGAAGATCCCGTAACATCGTTAGACAAACCGGAAACAACCACCTGGCCAGAGTTTTGTCCTAGAGATAATGAATGAGTATCATTCGTATTTGCAAGAAAATTGTTTCTATGTGATGGATTTTCTGACTTAATATTCATTGAATTCCCATTAGCGTTTGAAGTTGACGTTGTTTGTGTTGGCTTTAATCAATAAAAATAGTGTAACATCAAGGTTTATATAATAATTAAATGTAATGTAGTGTAGAGTGATATATTAAAGATGAAATGAACTAATAGTACAAATTTAATATAGCTGTACAGTGTGTTTTAATGATTTAATTTGCGACATTCGATCTTACAATGACTGAAATAATAAATAGTGTAAAAACTAGGTGAACATTTGTACCACAAACACTGTTGATCAAAAAAATAAAAATTTCCGTAGATTTTAGCTGTACATTATTTTTTTAAGGAGACGAAAAACATCCTAGCACGAAAGAGATGTTGCTAAAATCATTGAATGCGTCTTTAGTAAATATTAGTGGTAAATTGCTTGAACAAGACTCCTAGACTTGACAATCATAATAATAATGTTTGTCTCAAGTACTAAGGACTTACCTATACCTGAATATATGATCATATCTTTAAGAGTTATAAGCTGACCTCGAATTTAGCATAATAATTACTGGTAATCACATGGAAGAAAATGAATTTCTTCTGTTTTATATAAAGAGATGAATATTTTTGTTAATTATTCAGAGAACTAGGTTATGTAATTTTACTAGTTCAAACAACTGCAATCAGGCAGTTTTTAGTTTTAATTTATCTACAATGGCTAACAAAATATGAGTGTATGTAAAAAAGTGGCTGAACTAATCTATATTTTTCTAAATGACGTTACTGTCCAAATATGCAAACTCGAAGCTGTTTCATAGTTAAATGATATTTAAGAGAATGACCAGTTAGAAGACAAGAAGTTATTATTAGGAAAAAAGCGACGAATTTAATAATTCCTAGAAATTGTGAATTTTTCAAGTAAGATGATGTAATAAACAATTATACTGAAACAACTCAAATAAAAATTTACCCGACGATGTCCTCTTGCTTCTTCACGAGGTACAATATCAATAAGAAAGTCAAATTGATCTGTGTCTCCATCACTGACTGCCATTGCTATATCATTTCTCTGAAGGGTACGCCGACGATTACGTTCTGTGTGAATCCATGCCCTTAACGTTAGCTCTCGTATAAAAAGTTCAGCTGCTTTAGCAAACAATATCGGTGCTTCAGCACTTATCATCTTATGAGTAAAAAGTACAAGGATAAGCAGGAAACAGTGAATATTTAAAAAAAATTTCTGAAACCAAATTGTAATAATTTATCGAGTACTGGGGCCGTTAAGAAAAACCTAATCTTTTTTCATTGTGAATTTATAGAAGTTGAATGTCATCACTATGAATAATAGAGATGGCCTACTAAGATTAGAATTAATATTAAATCTCTGATTATTTAAGATAAAAAAAATATTACATACTCAACTAACTAGAATACTTTAATTAGAAAAGCATTTACAGAGTTATATGGACTCTTAAATATTTCAGCCATGACGCAGAAACCATTATATACAAAAGTGTAAAAGATCTTAGTGATAGTTTACATTTTGCAAATGAAGTTTTGTGATACAAAATGACTCTTGATTGACAAGACGAATTTAGACTTATTTAGAATAGACCTTTATTTTAAAAGAGGTAAAAGATTACTTGCAAACAAACAGACAAGGTAGACTTATATAACCAGAAACTGCTGAATGATGTGGAAGGTTATGTGAACTGTAACAATTTGAACAACGATAAGCAATTAATGTACGAAAGGTTCAATCTATAAGTACAAGATTTAAGAGTTTCGCTTCAGATATCATCTGTGTGACGTCAGTGGCTTGAAACAAAACCATATCTCTGCAGATGTGTTAAGGAAATGAACACTAATTTAAGTCAGTCGGCCAGTCAGTTACAATGTAGAACTTCGTACGTACGTTCATAAGTTCAGGTTGTCATACCGCATTAACACAATGATATGCTTGCAGCTACTACAAGTTCACCTTACTCGGTAATCAGAACTAAGACCAATGATTCAGCGACGCGGTAGGCTACTCTAATCCGATCGTCTTGATAAGGCGTAGAGAAATGTATTCCACAGGCACCCAGAAAGTAAGAGATCCACAAGCACACAACTCAAGCTTAATTATACAATGATAAAACGCACTTGGTAGGAGCCACAAAATAGCATACTAAAATAACCCATCAACGAATGAGTCAAGGGTTTCCCGAGTGGGAAAGGCGAGCTGAAGGTCAAATAAACGTCATTGGCGCGAAAACATAAAATTCAAAATCTCAGAATAAAATTGCAAAATTAGGACCTTTCCCAAGCGAGTTCTTGGAATCTAACTTCGCCAACACAAACACGCAACTGTCAGATCAGATCCCATAGTGGTAGAGACAGTAAAAGTATTACTGGTAATGGAGAAGATCAGTATTGGAAGATATTATTCAAGAAGTACAATTCAGTGAAATAGATTTGAAAGGGGAAAAATAAAGGCAATGATATACTAAGAAGATCAGAATTTGAAAGAACAGAGTGGATGAAGCTGTGCCCTTGTAAACGATTTTGAGACATGTCGTTCAAGGTCTCTAAACATCCGTTACTATAGTCTCGCGGACCCCGACCGGGTAGTCTACATCTACCAACATGACTCAGTCCACTTGTCAGTGACTTCAGGGATCTGTACCATGTATTGGTTTGGCCACCCCTAGCTTTCTTCCAACTTACTCTTACACTGCAAAACATCGCTTGTCGAGTGAATTTATACTAATTATAGGCAGTTCAACCCGTAAATCGGGACATCACACTAAGATCGAAAATGTGATGAATTTGTAATGAGAAGTGATTATTAAGGTAATGAGGCTGCATGTAGCCACTGATAACCTGGTAAAACAAATCTATTTTCGTTTTACTTTTTAACTCTCGTTTGTTTGTTCAAATACTAATTATTTCTTTATGTTCATTTAGTAAGCATAAGAGAGAACTGGAAAGGAAGGCACAAGTCAGAGTAAGTTGGAAAATGCAGGTCGGCGGCCTATGCTCGATTAGATGTAACAGATGTAAATCAGTCAGTACGCATAAATTCTCGTATAATAAGCACTGAAGTAGTTTGCGCTGCAAAAATGAAGAGATATTGTTCTTGGGAAATAAATCAGTCAGTCAGTTGCAACGTAGAACTTCGTAAGTATGTACATCAGTTCATGTTCCCATACCACATTAGCACAGAGACGCAAATGTCAAATCAAATCCCATAGTGATAGAGATAGTAGAGTTATTAATGGTAATGAAGAAGACTAGGGTTCGAAGATATTATTGAAGAAGTATAATTCAGTGAGATAAGGTTAGAAAGACAAAGGCAGAGGAGCTGACGAATCCAGAAGATTAGGATTTGAGAGAGCTCAACGAATGGATGCACTTGCGCCATTGCAAACGATTTTGAGCCATGTCGTTCAAGGTCTCTAACCATTGGTGATTTTCGTCTCGCGGACCCCAACCAGGTAGTCTACATCTACCAACGTGAATCAGTCCACTTGTCAGTGACTTGATGGATTTCTGCCATGTTTTGGTCTAGCTACCACTAGCTTTCTTCCAACCTACTCCTACACCACAAAACATAGCTCGTCGAGGCAGTCGGTGGTTAGCCATACGTAACACATGTCCCAACCACCTCAACTAATGAAGTTTCAATACCTCATCTATCGATCTGCCATCCTTACCTAGCACCCGTTTCCTAACGACAGCATTGCTTACTCGGTTGTCCAACGGTATACGAGCAATGCTTCGAAGATACCTATGATCGAAAACCAGTAACCTACGAATATCTTCAACTCTCACTGGCCATGTTTCACAGCCATATAGGAGAACGGAGCGAACTGCTGCACAGTACACTCGTCCTTTGATTAGAGAACGGATATCACGCCTACGACATAAGTGACGCAGGTTGGCAAAAGCCAATCGAGCATTCTGTATCCGTGCTGAGATTTCGTCAGTCACCAGGCCATCGGCACTGATGAGACTCCCAAGATAAGTGAAGCGGTCTACACGCTCGACTACTTCACTCCCTATCACTAGTTCAGGTGCCGATTCAACCCAGTCTTGAAGCAACATTTTGCATTTCGAGGGGGAAAACCGCATCCCGGACATGCTCGCATTGTTGCTTACGGTAGTCAGAAGACTGCATTTTGTCAGCGTCTTCACCGAATAGAACTACGTCATCGGCATATTCTAGATCAGTAAGCGACTTTCCTGGTAGAAGGTCAACCCATGAAAAATCTGACGAGCTTAATGTTAACTCTAAGATGTCTACGACAAAGGTAAACAAGAATGAAGAGAGTGGACAGCCCTGACGGACACCACTTGATGTCGAGAATTCCGGTGACAGTTCGCCATATGCTCTCACTCGACCTGTAGTGTTCGAGTAGAGCGCTTGTATACGGTTAATGTACTTCTTTGGTACACCTTTCAATGACAGACACTGCCACAGAACCTCATGATCCATTGAGTCAAATGCCGCTGTTAGGTCCAGGAAAACAACTATTGTCGGACGTCTAAAAGTGTCTATGTTCCAGGACCTGTCGTAGTGTGAAGATGTGGTCTATACAGCCACGTCCAGGTCGAAAACCAGCCTGGTTTTCTCTAGTCTGCTCTTCACGACCTCTAGTTAGACGTCTAAGTATAATCGAGGCTAACAATTTAGAAACTATATTAGTCAGACTTATTCCCCTGTGACTGTCACAAGAGGACTTTTTTCCTTTCTTGTAGATTGGGACAATTAGAGAGTGAGACCAGTGAGATGGGATTACCTCCAGTTCCCAGATTCTACCTAAGATCTCGGTCAGTCTGAATGTTAAAACTAGACCACTATCCTTCAACATCTCACGGATAAGCCTATCAGGACCTGCTGCTCTACCTCCCTTTAGATTTCCTATAGCTTTCTCAACTTTATGAAGACTAGGAGAACTTAAATTGATTTGCCATTCAGGATGACTGGGGATCGTGGGCAACCGAAGTGTGGCTGAAGACCAGTTGAGCTGGTCCCTAGTGTTCTGCCCATCGGTCGTCTCCTGGATTGAGAATGGATAATAAGACCATCCTTTTCCGAAATAGTCTCATTCACATTAGGGTTCCTAATATTGGTTTCTTTGATAAGCCGGAAAAGTTGTCTACTGTTGCCTATCGCGGCTGCCTTTTCCATCGCTTTTGCTTTCGCCACCCACCACTGTTCACGGTCGTTACATAGGATTTTTATCAGCCTGCGCCTAAGCTGACTTCGTTCTTCATCATTTTCAGAGTCAGGTGGGATGCGTTTTCAAGCATCCATCAGTTCGGTGGATGCGACTGAAATCCACGGCTTCATCCTGGCCTTATGGTTTACCTTGCTAGCGGATATCACTGCTGTTTCCACAGCCTTTTTGATATCATTCAAACCTGCCTCCAGATGGAAATCACTGGCATGGTCGCCTAACTGTTTTTCTAGTTCCTCCTGAAATATTTTCTTAGTTTGATTATCATTAAGTAAAGCCCTAAGAGGCTTCCTCACGGTGTCTTTCCTACGTCCAGTAAGCCTCAAACAAATACGCGCTCGCACTAGGGCATGATCTGAATCTAAACATGTGCCCCAGAACGAGCGGCAGTCCTCTATCGAACCCCTCCATCGGTGGCTGATGGCGATATGATCTAGTTGCGTCCCATTTAGTCGGACGGCGCACAAGCAACTATCTACAGGGATCCAATCGAGAAGCGCTAGTTCTGCCCTACGACTTAATGCTATACCTACACCAGCGAGGCTTCTGAAAGCAGCATCAGGGCTACCGGATACACGAAGGGTAAATCGAGTTGCTTCTTTATCTTGACATGGTGAGGTCAAGTCAATGATGCTACTCGGATCCTGTATGCGCGTTTCCGAGACGCAGCACACATCGATTGAGTGAGATTCTAAAGTCCTAGCCAATGTAGCCTGTTGCCCTATTTGACATAATGTCCGTAAATTAAATGCTCCAACATGTAGTCTAGAGCGGGTTTTCAGGAGACCAGAAATGAAGTTCCGTGAACTCGCATCGTTTGCATTAGCTGTGCAGTGTGATAAAGGAATGTGAGAAGAGTTATTCGTGGAGACCAATTTGGTCAAAATCAAAACACGCAGAGAAGAACAGTAAGTAATGTAAAATACAGTTCAGTTAAAAGTGCCACCCAGAAAAAAAGAATTTAGCGAAGGAATATAGCAAGGAAATGAATGACTTCTATTCTGAATCATATCCGACGTCTTAAACTGCTCAGTCACATGAACATGACCACAACAAGGGAGTCCCAACAGCGCCAGAAGCCCTTATAGGATTAGTGCCGGTCTCAAGCCCAAATAAGTAAGGAGGGTTGGGGATAAGTTTGAATTATTTTTCAAGTTAGCGTTTTTTAGCAAGTTTTTTTTACTACGGGATGGGCATGTAGATGCTACATCGACGTAGTGGTGAGGTTTGCCCATCAAGACGACCCAATTGAGCTATATTGGCTGGAATATATGTTTCCTAGGTCCTACCATGCCCAGGTAGGACTAAAATGAACAACTCAAAGTCTGAGGGTTGCGACAGCAGCAAGATGTTTTCCCTCGCACAACCGGCACCTGCAGCGATGCTACCTTCTTACAAGGCAGGAAGGGTTAGAAAAGATTGACCTTAAGAATGTCACACATTACCTTACCTCACGGATTTCCATCTCCGGCGGTAAGGCCTTGTAAAAAGAACGGAGCTAACACTATAAAAGCGTCTCATAAAAAGGCTGTGGATGGCCAAACTCAAGCAGTTGTCCCTTGGACTCTGCGGTCACGCACCCAGGTCTCCAAGACCAATACTAATCTACCTTCATTTTCAGGTTCCTCAAGAAACACCCTTCCATGGTGTGGGCAGCCGGGAAGTGACATCCGCCGACATATTTGTAACGACACACGAGACCAAATTGGTCACAATCAAATCCTTTCTACACCCCCTAATATCTCTCTTATCTTCATGACCAACCCTTCTCATATCCCTTTATCGCCCCGCACCGCTAATGCAAACGATTCGAGTTGACTAAACGTTATTCCTGGTCCACTGAAACCCCGTACTAAATTACATATTGGAGCTTTTAATGTCCAAACCTTGTGCCAAATAGGGCAATAGGCTTCCTTAGCAAGGACTTTGGAATCCCGTGCCATTGATGTATGCTGCATCTCCGAAACGCACCAAAAGGATCCTAATAGAATCAATAATTTGATTTCCTCTCTTCCAGATAGAGAATCAACTCGGTTCACGCTTCGTGTATCTGGAAGCCCTGCTGCCGCTTCTCGTGGCCTCGCTGGTGTAGGTATAGCAGTGAGTCATCGAGCAGGACTAGCTCTCCTAGACTGGATCCCGTTAGACAGTCGCTTATACACTGACCGACTAAACGGGACAGTGAGGACTCGCCGTTGCCTCTTCGTCGTATCTGCCTATGCCCCCAATAACTGTAGTTCAGATGAGTTTCACAGAAAGCTTTTAGAACTCCTTCAGAAAGTTAGGTGCTCTGATATAGTAGTAGTGGCTGGTGACTTCAATGCTCTAGTAGGTAGACTAACTGAAAAGGGAAGACACCTGGATGGATCTTACGGTTACGCAACTCAAAGAACTGATAATAGCGACCGTCTGCTACAGCTATGCTGAGATAACCGCCTATATCTAGCAAACACTAACTAAGCATAAGGAAAAACATCTTTTGACCTGGCGACCCCCAAAGTCGTCTCAATGCTGGATCCAACTAGATCACATCGCTGCATGTCATCGGTCGAGAGGCTCAATCGAAGACTGCCGCTTACTCTGGAGCACTTGTTTAGATCCAGATCGTGCTTCGGTGAGAGCCCGTATTTATTTGCGACTTACTGGACGTAGGAAAGAAACACAAGGATACCTCTTAGGGCTCTACTTAATGATAATAAAGCTAAGAATATATTTCAGGAGCAACTAGAAGAACAGTTGGGCAGCCATGTAGTAAGTGATGCCCACCCTGAGGCAGCTTGGAATGATATCTGCTAGTAAGGTTAGAGAGAAACAGTGGACTTCAGAGGCATCTGCCGAACTGACAGATGCTCGGAAGCTCATCCCGCCTGGCTCTGAGCATGACGAAGAGTGAATTAACCTTATCCAAGCTCGAAAACTAATAGTAGAATTAGAGCTTATGGAAAACTGTCACTAGCACTGATTAGTTCAAGTGGTGTCCCCCATTCTTGTTTAAGTTTATCACAAACATGCTCTTAGAAATAACATTGTCTTCGTCTGACTGTTGAGGGGTGGACCTTCTATCAAGAGACTCGCATGTTGACATAGTTTTACTTGGTGAAGACACTGACAAAATGCAGTCTCCTGACTTCCCTAAATAACAATGCAAGCATGCTTGGGATTCCGTTTTCCCCGTCGAAATGCAAAATATTGCTGCAGGATTGGTTTGCATCGACACTTGAACTAGTGAAAGGGAGTGAAGCAGTTGAGTGTGTTGACTGAATGACATGGCTCAAAATGGTTTTCAACGACACAGATGTAACCATTTTCTTTGTCTTCTCTCAAATTCTAATCTTCTGAATTCCTCAAGATCTTTGTAGACTTACTTCACTGGATTATGAATCTCGAATAAGTTCTTCGAACCCTAGTTTTTGAATAATGTGGCAATCATAGGAACTTTCCGTATTACCCTATCGTCGAGATCGCGAACTGATTAGTTCGTTTACTCCTTTGTTTTAATTTAGAACATACATTCCTTAACTGAGTTCTTTTATAGCATCCCTAATCTTCTCCATTACTGATAATACTTTTACTATCGCTATAACTCTTGGATTTGAACTAACAGTTGCGTCTCTGTGCTGATGTGGTATGGCAACCTGAACTGATGTACTTACGTACAAAGTTCTGCGTTGTATCTGTGTCTGTGGATCCGTTTGAAGTCACTAATACATTTGCAAAAGAGAACCACGATATCAGGGTTCTAGTGAATATCATAAACAATGTTTGGTTGTTTATTGTTCGTTAGCTGGTCGCTCATAACCTCTTCTGGAATTTTTCAGTAGTATATGATTTCGGAAGTTGGAGAATACACCCTTTTTTTAGTCTAAACTCAACAAGAACTTTGACGATAAAACTATTAAGTACGATTAGGGAAATCCAACAGGCGGTTAGTATGTTTTGATTTTTGTCAGTTTTGACAAGAAACTATTGTGTGCACAGATAATAAGTGCCTCATTATTACTGATAATTTGTTTTGGTACTATCACCCCAGGCAATGAGATGTAGGGGTTCTAGCCTGAGTTATTTAGGATACTTGATTTGTAGGAATCAAGGGAATGTTTAGACACAAGAGATCAAAGTCACAGATAACAACAAACATGCATATGATGTCATATATATGTGCTGACGATAAATTGAAGCTCAACTAACACCTATTTGCCAAAGCTTCTTCGTCTTAATTCTTCGAGTACCTGATTGACAATATTTAGGGCTTACAGAAAGCGTTTTGAAGTTACACTGAAGTAATTTAATAACACGCGGCTACAGGACTTACCATACATTTAATATCATCATCTAACTTCATAATCTTTTTAATACGAGCCAATGGTAGGTCCTGGGTTTTGAAAGCGGCATGATCACATTTCAGGCCATCAATTTCAACACGTATAAGATCCCAGAATGATAACATTTGAGACTGACAATCTGTCAGTGGATCACTGGAGTAATCCATCTACGAGAAAGGTACCTGATTTTATAATAAGGGAATTGAAATTGAAAATGAACGCACGGTAATAACAAAGTAGATTATATAAATTAAACTAACTACGGGTTAGATTAAAAGGCGACACATAACTGCTTTTAGCGATGGTTTGATGACAAGATGTGACAGCTAGTTTTGTCCGTCAAAAAGTAGCCACCTAGATTGGTGTCGCTTGTATTAAAACTTGAGTATGAAGACTTAGTAGTTTAGTGCAACAATATAATTTTATTGTAAGATATATTTTTACCTTCCCGGATTTAGTTTGAACACTGGCGGCTGTCACCTAAGTGCACGAACTGAAATGCGAATGGGTTGAATGTAAAGTGCTTCAGATAGTAAATCGAAGATCGGTATATCATAAGTTATGACCGGGATGTTGTTTTGAGTTTTGCAGGTGAAGAGGAACGAGAAGCTTATGACACAAACGTGGGAAATTAAAGAATATAATAGGACAGAATAATAACGGTGCCTGAACTTATTTAGGAATGGTTATGTGAGATTCGACAGACTTTCAGTTGAACCCGAAGTAGGGCTGAGTTAAGACAACGAAATATTTAAATAAATTTTGGGAATATTTGTTATTCAACACAACAGTAGAATGTGTAAGTGATTTGATACGCAAACAGTAATGAAGCTAGAGATGTAACAACCTTCAGATTAAATACAAATATACTCGCTAACAAACATACAAATATCAATGGAAAATATGCTTAACCCTACACAATATGCGTATACATAAAGGGGGGAAATTGACCAGCTAAATAAAAACGAATCACTATCGATCCTAGATAGCTTGCGAAGTTCAGATTTACCAATAAGAATGTAAAACTGAATTCGTACATTGAGAATTGGCAGGAACTATGTATGACTAATCTACACCTAAAATGAATAAAAATACGTAGCAGATAAGATCAAGTAGAAAGCATTGAGGCTCTTTGACTTTGTTGGTGATAATGCACTCCAGGTACTGCCTTGGTGTAAATGCGACACATAAGTTTAGACAGAAGGATGAAAACGATGAAAGCTACATATTTTGCATTACTTTTAAAAACAGTTACATAAACTCAATGAGTGTAGAAAGTTAAATCACCAATCAAAACCCACCGGGTTAGAACTCAAAATGGCCGCTGAAAATATCAAACGTGTCCTCTAGGTTCACTATAACCGCCAAGGTTGACAGTAATATTTATTAATAATTCGTCCTTATAAAACAGATATATTAACATTTAGTATGATACAGTGTACGAGACAATGTCAATCGAAAAGCTTTATACGACCAACTGGGGACTATCAGTAGCAGTTTTATCCTGGTCTTAAATACATACTTGACATGTAGATCGTATATCCATTCGTTAGATAGAAAATCTGTTTCTATTCATCCGAAAGAAACACGGTCCGAAAATTTTCACTGAAAGGATACAACCATAGTCGTCTAGTAGCTTGTTTGATTCGTACTTCTGGTATTCACAGCTGCAAAGTATTTCAGAGTTATTCCGCATCCAGAGGACTACAACATAAGGCATTTATAACAAAATGCCTTTTAATAGCAACAAGTTTAAGTATTTGGTAATTATTAACAAACCGTGTTATCCGGAGAGCTTCATTGACTCACTTTATTGTCATTTTAATTGGTTCTTTGAACATTCTCACTAAAGAGACGCTAAAAAACAAGTAACGAATAATTGTATATTATTTGAATTAAAATTCGGTTGAAAATTCCACCCAGAAAGGGTACCTGGTGAGAGATTAACGCAAGGAAGTAAATGAACTCTATTCTGGATCATATCTGATGTCTCAAGCTACTGAGGCATATGAACAATAGTACCCCAACGAGGTAATCGCAGCTTCGCCAGCACCCTTTCTAGAGTATCTGCGGGTCCCAAGACTAAATAAGGGAGTGGGTTGGGATGAGTTAAACGACCACATACCGTATTGTATTGAGAAAACGCTGATCAGAAAAAATGATACAACTTGTTCAAACTCTACCCTGGGAGTTGGACTGTCCTCATTTTTGTCAGTTGTCACGACTCATGATGAAAGCTGAACTTGTTCGCAAAGTATGAGGCCAATGCCACTTTTGATAACAAAACAAAAATCAATATAGGTACATGAAATGTTCTCACTATATGACAGACCGAAATAAACTTTCAAGTTGTTATGGAAACGAAAAGACAACCTACCAGACGCAGGCTGAGTAATGAAGTTTAGTTTCACGACAGATGCTCCTGTACACCAACTGTCAGGAAAAAATATCTCACGTACAAAGGAGTTGTAGTGATTCTGTTCAAAAGGGGCACATGCAGGACGGGAATCTCATGCATCAAGGTCCATCAAATCATTCAGAAAGCAAATAAACAGGGGATTAGAGTGAATGGAATCCATTTCTACTTAGTCAGCGAAGATAACAAGGGTCCATTTTATGAGAAGTTGAAGTAGCGTAATACTCGAGAAATGACTTAATCATTCTGGTAGGTGACCTGAACGACAAGTCTGGGATGGATAAAATCGGAGGTGAAAACATCAGGAGATGACATGGACTGGGAGGAAGGAATGGAAATAGAAGGAAGTTCGCAAATCCATGTGGCTCCAACAAAATGGTTATAGGCGGTTCCATATTACCATACAAACGCATGCGCTGAGCTACATGGATTTCACCGGATCACATTATATAGAACAAAACCAACCTTATTTGCATCTACAAGTAGTTCGGAAAGACCATGAAGGACGTTAGACCAAAGGAGGAATCTGATATATCTTCAGACCACCAACTGTTCATCGTAAAGGTAAAAGTGAAACCAAAGACAACTTTGCATACAGCATTATAGAAGTTTTTCTGCCTTTTCTTGAGATGCCTGAAAACCCAAGAAGTTTTAAAGCATTAAGTTCCAGTATCATTATGAGTGGATAAGATGCAAGAAAGGAAGAACAGAAGGATAGCATCAATATCAGCTGAGCGAGAGCGGAGAGAGCCAATGCACTGATTCAATACACAAATGCAAACAAGCAGGTGAAGAGGGGCATTAAAGCTGGGAAACGAAATATGTGGAAGATATAGCAGCGATAGCAGAAAAAGGAGCTAGAGAAGTTAACCTGAGACAGCTGTAAGATCAAGCAACAAGGCTAGCTGAATAAAGGTAAAGCAGAAGGACCAGAGAGGGAACAAGAAAGGAAGAGTAATCACTGACACTTAAGAATAGCGAAACAGGTTAGCAGAGCTCTTAGAAGAACTCTTCAATAGACCAGCCCCAATGATCTCACCCAACATCGTAGCATCACTTATAGACCTTCCGATCGATTTTGACTCACCAACAATTGAAGGATTCAGCACGACCATCAGACAATTCAGCAATAACAGGGCAGCAGGGCAAGACAACATTCCACATGACACGTGGAAAGTAGACATCATTAACTGCAGAGATGTTTCTCTCTTGATTAAGACTTGGGAGAAAGAACAGGTACTATCAGACTGGAAAGAAGGACACCATGTGAAGATAGCAAAGAAAGGAGATCTTAGCATGTTTGCGAACTACAGAAAGTTGCTCACTCTACTCTCTATACCAGGACAGATATGAAAAGAATGATTAACAGTTCTGCAGAACTGGAAAGGAAGACACAGTGCAGAGTTGGTATGGGAATGCTGGTCGGTCACCTATGCTCCTCGAAAGGTAATGGGTGTTAGTTATTTTGTATGTTAAATATACAAATAATTCAAGTGAGTCTCGTGACTCTTTAGCAAATTTGCTCGTGCCTGATTAACGGTAAAATACCCAGCATATTCTTCAATAACCGTCCGTGAATGTGTCAATGTAATCGTCAGTATATAGAATAATTTTGGTGCGATTGTCGCAACGAAGTCACTCGCTAGCTCAGTTAACGTGTGTTATTCTATCCAGTCTGCCGAAAACTGTTATAGTGATACGTGTATTATGTTTCTCAAACCGTTCGTAGTATCACAGTGTTAACCTACCGTCATATCGATCAGAATCATTTAGTGGAGATGGAGCCAGGATTGACTATGATCACCACTAAATACTAATAACGAGCCCGTCACAGAGTAGGAGGATTATTCCATAGTAAAGGATATATTTGATGACGACTTCATAGTGTCGAAAGGATACCGAAATCGAGCCAGAAAAGTGAGGCCAAATCGCAGACTCAGTGGAGACGAAAATGGCAGCAACACAAACAGAAAGTTTGTGCGTACAAAACGTAATGGACAAAAAGTACAGTTAAACAATCACTGGTACACTTGGTCACAATAATAAATGTTTCTGTTGAATCAATCGCGTTCTCTCCATAAAAGTGGATCCATTACAAACAGATGATCTCGAAAAATGAAAACCCTCATACTTATCCGCATGTCTACCGTCTGACAAGGCCTTTGCTGTAATGACTGACTAACGCAGTGTGTATGTCTTATTTCACTTTTTCCGGTAAAATCGGGTACGTAAGTCAACAGTCAAGTTACTTCTTAGCCTTACCTTAGCGCACCTTGCTTCACGAGTCAGGAAAAGATTGAGATGAATAGTTACGTCTCCCATTCCTAAAGATTTAGCAGTATTATTCATACCTTTGTCGGACTTGTTTGACCGAAGATTGGATCCCCGTACTAGATAACTAGAGCAGTTAAAACACAGGGTGTTGGCCGTTCACTTAATAATTCAAGCATCAATCGGAATCTAACCAGGGGTGTGTATTGTTTGCCTCATAGTGATTGACACGTAGAACTAAGCGACTTTTGACCTAATGTAAGCGGAATCGAATATTGTTCGGTCAAGATTTAAAAGGTAATTTAGCCAAGTACTTTAACCTTTAGTTTGAAAACTGACACCGTACACCTAAATGTTGTACTTAGGGTGAAAGCTTAATAATGATAGAGATTTAACAATATCTTTTGTTTGTTTATCTTACAAAGAAGTTGAACTATTTTTCCTTCAGTCGATGATTTTTATTGTTTAAACCAATTATAAATGTAAATTATACTACAGTCCCTTATACAAATTGCTAATTGCGGATGTAAATACAGTCTCATGGGAATGTTATGAAAACAGCTAATATAGGATGTTTCCTTGGTTCCTTATTCTTGTTTTTAATGTTTTAACTCGAGGGGTTTTTCTGATAAATCCTTGGCATGGTTGTCCTCAGGACGAAATTCAGGACACAAGTGAGCAGTTATTTTTAGATAGTAGTTATGTGGTAGATTGCCCTGATGGATGGTTTGATTACGAAGCTAATTGTTACTCGTTCTTTGTGCAAGTCCCATCGAATTATATGACAGCTAGGAAAAACTGTGAGGTAAATTCACAAACACATTCATATCAATTTTTCTAGACACACGGTGGATCGTTACTGCGTATCGACACATTGAAAGAGCATCAGTTTATAGCTGACAGACTCAACGACATTGCCGTCAATCGATCGTAGGCCTTATTTTTCTATTGATCTCCATTGAAAATCTAGTTTACGTTGGTACACAGCTGGTGTCATGCGTCCGGACTCATTTGGTGAATTTATGTGGGAGGGTCATCCATTAATTTACCAGAGTGTTAGGTCGGAATTACTATCTATCTGGCTTGATACTCTGCCCAAACCTTCCGAACGTCCAACATTTCCAAAAGACCGTACTCGTCTTGTTTATGGTACTGATAGAACTCGCTGGGGATGGTATCTAGACACACCAACTGCATTTAGAGGACATATCTGTCGCGCTCCTATCGCAAATGCCAACCAGCTTCTTCCTATCTCAAAATCCCTAGCATATGGAAGTGATTTTCCAAATAAAATGGCTAGAGGTCCTTGTTTCATTGTTCATCCTAAAGATGTATTGTAAGATTCAAATGTTTTAGAGAAATTTGTTCTAGATATGTTCATCAAATGAGCACCGAAAAGTACGCAGAGTTGCGTTGTGAAGCAAATGGCAACCCTCAACCTACTTACAGATGGTATTATGTTAATACCGAAATGAGGACGAATAGTACTGGTGATACAATAACCGTATTACATCGGACACTTATTGACGCAGTATCTGAACCTTCTGGCCGCATTTCTATTAGTGCTGGATCATTAGTTATTCACAATCCTGATACCTTAACCGACTCACAAATGTTTCAGTGTGAAGCTAAGAATATATATGGATCTGTTCTCAGCCGGACTGCAAGGATTATTTTTGGCCAGCTTGAAACAGCTCCTAAGCAACCGCGAAATGAGAGAATCGTTATGTCGCATCAAAGCGAAACTTTGCCATGTGAACCCCCTGCTCATTCTCCTCCAGATAGTAAGTTATCTAACGTAACTCAACAACATTTAGTTTGTATTAATGCATCTATGACAGTTTCAGTAGTATAAACCTTATCAATCCCCACATAGCTTGGTGATTAGCTAATCGTCACTGATATTTTTAGCTTTTATACTGTAGTTCAGAGAGCTAAATATTGATAATTTCTCCACTTACTCATCCATTCTTGCTAAAGACAGTCTTCATTATAGCAACAAAATATTAATAGTTTCGTTTAAGTCCTGTAACCTAGTTACACCTATCAACTGAGTCGACATACATACACTAGAATGACTGTGAAATTAAGGCTGTTTAAGATTAACCTTAATTTCCAGTGGTAAGCAGTAATTAAATATAATGTTATTATTCTATATGTAAGGGATGTAGTGCCATAATTTAAAGTGCTGTATGCTATATTGGAAGATTAATGGTTGCTAACTGTCTGACTGGAATTCTGTTGAATATCTTTATTTCAGTTCAACACTTTAATTAGACCTATTATAATTTTATTTGTCACCACTTTATTGAGTGAATCATTTTTAATTTTGTAACAGCTTTTAAATAATAATACATTCTCACCTGTTGTTTTATTGTACGCTATTATAAAACTCCTGGGTTTGTGTTAAACTCTGAAAGAAAATTACTGAATGATTTGCGTTAGCAAATCGTACATGAAAGGCAGTCTTCTATCCCTAGTGGGAAGAGTCGGTTTATATAGAAAATGAAACTGGCTGAATGAAGGTTGATATCAATAGCAAGGGCTATCTTGAAATTATTAGAAGCAACAAAATATACGAAATTAACTTTCTCATGTACGTGGGTGAATCGTGTTATACCAGATATAGACTAAAGAAAATAAAAATTAGACAAACAATTTACAGAACATTGGTGTGTATAATTTATTATTATAATTATTAATAAACTAGACTACCATATAAACACATTTTATTCAACGCAAGCCTTCTATTGACCCATAAGTTACCAACATACTATTTAATTTTCCTGATTTGCTGACAGTTTATTGTTTACTGCCTCTCCTTATTCACAGCCACGGCCTGGTGTGTGACAAAATCTCGGCACAGATACAGAAGTCCCCGGGTGGCGTAGGTGAGATATCCATCTGCTAGCCAAAGGACGAGTCTACTGTGCAGATGTTCTCCCCTTCCTGATTTACGGGTGTGAAATATGGCCAGCAGTAGTAGAGGATATTCATAGGTTATTATTATTCGATCATAGGTCTCTTAGAACCATTCCTCGTAGATACTGGGACCACCGAGTTAGCGCTGCTGTTAGGATACGGGTACTAGGTAAGGATGGCATATTAATTGATGAAGTAGTGAATTTTCATCAGTTGAGGTGATTGGGATATATGCTACGTATGCTTAACCACTGACTGCCTAGATGAGCCATGTTTTGTGATGTAGTGTTGGTTGGAAGAAAACTAGGGGTGGCCAAAACATGGCACAAAACCGTGAAGTCACTGACAAGTGAACTGAACCATATTAGTAGGTGCAGACTGCCTGGTTGAGGTACGCGAGGCAATTGTTACTGACGGTGAAAGACTGAATGACATGGCTCAAAATGGTTTTCGACGACACAGATGTATCCATTGTATGTCTTTTCTTAAATTCTAATCTCCTGAATTCTTCATGATCTTTTTAAATTTATTTCACTAGATTACGCATCTGGAATAATTGCTTCGAACCTTAATCTTCCTCATTACCGCTAATAATTCTACCACATCCGGGGTGGCAATTGTATTTCTGTGCTAATGTGGTATGGCAACGTAATCTGATGTACATACGTACGGAGTTCGACGTTGTAGCGAACTTACTGACGCTTCGGTTGGGTCGGGTTTGTATTGGGCCGTCCTTTGAGCACAGAGTAGCAAGTCTTTCATCTTTGTCCTATATTGTTTGCACGATTGTCATCCGCCTATTGGCTACTGTAAAGCCACAATAAAATGTTTTGCTGACATTAGTATTTAAATTTTTCAAAGTTTGAATTACGAACTAATCTTAGCTCTAATACCGTTAAATACTTGGGAGCACTACACGGCCGTTTGGTCTTAGTGGGTTACTCCTTTCTAGTGTGCACCCACGACCTCTCACGCTAGAATCAATCCCAGGACTTCGTCTCATGTGTGGAAGTCTAACCTCTAGACCACTGGGTTGTAATTTAGCAGTGTTAATATCTAACTTCAATCAATCCATGATCTTGAGCAATCGTTCATTCATTTCTGGCGACTCATAACTGTTCCGTGCGCAACACAGGTTTTCCTTATAAAAGTGAAGCAAATGGAATATATTTCCTAAAGCATGCAACGTTCTCAGTCGTATATTAATTACTGATCCGCAATAATGATTCATTTGAAGAGGCATCTTTTAGGGATAGTATTCATATCGACAGAAATACAGAAGGTGCCAAAAGAAGTAGACTAATATGTTGGTTTCAATGATTAAAAAGATGATTACTCTACGATTCATCATGTTTTAGTACCACTGACTTCATTTTTTGCTTTAATAAGATAATACTATATAATTCGATATTTTTAAACATCTGTGTAGATCTGTACTAAAATTTTTGGGCACTACTTATAATAAAGATACTAACGCATGAAATCTACTTATTGTTGGTTTTTCAAGGTTTGCTGTATACTGTGTACATGAACAAGAACGGTGAACTGGAGCCAGTTTTACCAGAATATCGTAGAAATTTATTTATTTCTCAGGCAAAAGGTCTTATAGGCTTTTCTGAGGTTACAGTGTTGGTAAGTATTGTTTTATTATATGTATGGATTGAGTGTTCAAACTGATAAAAAAATTGTTTAAAAGTTATAATATACTTGTTTTGCATAAATAACTAGTTGATTATATTCCAATGCATTTTGAAGCATCTTTGAAGGTTACAGTAACCGGTGTCAAAGGAAAATAAAACAAACGTACTAGTTTCAGTTGCTGGTCAATAACCTTGATATTATTTTTAAGTCAAAAACATTTTACTCAACTGCAGCGATTTAATACATTAAATTTTTGCCATATATACTAGAATCTTAGTGCTGTACGACCTGTTATGTCTGTTAAATTATTTTAATTGACTAATAACTAAAAGCTTTAAATACTTACTTAAACCTGTTACCCCCAACGGAGCATAGGCTGCCGACCAGTATCCTCCAACCTACTCTGTCTCATGGGCTTCTCTTTCCAGTTCTGTTCAATTTTTGTTCATTCTTTTCATATCTTTCTCTATTTCTCGGCGTAATGTGTCCTTTGGCCTTCCTCTTTTCCTTTTACCTTAAGGGTTCCAAGTGAGGGCTTGTCTTGTGAGGCAGCTGGGTGCTTTCCGCAGTGAGTCTTATCCACTTCCTCCTGATTTCCTCCCCCACTGGAATCTGGTTTGTCCTCTCCCATAGTAGGTTGTTGCTTATGGTGTCTGGCCAACGAATCCGAAGCATTTTGCGTAGACAATTGTCAATGAATATTTGTATCTTCTTCTGGATGATGATGGCTTTCTTAGTTCTCGAAGTTTCCTCCCCATACAGTAGAACTGTCAGGATTTTCTATACAAATGTCAAGACATACAATTTTAATCATGTTACTCAAATTAAATTTTCGATCGTATTGTATGTGGATCGATTTGACCCTAAACAAATGTAGTTTAGAAAAACTTGAACAATGAAATTTAAATAAAACCTATAGAATAAGATTAAATGTATCTACTTCGTGATGCATACAACCTGGGTACATAATTGCTTTATGGAAAACAAATGCAGTTTGATACAAACCTATCAAAATCCTATTTTATTAAAAAACACTGAAATTTATGTCATTTAGGGTACTGATATTTACTGAACAATTTTGGCGGCTATTTAAACAAAAAATACATAAAAATGAGACATATTTTGCTTCAAATCTCTACCTACTATTTCTAACTGCTTTTTATTTTACATAAAATTAGATTCTTTGTGTAATATTTATTGGTTAAAAGTTTGAAGTTGGTAACTTTGACTTATATTTCTGTTAACAGGACAGCGGGGTTTACGTTTGTATGATAACAATGCAATTTGATGGTCATCGTGTGTATGATTCCCCAAAACTTCCGGATATGCCTTTCACTGTACGTTATAGTAATCAACCGAGGCAAGATCCGAGGATATATGATGATTTTCCTGCAGTTTGGCCAACAAATCCTCAACGTGGTCAACTTGTTCGCTTAGAGTGTTTTGCTGCCGGTTACAGCCAACTAGATGGTCTTATATACTCATGGCGAAGAGTAAGTTTCTATTAAGTATGCCTTGAGGATACCCAAAAAATTCAAGTTTTGTTTTTATTGTTTATCTCCAGTGCTTTTTCATTAACGTACAAACTATTATTGATCGATTAGTAAATCTTGGAATTTTTTATTGCGTTTTCGTGATATACCTTTTGCCGGCACTTAAGAACTGCGTTGTATTCCTACTAAATTCTATGGTCTAGTTTTTTCAATATTTTCTTACCTCATAATTGTTTTAAAAAATAATGATTAATCAAAAAACTATTTTTAATTTTAGGCTCAAAAGTTACTTGAAGTCAATTTATTTGTAGTGTTTTACACCTTAGGAATATTGTTAAGAAGTGTTAAGTAGTAATTTACAGCAGTGTTTAGAAATCGTTCACTTAGAATTCATTTTTTGTATTCTTGAGCCAATCTTGTATTTATTATGGTGAATGCTACTTCATATGAGCTTAGATTAGTATGTACAAAGAAGAGGAAGCTTATCAAGTTTTTCATAAGATAATTATTTCAACTAAATTTATGCTTTGGATATTTGGTCTCGAGCCTTTCTTTGTAAACTGTTACACTTTCCTAAACCAAAATTCATCTTAAATTATATATTTTATAATCTACTTCTTCATATCAATCAGTAAGTATTTGTAGAAATCAAAACCTAGGCATATTCATTAATCTGACATATCATGAATATTCTTATAGTGAACAAATCATATTCATTGTATTGTGCAATATATATTTTTAATTGTTGTCTTCTGTGATCTTGTCAACAAGTTACAGCTTATTTATATTTGTTATACTACTCCACTTTTTTATGCTGCTTATTTCACAGTGTTCTTCCAGTTATTAGTGATGTCCTCCTGGACTTCTACTTCTTTTATTTGATATCTTTCTTGTTCCTTGATTTGAATTGTGGTGTAAGCGATTTCTTTTCTTCTTATCTGTTACTTCAAATATTTTTTTAATTAGAGTTTCAAGTTTTGCTAGCAACTGTAACAATACCTATTTTTTGTTTATTACAAGACAAAAACTTTCGAAAAACTTTTAAACTCTTTAAAATCAGAACAATGAATACGTAATAATTGAACTATCATTGTTTACAATTAGTTCTTTGTCAAGCTCTAGTTACATAATAAACAATAATATTTATTTGCATTCATACAAACGATGAAATGGATGATCAAGATGTTTTATAAGTCAGTTATAACAATGTCTTATATCCTAATTCATATGGAAGGAAATTTTTTCTTCATGTTTTGAAATCAAATAACTTTATTTAACTGTACCTAAATGGCCCTTAAATTCCTTGTAATGAGAGTGGATAATATTTTCTCATTGATTAGTATTATGATTGATTACTATCAGAAGCTTTATTGGATATGATGTGTTTAGTACAATATAAAATTCTCAGCATATGCTTTGTTTTATTGTTCTGCTCTCATTATTTATTTCCAGTTAGATGGTGCACCTCTTCGAACGGATAGTTTAAAAGACTATAATCGTGTAATCGAACTACCAAATGTACAACCGGAAGATCAAGGTGAATATGAATGTAATGTGAGTTATTAGATTTTCTTACTAATTGGCCTCACATAAAATCAATACTATTTCAATCTCCATTAATTCTGTTTGTGTTTTTTGGTTTGAATCTCCGAAACTTGTTAAACTCATTTTTTTGCATTTTACATGATGTTACTTACTAATATTCAGTAGTTAGTGCATTGTCACAACTGTTTGTGTGGGTAGATAGTGATGCTCCCCTCTTTGTTATATGAGATTTCGAACTATTTACATTTACTACTTATTAAAGTAATTTTATCTTTTTATCATTTTTAACAGTTAAGTTAATTTCTTGTATATTCATTAAACATTTATCTATTTGTAACAATTAACTCATTCGGTATTTAAATTTCGATTGTTGGCAGGTATTATTGACATACCTTCAGGCTGTTATGTACTGTATCATGTCTTTGTAAACAAACCCTGTATAACAATTAGAGGGAGCTATTCTCCTTTGAATGCACACTGACATAATGAATATCTTAGACACGTCACGAACAGCAATTCATAAATGCATTACTTATAAATACCATAAATAATAGCATCGTATTTAAGACAAATCTCGTGTTTTTATTTCGAGATTTCCGCGCGTCACTTATCCGTTTATCTAGAAGTTTTTTGTCACGTTCAAAAGACTATGTTGAGGTTTATCTTGCGTAAGAAATTCACTACATACATATGGTATTTAACTATAACGTGTTTTTAACATTGAAAATTAATTTACAATTGTCATTCCCTATTTGTAATTACTAAAGAATAAGTAAATAGTTACATTGCATAACCCTAGTAAATTAATTTAATTTTAAAACTAAATTACATTAAATGATCACTGTATCAATATTTTTATTATTTCTAATTTTATTATAAATTAGGTTGAAGATTCCCTGGGAAAGATGGCTAGACCTAAATCGGTAAATTTGAAAATCACAGCCAAACCATATTTTACAACACCTTTACAAAATACTGTCGTCGATATAGATTCTGATGTATTTTTAACATGTGAAGCATCCGGTATTCCAAATCCTACACATGAATGGTATAGAAATGATATAACAGTGAGTCAGTTAATTGCAACTGGTAAACTCAATCCAGCTCAATATAGCATAATACGTGATGGTCCAACACGTTCCACTTTACGTATTCAAAAAGTAAATTTTTTTTTGAAGAAAATTTAAAATTCACTACAAAAATGTAACTTTTTGTTTTGTTTATTGTGCTGATGTAGAAAAGAAATATTTCCCTGAATAACAGCTACAGGTTGAACATGATAAGTTAATTATTTAATCTTTAAGTTTATCATGAAGGGAAATTATTGTATATGTACTTGTGGTTTGTGAGGTCGATTATTTAGCTCTGAGATAATTTTGTAATTGGTTGTAAAAATTCCTCATAAATCTGAATTATCAATGCTAAAAGCTCTCATTGGATAAATGTCAGTAAGATAGAATAACTTATTCGAAAAACATATTCGTTTTCGATGAGAAACTAATAAACTTATTACACATTTGAAATCATTAATCAATCATCATTGTTAGACCACCATTAGAAACCTGGAAGCACTGGACGGCCGTTTCGTCCTAGTATGGGACTCCTCAGCAGTGCGCATCCACGACTCCTGCTCCTCGCAGTTAGACATTAACACCGTTGGATGCCGACCCAGTGGTCCGATGGTAAGGCGTTCGCCTACAGTGCCAAAGGTCCCCGGTTCGAATCCTGCGAGGAGCAGGAGTCGTGGATGCGCACGGCTGAGGAGTCCCATACTAGGACGAAACGGTCGTCCAGTGCTTCCAGGTTTCTAATGGTGGTCTAACAATGATGATTGATTAATGATTTCAAATGTGTAAAAACGCAAACCTCCAAAACTGTGCCCCAATATAATAAACTTATGTATGAAATCTTTGAAAAAATAAATGTGATTAAAATTCTATTCAGAGGAAAATGATTTAAAATTCTCTCTTTTATTGGTTGTTGATCAACTTAAGAAATTAGAATCTAGCCATGAAGTGAACTTATTCTAATGAAATAAGAATCTACAATGTAGTGAATACCAGTGGGGATAAACTGATCACTAAAAAAAATTTCCATTCTACTTATTTTCACTTCATTCTCTTAATGAAGGTGGTTTAGTGAAGATAAATAAATATTTCCAAGTAATTTTCATCATGAATGATTATCAATCATTGAGCATAAAAAACCCTAATGCTCATCATGATTTCGATTTCATTTGACATTGTTACTACTAATAACTGTTAAAGAATTGTAAATTAAAATTTAAATGACTGTTCACTGGTCAGTTGATATCAGGTTGTGTGATGTGAATTAATTTCACAATTATTTCGTTGATTTCAATCAATTCATGAGTTGTATTGTAATGATTATTAAGATAATCAGCAGATTGTTTTACATATGTTAGTATATATTGAATGATATGTTTAGTATGATCAAAAATCGTCCCAGTTTATAAATATCAGATAAGAATTGTGTTGTATAGTATTAGTATTATTAGTCTTCAGCTATGCATGTCAATTATTCAAAGTTTCGACTACAACATATGATTGTGAATCATTGAAATGTTTACTAACTAGATGATTTTAACAGAACAGTGAGAAGACGTAATTGATCTGAAAAATGTGATGTATTTGCGCCATACATTTCGAACAATCTGGTCACACATATTTACTTGTCAAGGCATTTTATATGAAGATGAATAAAAGGTCAATTAAATAAAAGTTCAAATAAACATAGGGTGATAACTGTAAATAAAGGAGGAAGAAAATTAACGTAATATGAAAATAATAAGAAGGGACGAATTTTGAGGTTTATGGAGGCCTTGGCTATTAGAAAGTTAAAACCCCCCTTATGTGTGCAGAAACAATTTGTCATAACCTTGAATTTACCTTGGTAATCTTTAAGCCTAGGGTAATATGACAATTTTGCTACCCCTTCTCATTCTTTTCAAATTACGTTGATTTTCTTTCTCATTTATTTACAATTATCACCCTATGTCTATTTGGACTTTTATTTAATTGACCTTTTTATTCATCTTCATATATGTGTGTCCAGATTGTTCGAATTGTATAGCGCAAATACATCACATTTTTCAGATCAATTACGTCTTCTTACTGTTCTATCAAAATTTATAAAAGGGACTAATTGTTTTAAATGATTTTAGTATGTCATATTTGTTGACTGATCTTAGAAACCTTTATTTCTCAAGAGAGTATATTCAGAATATTGTAATATATATATTTGCAATTACAAACGGTGAAAATTAGACAAGTGCTCATTATGATGCTTAGACGAAGGAAATGTGGTCAGTTCATCATAGCGAAACAAACATTCGTTACATTGAATGTTTATTGTCATAGATATGCATCAGATTATTTTCAAATTTAAATAATTTTAAAAGACAATCTGACTAAATACTATTTAGATTAACCAATATGATAAACCGGTAGTAATGAACTTACGAAAACTTACTAAACTTGAGCAGCGAAAAATATGAATCTAGATGATTCTTACTCATAAGTAATATGATTAAATAGTAGCACAAATACTCTATAGCCATTAAGAAGTTGGTCTCATTCTATTTCTATTTATCACTAATAATTGACAGGAACTGTGACTTGTTTAACATTTGTGTTAAAAAAATTGACCTTGGAAAATACCTCACTGTCAGTAAAGTGGTAGTTGTTCGATTGAAACACCAAAACATTTAACAAATAATGCAACGGTACTGTTCGAATGGGCATCAGAATTTCAAGTGTCGTTTTATTTTCTCTAAAAAATTTTTAATCACAGATTATGAATAGTAATAAACAGGAGTTTTCAGCTTTTATATTAATAATCAATATTTTTTGTTTTAATGAATATTATAAAAACTTATCCCATTCTCAGTTTAACTGTAACGTAATTCTGCAGGATATGCGGAACAGATATTTTCGAATGGCTGTTTTCTAAACGAATGTATGAGCTGTGAGGACAGAAGTTCATTTAACGATGATTAGACGAAACAAAATAATTTTATCATACTGATACTTGTAGTGGTCTCGTAAACTAAAAAAAAACACAATAATTAATGATTTAAAATGATTGTGCTGTAACGTTTTGTAAAAAAAGTAACCACAAAATATGAATAGAACAGTGTAAACTATATCGTTCATCATTTTTTATGTTATTTCACGATTTCAGGTTAAACTTTCAGATTCTGGTATGTTTACTTGTTTAGCATGGAATAGTTTAGGCAGTGAAGCTTCATCTGCTGAAGTACGTGTATTAGAATTAGCACCAACATTCCGTAAACATCCTGTTATGCCTAATGAAGGTATGGTTGGAAGCACTGCGGTTATGGAATGTCAACCTGAGGGAGCTCCTGCAATGACTGTAGAATGGCTTCATGATGGAACTGTACTAACTACTAGTGACAGTTGGTTGGATCCAGAAACTGGAGCTGCGAATGTATGTTTTTACCAGTTTACACGTTCTTTTCGAAAATTTTATTTCCCTCACTAGTAATAAAATAAAATTAAAACCTGAAGCATCTATGTTGATATATTTCAGCTGTGATACTTCAGATAATTATGTTTAAGCAATTACTTAAATGACACTCAGGTTTTAATAGCTTTTATTTAATAAAGTCAATATTTTAAATTTAAAATCAGTAGTATATAGAAATTGATTACTATTTGCCTACACTACATAAAACTAGTACTAGCATTGACATTACCATACTAGTTAATCCAGAGTCTTAGGATTTTCGACACTGAAGAGTAAGACAATTAATTCAATATATTCACATTATCTTAGTAGATGAGTTAATAATACTTTTATTAGACCTTTATATTGACCGAATTTCTTTCCAACATGTTAATGTTGTTTAAGTGTTAGGGTATTCATCAAATATCCTAAGAGAATTATTTTTGTAAGTCTAATTCGATTGGTCACTTCCTATTATTGGTCTTCCTAACTATCAATATAACATACTTCAAATGTTGTTTCCTATTCGACCTAACTGTATAAATAGGCATTATCTGTAACGTTTTATGATCCGGATCCTTAGTCCGGGATCCTTGTTATTCTCTTCTGGACTCGGACCTCATATTTTCTGGATGTTTGTAGAATACATTTTCTACTTCATACCAAGACTTTTTCTTACACTTAATGGGGGTTCGGGACGCTCGGATTGGAGTAGCCTGTCGTGTCGTCGGATCATTGATCCTCGCTCTAGTTTACTGACAAAGGTGAACTCGTAATAGTTCAAGCATATCGAATTGACGTGGTGACGTAGGTTCATAAGAAATAGTGATTTAACTTTTCTCACAACATAGTGTGTTGTATTTTAAGATTTATTGATTACAGGAAATCGGCAGAGAGCAATAAATTCGCTATTGAAGTATGTCTGAATTAATGATTTCTTAAATTTGTCAATTACTTCGACGTTTGACGATTTAATATAATATAATCAAGGTACTAAATTATTTAGTAATATTGGAAGTAGGCAAGTAAATCAGCGAATTCATACTGGATTTTGATAAATTAAAAGCTTTGTTTAATGTGAGTAGTGTGCGCAACAAAGTAGTACTTAAGTTTTCCAGTCTTAATTAATATTGATATTTAGTCATATAATTTATTGCATGAGCTGTTATTCAATATAGAAAGTTCGTCGTAAAAGTATCAAAAGACTTAGAAAAAAAGTACAAATTTTAATTTAAAATTTCATTTCTCAATGAATAAATATTAAAATACAAAAATCATAATTATGAAATGGAAAATCGAAAGGATTATTTTTTCTGTAATTTAGAAATAATTCCCAGCCATCAAATGCTTTTAATTATTTTTTGAATGAAAAAGAATTTTTCCATTCAATGCTGAGTATATGCATTTTTACTGATTTAATTGTCGTCATTCAAAAGTTTATATTTTACTAACTGAGATTGAAATGAATAATTATGGATAAAGTTTACCAATTGTAAAATATCATTCTTCCTCTTCTTTTGATGATGCTGTTATTCAGAAGGACAATCAAAGCTTTCCAACTAAAACATCCATTATCATCCATTTGAGCTACACACATTTTCTCCATCATCTCAATTTAATTCATCTATTTTTAGGAATTAGAATCAATGAAAAACTCAGATCATCATTGATGTCCAACTGGAAAATAGTCTTATTACCTTGTGCATTCAAAAAGTCTTTTTTAAGTTAGAAAGAATTGTTATTCAATTCTATAGGTGATATACTTGAAGGTTAAACTAAATTTATTTTTCTTTCTAAGAAAAAACATGTTGTTATTTAGTTGAGGTGAACATATATTATTCTTTGAAAGATAATTTATTTCAAAGATTGAGTTTAGTTAGATAATCACTGAAAAATGTTAATTATTGAACAAATTTTTTGTTGTGTAGTGTAAATTAATAACTTTACAAGGTTATTAGACCCAAAGATTCTTAAGTGAGTTACAGTAGATCAAATTTTTTAACTCTAATCAAACTTGTACTATGAAACAACACACAACCTATTGTATATTAGCACAAACAAATATATTAATATCAATTAAAATATGAACTCTGTTTTAATTTTTTTTCTTCACAGTGTAGAAGTAAATACTGTCAACTTCCTAGTAAAAATTTATTAATTGTTGATCTAGTCGAGTCAGATGCTGGACAATATACTTGTATTGCAAAAAATACTTTAGGTCAAGCAGAATCAAGTGCTTTGTTGACAATAATTCCACGTTTATACATGAGTTTAACACCGATTTTACGTGTTGTCTATCAAAATTCCACTGTACTTCTTCCTTGTCGTGTTCAAAGTTCATCATATTTAGATGTGAATTATGCTTGGCATTTTGAGGTAGGTATAGTGAAGTGTTTTGATTTTTGAATAGATTTTTTATTAAATTATATTTTGTCAACATTATCCGGTTGTAGTATACGCTCCATGTGCTTAAAATGTATACCTAGAAATTTATCAATCTCATTACATTTTATGTTAGTAACTTCATGGAAATGCTTAAAGAATAACTTTTAAATTCAAATATAATTATTATAAAGAGTTTGAATTATCTCGCTGTTGATATTCATGACCGAAATTTTTATTAGTCCCTGTCGGGATTTGTACACTGTGAGAATTACTCTAATATAGCCGCCATCTTGTTACACCTTTTGAAAAATAGATGGATTGTCACTAGCACTGGAATCTTGGACTCAGGTTTCCTCCTATTCGGGACTCGTCAGCTGGATGTACCTTCAACTCAATGTTGACGTTTACACAGGTACCCAAAATCCTACCTTCCCGTATTTGTTCACTAGGCTAATAGTCCTCCTCGATTCAGTAGCTCAGTGGAAAAAAATTTTCAGCATTTGAAGCGATTGGTTCTCGTCTGAATCTTGACATATTCATCAACATTGGGATGTAGACTTTACCTAATTGAAAATTCCCAATTACAGTGGGACAAGCCTCTTGGATTCCTTCGTTGGTTACGATTCATCTATTGCATGTTCAGTTCTGAATTAATTTCTGTACAAGGTTGTCAGACGTTGTAACAGTTCCGTTTATACTTTATATAAAGTATGAAATAGAATGTTGATTTTTTTTCAGTTTATACAAAAAAACTGAAGACAATTTTTCCATTATAATCTTTTAGAACATAGATGTCGACTGTTTGATAGAGAGCAATGACACTGAATTATCTTGATATAAATTGATAGGTGACTGACTAACAGTGAATAGTAACAATTGATAATGATAACTATATTGATTCTTTTCATTCGTAACACATGAATTAAGTAAAGTCCAGCGATCGACTATAATATTGGTTCACATTTTTCTATGCTATGCCAGGATACCGATATACCTTCTACATAGTGGTCATGACGTTGAAGTCTTTAAATCTTTCAAAATTATCAATAAACAAAGAAATTCAAAATTGTAACACACTGTTGAAGCTGTTGCATAAAAAAAGATTTAAACGAAATTTATGTATTCAAAAAGAAACTAATAGATTTTGTTTTGTTCTGATGACCTAAATTTATATATGTAACAGTGTCTTTTTCGTTTCCATTAACTTTGTTAAAATTTCCATTATCTTTACTGTGTGTTTTATTTTATCAGAATATTCATTTATTTACTAGGGCGTAAAACTTAAATTTGATAGATTAGATTTAGATGCTAGACGATATGAACTTGCTCAGCTTTACAGACCGTATGGACATTATTTTGGAACATTGAAAATAGTTAATATTCAGTTTGAAAATTCTGGGAATTATACATGTGCAGCGGAAACTCCCTTAAATTCACAATTATCAAGTGGTATTATTCGAGTAGCAGGACCTCCTGGACCTTGTGGCGGTATGAAATCTGTAGTTAAAATTAGTTTTAATGCAAAATTATTTAATTTTATTACAATTTATATTTTGGTTTCCTTTTATCATTTAAATATATCATGTAATATACTTAATTTCATTAAAGATTGTTATATATACGTGACTATGATATATCTGATTGAATTTCTCGTAAATCGCATATATATATATATATATATATATATATATATATATATATATATATATATATTGCCAAGAAGTTATGATATAATTTTTATCGTCATATCACACTACTTTATGTACACATGTCAGTTTTAATACGAAATTATGCAGTTTATTGATTAGAGACAACAAATTCTGCTTAAAAATACTCGTTTTCACCATTGTTTTATTACTGTTATCCCATGTACTCCTATATACTGATTGATAGCAAACTTGTTCATATTTTCTTTATATTAATTAATTTAGGTGTTGTAGTTGATCCTCATGTTGGAGTAGATCGAGTAAATGTCAGTTGGGCTGCTGGTGCAACACATTTGTCTCAAATATTATATTTTCAAATTGAAGCCAATGCAATGTATGATCCACCTAATCAATGGACAATTATGGCTTCTAATGTTAGTATATCTAGTACAAAACTGCTGAAACCATCAGGTAAATTTTATTTTACATATATATAAATATATATATATATGCACTTAAATCGTTATAGGTAGCTAGAAAAAAAAAACTCTAGAGACATAGATTTTACTGGACACTTTCAGTCTTGAGTATAATGATGCTCCTTGTAGGACTCGAGCCTACATTACCTAGCATTTTAGTCTGAGAGGTTGGAGTTGAAATATTCCGACTGTTACTGGTCTACCGTAACAATGAATGATCACTACCTAATATTCTTTTTGTACAGTTTCTTTAGTACCGGTTGAATTTTGTCATTATATGTACAAACAAAAGTATAACAAAACTTTACAGAAAATACAAATACATACAGATTAGAGTTTATTATCTTCCTATTTGTTTTGTGTATTCAAAATCGAATAAATCCCAGTTAATTTGTGCTTTTTTTTTGGTTTGCAAAAAACCTCATTCATGTACCAGAAAGTTATGAAATGAATTATTCATTAGAGAAATAGCAAATTGTTTATCAAAGTCAATACATTGAAGTCGAATCTTCTGGTAGATTTTGAAAACACAGAAGATAATAATTTTACCGATTTTTAGCAGATTAGAAAAAAATCTGTTGAATATTTAAAATTCAACGAGATAAAAGAAGCCATTCAGTTTCAATTTTCACGTAATTTAATACTTTCCGAAGAAAAAATTTTTTTATTTATTAATCTATTAGTATGTTTATATTGTAGTGATCGATATTCAATTTCATTAAATATTATTTTTATTAAGTCAAAAAAGTAGACAACAAAACAGAGCAAATGAGAATATATTATGTCTCCTCTAAACTTTGTCATTCTTATTTTCGCATTACGGGGTTGTGAAGATTGTTAAGTTACACATTTTTGAAACCATGAATCGATCAATGTTAGACCACTATTAGAAACCTGGAAGCACTGGACGGCCGTTTCGTCCTGGTATGGGACTCCTCCGTGAATTGATCAAATTAGACATTAACACCGTTAGATACTACCGGCTCAGTGGTCCGATGGTTAGGCGTTCGCCTACAATACCGGAGGTACTGGGTTCGAATCTTGCGGGGTGCAGGAGTCGTGGATGCGCACGGCTGAGGAGTCCCATACCAGGACGAAACGGCCGTCCAGTGCTTCCAGGTTTCTAATAGTGGTCTAACATTGATCGATTCATGGTTTCAAAAATTCTTATTTTTGTTTTATTCTTGAGAAGAAACAAATTACATGATTTGAAAAAAAAATACAATTGATCATAGTAATTTGAGTAATAACTGTATCACGATTTTTTATTTATTTAAATATTTTTATGTGAAAATTGCAAACTTTTGTTTCATGCATACCATGATAGATTTTGACAAATAGGTTTGATGATTCATTTTAATTCAATGATTTATTCTCTACTGTGTACTGATCATTGTTTAAACATTATTAATTTCAAAGGAATGAATGTTTGTTTAACCAGTCTATGAGAAGTTTTGTGTACCTGTGTTTCATTTAAAACAAATATGAAATTTATAATTTGTCGGTGACGTTTTGAGCTAAAATTACTGCTGAAGAGATCTTTTCACTCGGTTTTCTGGATAATACTATTTTTAGTAAAAAAAACTTTCTGGAAATCCTTACGGTAAAAAATCAATCATTACCAGTACTTGTTAGTTTCTCATGAATCCTTTCTGAAAATTTATGTGACAACCGCAAAATAGGTTTACTACGTAGTTAACTGGCATTTGTTATGAAAAACCAAGGGAGTAGCTGTCTTATCCTAGTTTGGGATTCAGCTGTGTCAACCTTAAACATTATCAGGAATCGACCTCAGGATATTCGGTACGTCGCTGAGCACTTAACCTTCAAACCATGACATTGCACAATCATCTTCTAGTGTTAGTGGAGGATCACTGTCTCATTCCAGACATGATCGGTTCTTTGATGAAATTTCGGGGATTTAACCCTTGAAATTTGTTACTAGCGTGAACATAATTATTATTACTGTAAGTGATAGGTGCTGCAGTAGAGTTCCATCCAAGGATGAAATCGATATTCAGCGTTTCCTGATTTGAAATGGATGTCGATGCACAATCCATGATGTAAATCATAAACTATCTTGATCAATATTAGATTTATTAAGATAGTAAATGTAACAGTGGTACTTTTAATGTCTGATGCTACACACCTAGAATACACAATCATCTACTTTTTGCTGTATCAAGCCACGATTATTCACTATCATTCTAGTCTTGTGGATTACTTTCTGACCTACCCAGGTTTATTTTACATACATCGTTTTCAATATAATTAATGTTTACGCTATCCATAAAGATGTGTGCTTGTGTATGTGTCTGTCTGCTTGTATTTTTCAAGTATTAGATAATTCATACTCAGTTAGGTTCAATAGACTGTTAACTTCTTTTCCAAGCTCCGTCAGTTCGATTTTACCTCATGATTTATCTGTTACATGGTGCATATGAAATACATGTCTCAGACACACTTCGTATCTGATTTTTTGAACTACCGCTTCACAAAAGGTCTAGCTGCTGTTTACAGTTTGCAAAATTAATTGAACACGTATATTTTATAGTTACCAGCGATGGAAATTGACCAATAGGATTGTAGGCTTCTGATTTGAACTTTTCGCTAAAAACACAATTTTTAGTACAATTACAGGTTTCTCTACTGAAATCTGATTATTATCATTACTTGAAATTGTCTCAAATCAACTTGTTGAACCATTGATCATTCCGTTTTAATGAAAAAAAACAGATGAGGATTCTATCAAAGAAGTTTAACCTGTAACTTTTTCAAGTTTTGTTTTTTTGAACTTAGTAGTGTAATAATTAGTGAAATGTTTATTTGCTATATTATTTTTCACAGAACGTCGTATGACTGTCGTTCGTAATTTAGCTGCTAATATGGCCTATAGAATACGTGTACGTGCAGGAAATGCTTTAGGTTTAGGTGGACCTAGTCCACCAAGTTTATCTTTTACTACTTTGCCAACTGCACCAACTTTAATACCACAAAATGTAACCGGTGGCGGAGGTAAACACGGAACATTAGTCTTTAAATGGATACCATTGAGTCGTGTCAATGAAAATGGACCAAATTTTCACTATAGAGCTCATATTAAAGCTAAAGAAAATGCAGAATATTCTGTTCATGATTTATGGACAGCCAAAATGTCAGATGATGGAAAATTCATGCAGTACACATTGACACTTGGTGATAATCTATATTACAAACCATATGATGTAATGATACAAGCTGTCAATAGTGAGGTAATGTTTGAATCCAATTATATAAATGATTTTAATTCTAAGACAACAATATATATATATATATATATATATATATATATATATATATATATATATATATATATATATACGGTATGGTGTAAAAGTAAAAACATTTTGTAAACACTTTTATACCAGTTCTAAAACAAACATCACTGCAATTTACTGCCTATCTTATAAATATCTAAACTGAGTAGTCATCAAATAAGTTGTTTTTTTTATTAACCGACCGAACATTTAGGCTGTAATGTCTGTAGCAGCATGTTGAGCCCACATGGTTTGTCCCAGCCGAGTTATTCACACGTCTTTCGACCGTGTCAATCATTCGCTCATAATCTTGGTTGTTTTTACTTGATTGCGTAGTGCATTGGTTGCTTCGCTTGTCATATGTCTAAGTTATATTTGTCCGTATATAAATATCTCACCATATGGAGTTGGCTCATTCTCCTTTTTTTGCCTCACTTCACTTCGGTTCGCTCTTAAGATTCTCTTTAGTATCTGTTTGCCTAAATGAATGCATGAAATAAATTCATCCAAAATAAATCGTATTTGGCTTTTAATAACTGCCGTCACATACACACAAGACTCGCTTAAGAATAATATGAAGAGATGAAATGGAAGATTTATTTTATAACATACTTAACTGTTCGTCTAAAATTGAGTCGAATTTCGGGCCATCAAAAGGTGATTACATCATCAATAGTCATACATCCAGAATGAAATAATTCTTTTTATTATCTTTTAACTAAAGATTCTCATACAAATTTATTGTAATTGTCATCTGAATTTAGATATTCTATGTTTAAACATCGGGATTGTAATAGGTTTCAAATTGTGAAATTCAAGATGATCGATACAGTCTGTTCTTTGAATAGACTATCATAAATATACTGGTTTAATGCATTTTACACAAAAATGTCACTGATAAAGAAATATCTACCAATAAATTATTTGATTTTTTTTCACTATTAACAAAATGACTAATTGTTTGACAGGTAGGATATTTCCCATAACAAGTACTTATCTTCTAAGTTCATTTGGTTCCTTTTATGATTTATTAAAGATATTCTATATTTTCTTACTTTTCTAATATTTGTCTATATTTTCTTGAACATTAGGGTGCTGGTCCTTTAAGTGAGCCAGTGACAGTTATGTCTGCTACTCGTGTACCAACAAATGCACCAAGTGGTGTAACTGCTGGCGCATTTAATTGTTCAGCTATTCGTGTTTGGTGGCATCCACCTCTGCCATCAGAAGGTGAAGGTCCGACTTGGGGTTATCGAATTTTGTATTGGCCACGTATATCTGATTGTCGTTCACTTGAATCAGATCGTGCCAGGCATCAACTTGGTCAACGTCAAACAGTTCATGGAGATGTGACCGAAGGTTTAATAATTGGATTAGATGCCGATACCTATTATTGTATTGCTGTTCAAGTAATCCATTTCAAAATTTTACTGTTTTACTTTATGTATCCTTCGAATTATGTGTAGTATTTTGATCAAAGAAAAGTTTGATAATTCTGAATAATTGATAAAGTATGCAGTTTATATCATGAATTATCATGAATTTCAATATATTATATATTATACTTCTGACAATTTGGTTCTATAAAGATTAGTACAAAGACTATGTAGAAACCCATCAAACGTTTTATTATTTATGTTAAAACTTAAAAATCTACAAATCAGCCATTAAATCCAAGTCAACATTTACACTAATAGTTACAGAAGTTTATTTCAATATCTATGAACAAACTCATATACCAAACATTGAACAGATTTATTATGTAAAGACTAGAGTCAGTATTCTCTATCCTAAACTTATTTAAGGGTCTTCAGGTTAGAATGATAAATCGTCGATTAGTCTCATTTTGTTTATGAATTCAGATGATCTGAGTTATTCAAATCACAAAGGTGTATTATTGCTACTTTTGACATTAATCTAGTTAGATTAGTGTTCATCAGTTTCTTCACCTCTACATGTACTAGAATCTTGAATGAATACACTAAGTAAGTGTAACTAATCAAGTTTGTAGTTGATTTTTACGTAACGGTCTTTGATTTGTTAGTGAATAAATGTTATATAATTTGAATGAGTTTAAGATTACTAGGAAATAGTTGTCTGTTATATTTTGAGATTGAATGGTTGGTTAATTCACGGTAGCTAAGTCATTTATGTAACTCATTTAGTTGGAGGTAATTTTGATCATTGGTGCAAGCAAAATAAAAGGAGTAGTGAACTTGAAAATTTGGATCATTGATGACTAATTAAGAAATCTAAATATTCACTATTTGAACCCATGCATAATGATGCAAACTTCTGAAATAGGATAAAATAACTATTCATAACTATTCATACTTCCTCAATTTGAAGATTAATTTCAATTGTATATAAATTCAATAAAAATAGAGGGAAAAAATTACTATCATAACCATTATTTAGATTGATTAAAACTTATTTTTACCGTTGAAGTTAGACTCATGATGAATTCATTCACATATTTTCAAACATTTTGAAAATGCTTTTTTCCAAATCAAATTAAAAGATATTTAACAGTGCTGGAGATGGTCCTGAATCCAGTTTCACAGAACAGACAACATTTAAGACAGCTCCACGTGAATTTCCTACTATGGTTACTTTGAATGCAACTGGTATACCAAATACTATACGTGTTTCATGGGTTGGAATTCAAGCTAGACCGAATGAAGAATCGGTGGAAGGTTATTGTATTCGTTATTGGCCAACTGGTTCGCAATTTAAACGAACTTTCAAAGATATTGATGTCGGACTTAAAACTTTTGGTTTTGTTAGTGATCTAAAAACTGATGTCAGGTATAATTTACGTGTATATGGTTATAGTCGTGGAGGCGTTGGTACTATGAGTTCACCAGTAAACCAATTTCAAATTATTACTAAAGAAAAATGTATTCCTGGGGCAACATGGGGTAAGAAGGAAATTAAATTATTTTAACAAACGTAATTTTCAATGAATTTATTAGAGAACAGAAGTGGCTTGCTTGTATATAATTTCTATTTATTGAGTAATTTCGAAGTATAATAATCATTCATACTAATATCAATTCCTTTCAGTTAAATGATATACTTCAAAATATCATTGATCGATATTGAATTTTGATGCGATACATTGACTAGCATGTGGTAAAATAGGTTGATAAACTAAGCAAAAACCTTCAGTTTTTAATTTGTTAAAGAACTTGATGAAAGAAGTTTTTAACCTAGAAAACTAATGACAAATGATTAAATGGTTGAAGAATAATAACAACTAACCTTCACTACTGTAAATATATATTTCATTACCATACACTTAATAAATTAATTCTCTGTTCAGCATTACTCTTAAAATAACTTCAAATTTTTTATTTCTGAATAAATGAACTGTTCGAATTCCATTGAAAAGATGATATAGTTTAAATAATTGTTGTAATGATATAGTATTTCATGAAAAATTAACGTTAGGAGATGATCGTTTTTACAATACTACAATCAAGATATAATGTAAATTTCATACTACAAGATGCATAAATATTCTGTCAAATGGTTTTTTCATTAGCCATGATAGATGTTCATGGATATATATATATATATATATATATATATATATATATATATATATATAGATTATGAACGCCCTTAAGAACTTCACAAGCATTTAGCCATCCGTCAAAATAAGTACATTGTTCATTATGAAAGAAACTTTTATATATTTCATTAAGTTTGACCACTTTGCATGATTAGTGACTTTAATTTTATTCATTATGATCTGAGTTATCAATGTTTGATTATCTTAATGAGCTTATCTATCGATTGAAATAAATCAATAAATAACTATTTATCTCTTTGTTTATTTG
Organism: Schistosoma turkestanicum; assembly: GCA_944470395.2. Classification (NCBI taxonomy): domain Eukaryota; kingdom Metazoa; phylum Platyhelminthes; class Trematoda; order Strigeidida; family Schistosomatidae; genus Schistosoma; species Schistosoma turkestanicum. Next base: position 20,090,152 of record OX103979.1, read on the forward strand.
TATTTCTACTTTACAGATGGTCCCGATTTTCGGTATAATTTCATATGTAATGGTCATACGATTAAGATATCTTTTGGCCTTACAATAACGCTGATAATTTTATGCATAACTTTTAAATATTCTCTATAGTATTTATTCATTTGTTCCAATGTAAATTTTTTTTATATATACTCATCTAGAAGAAAGGCTGTCTGTAAATCAAACACAATAATAATAATAATAATAATGAACAATGTATCATTCTTTATCATTAAATAACTGTCACGATTGTTACTTTGTATCATCGAATAGTGTTCAACAAAAGGTTGTACATTTTTATGAAAAAAAAGAAAACGTGATGATTTCAAACTTATTTTCATGACATTTTAATGGCACTGCTTTTGTTTGGATTGTGTTATGCAATAATAAAACAACAGATTTAGATCTTTCAGTTATGTTTGTTTCGTATTTTACACAGGAAAATACGAAATGAATTCCAGAAGAGTAAGTTTTTTAGGGTACGTTGCCTAGCACTTGTATAAAACAGTCACCTCATATTTCTAGATAGAGTTCCGAAAAGTACTTTGGTGAGAAGTAATATTCATGAGAGGCTCAATATTTAACTATCCACAAAGTGCGATGGTGAACATTTTTATTTTTACGGGTTTCCGGGTATAATGAATTCACTGAATCTGGAGCATAGTTGTTAGTAATTTCGATTTAGTCTTCAGGTTTCATCGTTCTTCGATTTGATATGTTGTTTTGAAGACCTTAAAATTGAAGGTTTGTTGTTTCTGTTATAAAACCAGGAATATCTTTACCTTCACTATCTCATATTCTCTCTCGATTATCGATAATGAAAGTTATAGCACATACGATGAGCCATGATCATATTTTTGCTTATTCCTCTGTACTAACATAATGATAAAACAGTTTCTCAACGCAAGTACCAGAATGCAAATGGCTTATAGAATGATAACACATAGAACAGTGTAGTGGGTCTATGTAGGGTATGAAGGCTTAGTTTGAGAAAGCATTTGATTTTTAACATAAATGTGGAATATAATGCAGACACAAAGCGCAGAATATTCTCAGTGGGTGATTGATCATTATATGACGAAGAGGTCTTGGCGCCAAAGTACGAAATGACGTCGTAAACATAGGGTCTCTGATTTTACTGGTGGGCTTTGGCATGAAACGGCGTCTCTCGAGTAGCGTTAGTAATGAAGACACTATGTGCCATAAAGAATATCCCATTCATCGGTTTCTGTATTCGATCATTTCTGAACTCATCTTGCTGGAAGCCCACCCGCCTCTGTCGGTTATATTATGATACAGCAAACTAGGAATTATACTTAGAACACATTCAATTTCTCTGTTCTTGCTTTTAAGGTAAATTAAGGATAACGGTTGAAATAAATAGGGTTAGAATGGTAACTGTAATGTCCTATTTTGAGTTCTATTCATTCAATATTCTTTCTCAAGAGATCTTGGTCACATCTTTCTACATAACTCCAAAACTTATGCTTCAAGCTCTCTGTGAAAGGTGAAAGTAGTAGACTTGGGTATAACAGATAATACGGAATCGTGATACCGAAATATCTGATCAGTACATGGTATTTTAATGATGTTGCAGATCTCCAACTTATATTATGTGTCACGATAAGTTTCATTCAAGTTGGGTGAAGATGGTGTTACATTCTGGCTAATGTTGATGTTAAAACTTACAGCAAAGGAGAAGAAATGAAAGTGAACAACATTGTCTGTTATCACTCTTCACTGAGAATGAGTCTGTGAGCTGTCCTCTATGCACGATCTTGCACTGTAGTCCTTCATAAGAATTCCGTATGATGTTAACTATCTTCTCAGGCACGCCGTAGTGTCGAAGAAGCCTCCATACAGTCATCCTGCTGATACTGCATATTAATGGGTTCATTTCAACAGATTGTTTCACGATGATTTTCAGTGTCGTGATTCGGTTGATATACGGTCGATGTGTAGTGAGTGAGTCAAGATATCAGATGGACTATGCTCACCACTAAATGTTCCATAATATCCCGTCGTCATTAGAATCAAAATAAATCCATGGTTGAGTATTTTGTTGAAGGAGAACTTTGGCATTACACGGGGAGCAGGGCATTTAGTAAACTGGCAGCAACGCGAAGAGAACGTTGCGCGCAAGAAGTAGAAGTGTTTTTGGTACAGTTAAACAAAACAAGTACAATAATGTTTATTTTCCACAAATCGTATTTTCTTGGTAGAAGTGTTACACTGCAGCAGCTTCCGCCTAGAAAGGGTTTGCACTTTCGAAACGTAGCGACTGCGTTGTCACCGATAGTCTTCTACGTTGAACTGTGCCAGTAGTAACGTGCCAGGTTTGCTGCCCGAGCTGACATGCCAAGTTTATCTATCGGATTGGCATGCCACACAAGCGTGGCTCGTATCCAGAGTCTGAAGATTGCATTCGTACGGGTCCGGACCAGATTAAGCTGCAGACGTACGACGGAACCAGATTCAGCGAAGGAGCCAGAAACGATGATAACGAACAGTGCGAAACCAGATATATTCGTAACCAGAACATCGACTGAGTGCATTGACAAGAGCGTGGGTGATCAGGCCAGCTTTCGCCAATGTTGACTGAAGTCGACAGTACCAACAGGGCAATTGTCGGAGTCGTAGGCTCAGGATAAAAAAATAAAGGAAGAAGAGAAAGGAGTGGCATACATGTATTACGAGGATAGTGTCCTATCGGTTATTCGTTGTTGATTGGGATATTGGTCGCGAAAGCGTACAGGTAGGCGTACGCGGCGACTGGAACGCGAGACGGTAGTCTCGTGCGTACCTCGTGAGCCTGCAATCTCATCCGAAGTCAGGGGCGGCGTGGTCTGCTGATCTGGACGTGAGACCGTAGTCTCATCCGTAGATAGGGCAGATGACGTGTGCTGTTGACTGGGACGTGAGAAGGAGGTCTCTGATGCATCTAACGTGGGATCAGAAGAAAAAATAAGGATCCCGCTAGTGAGTTGGACGAGTGAAGCATTAAATCTCGATTTACCAGGTAGCGCACTGTCATTTACGTGTACTGGTATGAGACGATCAATGTTGACTGTGTCCATCATCCTTGAAGGTCTTTTCGTGACGAGAGATCACGTGAAAAGATCCTTCGTAAGGTTGTTGAGTACCGAATCTACTGGCAAGAAAACTTGCGGACAGGTAAATAACTCTCGAGGGAGAGCGACCTGTCAATGTTATATCCGAGTTCACACCGGAGACAGTATTCGCATCTACGCAGATAGTCGTTGGACGTTATCTGATATACCTAGAATCGCTGCTCCGTGGTTTGAAAAAATTCATCAGGCAGATGAAATGTCGTGCCGTATACAAGTTAGGAGGCGGAACATTGGATGTCTGCTGTTTCTGCTCCGTAATCGCCATGTCGTCTCCAACAAATGCCATCTATCTGCTAACCGAGTGAAGAGAGGAGTCTTAAGGACTGTGAGAAAGACGGAGTAATACATATAGAAAGTAAACTGTCAAACTCACGCTTAGCGAAAACTAAGTTGTCCAGTGCCAGTTGGCGAGGTTTTTCCGTGACTGGGTGTCTGCAGGTAACGATCTGGCTTACCACATAATTATTCACCAGTTGAATCTCCTCGGTTTCGTTACTTTGAGGAATTTATCAAATATAGCATGAAACTAATAATAATTCAAAATAAATATGTTGGTGATTCGGCACATATCTGTTTGCTCGTTAAAAACCATGGATTTGATACTCGACGAAGTATCGATTAACGCAGCCTACGTGAATCGAATAGCAGTTCATAGTGCTGTTAGGAATCGATACCGAGTACGGCTATGGGAACATCAGCAGGGATGAACGTCCATAGATACGGTCGTCGATCATTCAGGTTGATCGTTAGCTGTCGTGTACCGTAGGTATGAATGACAGAGCCATTCGCAGTGCGTGGTCGAAGCATCGTAGCTTATGATCTACTGCTATCAAACGATACGACAGAAACTTAGGCACCTGTTGCCACCAAGTATCTAGCGTTAGTGCAAAAATCGTGCATGTAAAATAAACCAACAACTTGATCTGACGGGAAGGAGACAGGTGAGAATGCAATGACCTGGACGTCGGAGGCTGTAATTATAGCTATCCGCCATTCCGAAAAGTTATTGCAAGTATAATATGTATTAAAGGACATTAATAATAACATTGCAACATTTTAAAAATGGTGATAGTTGAATAATAGGCTGATTGTAATTGACTTCTTTGAATAAAATCGTCAGCCCACCAATTTTAGTGTTGATGCAGTCGTGATTGACTATGATCACCAATAAATACTAATTACAAGCCCATCACAGGGAAAATAAATAATTCAACGGCAATTTCGTGCTGTCAAAAGAACAGCGCAATGGAGTCAGGAAAGTGAGGCGAATCTACGGAGTTGGTAGAGCAAAAACTGTCAGCAACACAAACGAAACTCTCGCGCATAAAAAGTACTTTTAGACAAACAGTGGTACAGTTGGTTATAGTAATAAATGTTTCTATCAAAGCAATCACGTTCTCTTCATATAAGTGGTTTAATTACAGATCTTCCACTCATCAGCATTGCCAGATTTTTAACCCTCTTCGTTTCCATATCCTTACGCTGTACATGCCTCTGGTTTTCAGCTGAGGTGCTGGTTTACACCACGAGACGTTTAACTGCTGTGAAAAAAGACGTTCCTACTTCCAGGGCGTGGTTTATATGTTTATAGGGTGCTTCTTCTGGTTAGCACTTTGAACAATGTTTTTTACTTGGTGGGGTCGCTAACCTCATGCTCAACCGTTATCTATTAACTTGGCGGGGTTTAGGCAGTAACAGTCTAATTGCCGCTTGTGGAGTTAACATCAGTATTAGTTAAGCTTTAACTCCTTTCAAAAGATTTATAAAGGACTCCTATAAAGTTGTGAATAAAAAATAGACATGTACGTTTACAGAGTTGTAGTGTCTATACGTGAAGAAAAGCAGATGAAAGTGTACTCCACAATATATGAGTAGATAAATTCGGCTTTCGAATCGCAAGCAAACTCTGTGTGAGTAAATCACTGACATTCTATATTTGTTTAAAGAACGAAAAAATCTCAGTGATTTAATAAAATTGGCACCTAGAAAATGAAGTCAGAAAATGAGACCCGCAATTTTGTTACCTGGTTGGACTTTGGGAATGAGAAATTAAAAGGTAAAAACACGAAGCATATAAGATACGAGAGTTTCGCAAAAGGGCCAGGTCTGGCTTTTATTTAGGACAAATTAAGTCGCTTGCAAGCAAGTTACACCTGAAAACATTAAAATTAGTCAGTGATCATTTGGTCTATAGAATAAGGCAAACAGCGGATTTCGAAAGTGTGCAACGGAGTCACTCATATTAAGTCAGTCTTGCTTCCGCTTAAGAACCCTAACTGAAACAAACTGGATCCGGAACATATGTCTGTGATGATCTCTTCCTTTTTGAAACTTAGGTATATACGAGCACCAACGGAACAATGAAAAGACCTTATGCTTAAGGTAGAAAAACTATTTCCAAGCCCTTCAGCGTGATGCTGGAGAGCGTTGCAACGAACTGGAAGTGGTCTACAAAAATGGAGAGGTTCAAAAATAAAACTGTCTCAGAAAACCGTAATATCATTTCCACTTCTGAAACACTGCTATCGTCATAATGCGAGATTCGTACTCTGAAGGGTCGACAGATTAAACTGTACTGGTGATGGGTATATCCTACATAACAGAAGCACCTTATCCATACCAGCTGTTGAGACTGTGGCACATGACTCAAAACAAATGAACTGGTGCACTACTGGTTGCAAAGAAATGTATCGGACATTGAACTAGTTGTAGTAAATCGATGTCCAGATTGGGCAGCAGCTGACTTCTTCTAAACTAAGCTAAACTCCTGGACGAATGGGTTTTAGAGCCTTATAGTAAGGGACCTTAACGCCTTCCCGAACATATTGACCAATCACAAAACTTTAGAAAACCACATTTGTGTTTGGTTCATCGCAGGACACTATAGATTATCACATAAGTTGCTACCAATGAGTGTATGACTCTAAGGATATGTCTGTGATGGCTTTTCAAACCGTCACCAAGGTTGGGAAAGTCGAAAAACACTTTTATTAGCGTTCAGGAGCTTCGCTTGACCGCCTGTCTTGATGGTTCACACACATGAGGGTGTAACCATAATACCAATTTACTTAGTAGATTGCAAGATGTTCGGGGTAGACCAGCTATTCAGTACATCTATGATATTTACAATATGATCACAGAGCCACTGTTGTAATAGATGATTCAAAATATATTAATGAGATACGGGAAAAGAAATGGAGCGATAAGATATTATGATTTTTGTATGTGCATATCATCACTGAGCTGGCTTCGATGCGTAGGTTGGATACGAAATGGTGATGTCTGCGTTGTTCTGATACACTGATTCATTCATCGAATACCCTGAGTTTGGGAGCTTCTTTTTAGACGTAGCTATGCAGATTGAGTTCTGTTAGACGTCGGAGACCCTAGGGCACACCGTTTTAGAGGCTCGTGTCTGTGCGACGGTGACAATAATAATCCACATTCGTTTTCTCGGATGGATTTATTTCATGCGTTCATTTAAACCGACAGACATGAAAATGAAAGGCATACAAGCAAGTGAAAAGTATTGGAGAAGGTGAGTGAGCGGGAACGGGACATTGGATTCTAAACATGATTATCACAGGAAAAATTTCTGAATTGGAAGTGGGAAATCAGGACAAAGCAGGAGCCATCACGAATTAATACAGCATAGTTTTCACTTGGTAGCCTCGTCTAATTGAACTGCCAGACCCTTTTGAATAACCGCAAAACCAGTAAGTCACTTTGGACTTTGATGTTACTTTTTGTTGATGGTGTAAAAGTTCAGCCAAAAATCACGGGGAAATAGTGTGTTAATGTACTGCAAGTATAACCTGACTTTCTGGTTAGCTGGTGCGAAATATGACTGTTACTCATCACTGCGCCTAAACGTGTTTACATACACATGGGGGATACCATGACAAATGAGCACAGCGTTAAGGAAGAATAGGCGCTTGTCGTCCAGTCAAATCACGGTCTTTAGGTAAAACCGCAGTTCAATACCATGCTGTTCTAGCCAAGGAGTTCAAAACACAGTGGGCATTGGTAAAGACATGAGATACGAGTATTTCTACTGCAGTATACATAAACTTGGAGAAATCCAGACTTCAGAACTGCGTGCAGGTTGAGAGTCACTGTTCAGAATGTAACCTAGAAAAAAAATAAATAAGGAGGTTAATCACGCGATTCTACGTGATGAGGTGTTCTGTATTAGAATCAAAGTGTATTTTTTACCTGATTTCTCTCCCACTTTTCTTTCCAGAAGATCAGGATATTCGCAAGGACATCATATGAGTGCAGAATCAGAGGAAGAACGTTGTACCGATGAGAAACAAATTTTCATACTGAGACATCAGCACACTGAACCCGTCACACGAATACTTAGTTTTCGTACCATATGGTGAACCTTCGAAAAGAAGACCAGAATTGTTCAGAGACCTGGTAGATAAGGATTAGGTCATACCATAGGTCTCCTATTCGCAACACATAAATCTGAATCTGAAGTCGGAATATGAATGTCGGTGGAACAGCGAATCAAAAATATCGTTTAATAAAAACATGAATTTACAGTGAAATTCAAAAATTTCAATTTTTACTGGTCACTGCATTTTCTGATTATATGTATAGTTTTGTTTTTTTGAATCAGATACATCTGTTTAGTTTAGACGCATTTGTTAAAAGCCTGCGGCGACCTTGAGTTGGAGGGTTTTGTCATATTATTGAATAAATGACACTGGAAAAAGAAGATAATTTTCAGAATTACCCTCATTCAATTGAGCGTCGTGGAGCGTTACGTCAGAAGAATGTTATTGAGATCAAGGGTCATAAATTTGTTGCTAAATTTTTCAAGCAATTCACGTTTTGTGGACACTGCAAAGATTTTATATGGTATTAGTTTTATGTATTTTTTTATTTTTCAGGGGTCTTGGTAAGCAAGGAGTCCAGTGTCAAATATGCTGCTTCGCTGCTCACAAGAGGTGTTATCAATATGTAGCATTTAAGTGTCCTGGTGCTGATTTAGGACCTGAATGTGATGTAATTTTCTTTTGCTTTTGTCTAATTATTTCAGTCTAAAAGATGTCATAAGTTTAAACCACACACTTATTCGAGTCCGACATTTTGTGACCATTGTGGTTCATTACTCTACGGACTTGTTCAGCAAGGTCTAAAATGTCAAAGTATGTTGCTTTCCCTTTGCATTATTTTTTACCAGACTGTGGTATGAATGTACACAAAAGATGTGAAACGAACGTTCCACACCTTTGTGGCGTAGATAACACGGAGAGACGAGGACGAATATATCTCAAGATTAGCTGGCACGAAGAAAGATTTGTTGTTGAAGGTGAGTTTAAGCTCTAATTCTTAACGTTAATCGATTAAAAAATGGTTGAGTCGGTTTCTTGTTCTGTTGAGCAACTAAACTTTTCCACGTATATATCTCCGGAATCGATTCGCATTAAATTTGACTTTCATTTTTTATTTTTATTATTATTTCTATTGTTAGTATCATTTCGAGATTGGAATAGCAGCATTCTATATTTTACGTTTCGTAATAATCAGTAGTTACTCGTTTACAGGAGTAAAAGTCTATTTCAAAGTAGTGTTTCAGGTTTTTGTCTTGGATGAGAGTGATTATCGTCCTTATATATCGTCCTATAAAATACCCTGGTTCAGCCAGCAGTGTTGAAAATCCGCTCCATCTTGAAATGCTCTCGTGGCCACGCATACACAGAAGCCCTACTCGCTGCCATCTCGAAGATGGAGGGCTGTTAACGAAATCAAGAGGACGAAACGTGAGTGTCCAGTGCTGAAACTCGGTTTGCTGGGATAGAGGATGCAGATAGGAGAGATAGAAAACCCTGAATGCGTATAAATGGTGTACATGGGTTTCGATATCCTGAGGAACGAATAGTTTGTAAACCTATTATTTATCAGTGGCTACTATGGTACTACACATCTTGACGTTGATCTACTCTCTTGTGAATTAGACCTCCTCTCTAAAGGCTCGAGGAACGGCTCCGCAAGAGAAACAATTGCCCAGATTTGAACATCCGGTCAGTATTCCAGGGTACTCACCAGTTCAGTAATTTGTATGGTTCCTAAATATTTTGGGGCCGCATTTGTACCAATGTTTATGTGCTTAAATATATAGTAAATAAATTTATGCATCTGTAGATTCGTCAGCAATTAACCATACGCTCTCAGATTCAGATGGAACCTCGAGTTAAATAGTGAAACAGGCACTCGAACTGGATTCTTTCTGATAGCTGCTTGTGCTTTTCTCAAGTGATTGATGCAATCATAGCTTGGAGGAAAGAATACATCTCGTTGCCTCTTCAAGTCACACTCCCAGTGAATGTAGTCTGGGTGAGATAAAAGACGTTTCCTGTTGAAATCATTCGAAAACCTTTCGGACTTATTGATTCACTGACTTATTGGCTAATTATTCTAGTAAAATATCCCACATAAAACCATTTTACTAATTGAATTTATCACGCTTGATTAGCTGATAAACTCTACTTTACTAGCTCTGCCCACCAAATTTTTCATTCGATCATTGCTTTTTAGTCAAAGAAGGTGGAAATCTTATTCCAATGGATCCAAATGGTCTTGCTGATCCTTATGTCAAAATCAAATTTGGACCAACCGATGAACTTGGACGCAAGTACAGAACAAAAACAATAAAGTCTACCCTCAATCCTGTATGGGATGAAAAGTTTACTATGTAAGTCATAAACCATTCAGCTTTTTCCGTAAAAAGTTAAGTGCTTGATTTCATATATAATTACATTTCTGGGTGTTTTGCTTCCTACGGGTACTGAAGCATGAATTTTTCATCTTTCTAACAATATTTTGGTTTATTCAAATTTGAGGAAAACTGATATTAAAATTTAAGCCTTATTAATTAGATATATCTATTTCATTGGTACTCGGTCTGATAGTGATCAAAAGTCTGGGTTAGTTAACCATGAAGTACGTATATATTATCCAACATATTCTAATTTTTCCAAGTTTGTTTCATAAATTAACCACTGTCTATTATCGGTTATCTCATAATATAGTGATCTACATCCAGATGATGAATCAAAGCGATTGCACTTTGAAGTTTGGGACTGGGATCGTACATCACGTGACGATTTCATGGGTGCTTTATCATTTGGAGTTACGGAATTGATTAAAAAGCCTATTGACGGTTGGTTTAAACTGCTCAGTCAAGAAGAAGGTGAATACTACTCAATACCTTGTACAACAGAAAGTAATACTCCACCCTATGCAGAGATATCATCTGAATATGAGGTATGCTCATCCATAATTTATTCAGTTTATAAATATTGTATTGCCATAATACAAGATATTAAATAAGTTACCCAATTTCACAACTAAGTAGGATTGACTCTTAGTGGAGGCCTCAATGAGTTTTATTTATTCGAAGTGAAATCCAAGTGATAAACAATAACGTGTGAAATCCATAACTACGAACACAAGCAATAATTTTAATGGTAGCTAATGCACTTCTGATTAAGAAATTTATCTGATGTATAGTTAGAATTTCCGATAAATCTAAAAGAATCTTTTTTTCTTAGCTAAAGTAGGCAGTTAAAACAAAGTAGTGCGTGGTAAGACTAGAGCAAGATCCCTTCGCACTTAAATTGCATCATATCAATTGCATAAACTTCATTACTTTATAAATCTTTGTAAGATGATAAAATAATCAACCATATATCAGTACACAAGTACAATAAAAACAGTCCAACGGTCAGGAATTATATTAACGATTAATGATGAAAGAATATGTATATGTATAATTATGACCAGAAAGGAGGAAATGATAAAACAATCAGTAGGCTTTTAGGTAATATTGTTTGCAGATGTGAAATGAGTTTAGTTAATGGTTGATTTATGCGCCAGACTCATTAATAAATTTTTTTCTGTCGGTGTTCTAACATTCAAAAAATAATTAATTAGAATGTTTTTGTTTCAATGAAAAACACTGGTTACATGTTGGCCTTCAGCTAACTAGTGTTTTTTTTAATTTAAACAAAAAATTCAAATCTCTACTACTACGGGATTTGAATTGACAATTGTGTCCCTGTTCTAATGTGGTATGGCAACTTGAACTGATGTACATACATACGAAGTCCTACGTTGTAACTGACTGACCAATGAAAATATCTTGGATCTAAATGATTTTCTTTATTATTGTTCATCAGCACTATCGATCCAGATCCTGGATAAATATCTTTATACTCCTGTAATTTAGAGATGCTTCATCTAACTGTCAACTTATAAATGTTATTGCTAAACTCTTTAAATTGTTAACATTTGTTAGTGGGACTATAGTATGTGTATAATTTGCTATGTAAATAAGCAGTACTAATTTAATTACCAACACTGAGTAATCTTACAACCGGTTGCATAGTGTGGTTCCAGAACTGTGTATTAATTCAGTGGTAAGTTGTTAAACTAAAATTTAAACCATCTTAAACTAATTTTTATATGTCATAATATGGATGTCAGATTTTGGTAACCATTGTGTATCATCGAATGATATCATTGGTAAAAGATGTACAGACTGTTGGTGCGCGTACTGCTTTTCTTTCATAGTGAAGCTTAGAAATATTAACCGAATTGTTTAACTTAAAATAAAATAAAAAAATATACAACTGATTCGTCATTCAAGGTTTTATTTAAACAACCCAAGTAACAATAATTTAAAAGAAATAAACTATTTATACCTAAGTTTACCTGAGCAGAATTGACCATAGATAAAATTCAGTTGTAAATTTCTAGATCGTGGGAAAATATATTAATCATAGTATCATTTCTTAATCGATTGATTTGAATGTATAAACTTTGGTACCAAAAGGCAACAAAGTACATATGCGTCACACTAGTATTTGGCACTGTGCATGAACTAGGATACTTCCCGCATGCCCTAATTCAAACAATTAGCTTTCTAAACGGTCACCCTCCAAGCATTAGACCTAGGTGTCTAATCTACAAGACAGTGGACCAAGGTTCTAATATGCGATCTCATGGAGACCTGTGACCAACACTAGGTTCACACACCATTTGTTCCCTCAGGATACCGGAGTTAGTGTTCGCCATTAATTCGTAATCGAAGTTTTCTATCTCCTCTATGTACGCACTCGTAACTGTCGGTTGTATATTGGCATTTGGGTGCTGTACATTGTCTTATCGAACATAACTAGTCATCTGGTATCTGATATGCTTATTATGCAGATATTGTTTGTCAACCTAGTTTACTTAGGAAATGTTGCTACATCTGTATATATTCATTTGTCAGTCAGGTAAAGTGCCGTTTACCCGGTACATCAGCTCAACGAGATGAATTCCGAAATTTATAGATAGCAATATTAATGCCACTAAAAAGATTATAGTTAGGGATATAGTTTGAGAAGAAAGAACTATTATACAGAATAGAAGAAATAACATACATCAAATGGAAGTCGAAGAAAAAATGTATCTGATACACTGCGATTAATTAATTGTCAGCAATGTCATTCAATGTTTTCGATTATTGGTTACAATAATCGTACAGACTCCCATGTACTTGTATTGAAATTTCTGAAAGCTATTTAAATACAAATATAAATAGCTTTTATTGTCCATTTTTAAAGTAAATGATTTAGTTTACCTATATTAATAAAAAGGGAAATAATTATACTTGGCGATATATATATATATATATATATATATATATATATATATAATGTTTATATTGATAAGTTCATTAGTGAAAGAAACAGAGTTGATTGTTGAGTTTATTGTTATCAGTTATTATTCTTTCGTGTTTTTTTTATATCTACGTTAACTTCATCTGATTTTGATTATTTTTGATATGAAAAGAATAGTTATTATAGTATCGTTTCAATGACTTAATTTCCTGTGGGAGAAAACAAAGAATTATATATTTCTATTTATTTATTCAATAAACAGATAAATGCATTTATTTGTTGAAAATAAAACAGTGGAATTAGGTCATTGTTTTTTGAATGTTGAATTGATACAGATTGTAAAAAAACATTTGACATGAGAATTCAATGGCATAAAAGTGATTTCTTATCTATTCTATTCAATTGACTTATTATTTTTGTGATTGATACACTCTGATTAACATGTTTGCATTGTGTATGATAATTTCGTATATACACACAAAAAAACATTGTTTCTTTGGACGTAATTTTTATCGACCACAAACATAAAACATTGATAACAATGATAATGTATCACCATGGTATGCTTTGTATATTGGTTGAATATATATCTATTTCATTGTGTTATTCGATCTATTCTTTCTACTTTGAAACTATATGTAGTAAAATTTGAAACAACTTGTTTCTATGCATTTCATTTGAATATTCTTAGTCAGCTGATACTATGATGAACAAAGACGGCAGATCAGCTAGGATAAGCAATTTTTCAAAGAAGATACAATTTACTAGCTGAAAAGTGTACACCAGTTGCAAAACTAGCCTATTCTTAGGCGTATTATATTTCTTAAAACACCGCAATCACGCCACAAATCTGTTTCCAACCACTTCTAGCTTTTGGCCGTAACTTCAGGATGACTCTGCTGCATATTCGCAGCTTGCTACTTATAAGTTCATTTGTCAGTAGTACACACCACAATGTCATCCAACAGTTTTAATTCAATAGTTCAAAAATATCATGTTTGACGTGACATCTAAAGATCGTGCTTTGGATTCTGTATGATTTGTGTATGGAGAGTTATTCTTATTGATTTTAAACTAACATGGCTTAGGAGTTAAGTATGTGGTTACGTTTTTCTTAAACCAAATCATAATTTGGACAGATTGTGTATCATCCTACATTTATGACCCTAAACCAGAGTCACGAACCTAATTTTTGTTATCAAGTTATATTCAAGTTTAAGGAAAAATCATTATTCAATTTTGTGATGTAAAAATATTCATTCGAAATTGAAATAATAGAACTCTAAGTGATATTGCCCCCGAATGCCCTAGTACGGGCGACAGTAGTGAGAGTCTTCTTCCTCTCTCTCTCATAAGGTCACGTATACATATTCACCACCACCATCATTACCACCGCGGAATTCCTACTCACTACCTTCTTGTAGATGGAGTTTTGTTTACAAACTTGAGAGTATGAAATGCAAATGTTCGGTAATAAAACCCGCTTTGCCGGTACAAACGATCTACATATAGGAGATGTAAAATCTTGATTCCAGATTAATGGTGCACATGAACTCCGGTATCCTGAGGGAACAAATTGTATGTGGACCTAGTGTTGGTCGCCGGTTTCCATGAGATCGCATATCGTGACGTTGGTCCACCGTCATGTACTTCTAATGCTTGGAAGGTGACCTCTTGAAAAATTAACTGCTTGAATTTGGGCACTCATAAAGTACCTTAGTTTACATACAGTGTCAAATACTTGTGTTGTGCATATGTATTTTGGTACCTCGTCGTACAAAAGTTCGTGTTTGTATTTATATAAACCGGAGTAATATTGCATAAGCGAATACCCAAACTTTTAAAAGTTTGATTGGTCAGATTAACAAAGTATTTCACTTTTCCTTCAAATATTCTCAGTACAAACAGTCAAGTGTGAAAAAAAATGTTTACTGTATACTATTATAATTCTATTGGTTTTTTCACTCTTGGTTAATTATTTATAACGAAATTTGTATTACCTGGATTTCGATTCATTTACTTCCTTTTCTTTTTATCCAGTAGTCTTTTGAGTTGTCATATGAATTAGCTTATTCTATGGTCTAGTGAATTAAGAGTTAGATTTCTATCAAATTATTTGTTGCATGCATACTTCATAATTTAATTGTTTTCTATTTCTCAGAATACACAAAATAAAATATTTAGTTAAAGGGAGTTTTTGGTAGATTATTTTTTAAAGATTCATCCTATAATCATTTCATTTAATATACATTTACTGATCAGTATTCAGTGCTTCATTTAATTCACAGAAGTACCATTTCACTGAGCATGTAGCTTTATAAGTAACCAAACTACTGAATAGATAATCATATTCTTTTATTCAAACAAACTGTATTTAAGAAATCAATTCATACCTGTCCACTAAATTATTAATACACTACTCACATAAATAATAGTAAAATAAAATATAATGGTAAATTGTTATTGTTATTTTTTTAAAATTTCATTTTTTGTTATATCTACATAAAGTAATTCTGTTTGTTAGGATTCTGACCTATTATTTATCAGGTCTATGTTTCTATATAAACTCTATATCTACCTTTAGCATGTTTATGATTTAGAAATATTTTTTTTCCGAATGAACTTGCTTGGTGATTCATACTTGTCTGACTGCAATACATTTAAGATTGTAGAGTGAGATAGATAGTCGATGACTGGAGTGTCTTGTATAAATGTTCTAGTTTTTCTTTGGAATTTATGCTTATAAATTTTTCCAACCGACTAGCTTATTTCATTTACTTAAGATCTTCCACTACTTACCTTTAGTACATTTTAAGGGATTCTCATCATTTGTAAAAAAACTATTCAATCGAAATATTAACACTATGGTTTACTTTCCAGTTTGTATACTTTTCAGTCTGTAAAGTCTATTCATAACGTGTTACATTGTCCAATATTTGTTATTCGATATTCAAACTTTTAAAATTCAGCTTTTGTTGTATTTGTAGAAAGTTAGTTATCATCAGTACTTTAGCAGTAGACTAGTAAATAATGCCAGGGTTTGTTTTGCAAATATAAAGTCTACCATAAAGACTTCACTTATTCTATCGAATAAACACTGAATAGTTACTAATGTTATGCTGCTTCCTTAGTCTGTTATTGTTATTCGAATTAGAGCGGTCAAGTTTCAGTATGCATACTAGTCACATTTCTTTCACATAAATGGTAAGATGTCTGAGGTATAGCATTGAAACATACGTAGAGTATTAGTCCCCTCAAGATGCCTGATAAACCTTGTTGACTATTATCATTTATGATCGGACCTAAATTTCGGGCTTTCTACCAACCTTTCCAAACTCTGACTGACACCTATTCGTTCATTTACCATAAACTTACACCAATAATGTCAAAATGTAGTTCACAAACAGTGTTATTAATTTTCTTCAAACCCATAGAATCATGGAAACAATAGCCTGTCTATTCTAATGTGTATTACATACATAAAATCACACAAGAGATTTGAGTTATTGTTTTCAATGATTAATGAGCCGATTTGTGTGATTTTCTCTTTTTTTCAAGTTTAACTAACTAGTTTCAATATGAAGTTCCCGTCTAACTGTGTCCTAGGTTTCGTTTTTGTTTCTCTTCTCCATTTTACGTTTTGAAAAGCAAGTCAATTACGCTATGATATAGGCATAACATTTTATGTACCATTTAAAAGGAGAAAAACCAATAATAGTACAATGAATGCAAGTAAATGGAGGAATAATAGAGAGATAGAGAGAGAGAGAGAGAGAGAGAGAAAGAGAATGGGTAAGAAAGAACAAATTTACATAAAGTCAATACTGAAGGTCACGTAAAGCTGTACTCGTTCACATGTTTAAGAATAATTTCTATCTTGAACTAAACAGTTGTTTCATTTGAGTTCTCAATTTTTCTTTTTCGGTTAAATTATGTTATCTTGCCTGAAGTTGAACTCACAATACTAATGAATGCTGAAATTCAATTGATATGTCAAAAGTTTTCTAGTTTCTTTTTTCTTTTTGTCTTTGTATTTGTATGTTGAACTAACTAAATTCAATTGACCGATTAACCTGATAAAGAAAATTTTTTTCAAAGATAAAAGTGATGATATGTATTTCTAATCTGATGATAAAACTATTATCCAATTGGAAAATCACTTATTTATCTTGTAAAGTATAATCTACTATTTAACAAATTAGTATAAATTGAAATGTATACAATAACTATGTTATCATAACATTGTGATACTATAGATGATAAATAATAAAATGAAGATATTTTTTATATTGTTAAAACAATGTATATCTATTATCTTAAAAAAATTAGGTAATCATGATAATGGTTCTCGTTTTTATTGAAATAGTTCTATGTTCATTTAGTGTTACTGATAAATTAAGATTAAAATATTTTGTTATAGAATGTATTATAGTATTTTTTTCCATGTCATTAATGGACTTATGATTGCTTACTTTTCAAAAATACTTTTAAACCGTTTAATTTACTAGATTCCATATTTAATCGGTGGCTTTCATTCCACTCAGGCGTTTTATGAATGTCATAGGTGTTGGTTGATAGTAGTTTTGAGTTCCAGATATTCTTTAATTGCAGAAATGCTGCCCTTGCTCTGCCGATCCGCGCTTTCATGTCTGCATCAGATCCACCTCGCTCGTCAAATGATGATGCCCAAATATGTAACGGTTTTTGCATCTTCCAAAGCTACTCCATCAAGTGTGATCCGGTTGGTGCATGTTGTGTTGTATCGGAGAATCTTGCTTTTTTCCTTGTGTATGTTGAAACCTGTTGCTGCTACACTGGTCATCTTCTCTTGCATTTGTTGTTTCGTGTGCAATAGAAGGCCCAGATCGTCCAGCTGCATCCGGGCTGTCCAGTATATCCCGTGCTTCCACCAGATGTTGACGTCTTCATGATCCAGTCGATCACCAGCAGAAAGAGAAAGGGTGAGAGTGAGCAACCTTGTCTAGCACCGGTCGTCACCTCGAACGAGTCTGTCAGCTGTCCTCCGTGCACGATTTTGCAGTCTGATTCATCGTAAGAATTCTATATGATGTTAACTATCTTCTCAGGCACGCCGTAGTGTTGAAGAAGCCTCCTGTCCATG
The DNA here is from genome assembly GCA_944470395.2 of Schistosoma turkestanicum. Lineage (NCBI taxonomy): Eukaryota > Metazoa > Platyhelminthes > Trematoda > Strigeidida > Schistosomatidae > Schistosoma > Schistosoma turkestanicum. The sequence goes on from OX103979.1 coordinate 20,108,103, forward strand.
CTATCAAATGCTTTCTCGTATTGAATGAAGTTGATGTAGAGTGGTGGATTCCTTCAAATTGATTGTTCCGAAATGATCCGTAACGTTGCGATTTGGTCGGCACACGGACGATCCTTACGGAATCCAGTCCACATCGTTCCATAATGTCTTCATATCCAATGTTGTCCATTCCTACCTTGGCATTTAGGTCCCATCAGAATGGCCAAGTCCTTTGTTAGACATTTCCCAATGAATGACTGAAGCCTCTCGTAGAATTTATCTCTAGCGTCTTCATCGTTATCGTTGGTAGATGCATAGCATTAGAGGATGTTCATTGTAATGCCCTCTTTCTTTGTTTGTAAGGATGCTTTGATGATGCTGGGTCTATGAGATTCCCATCCTACAAATGCTTTTTGTGTTTGTTCGGACATCATCAATGCAACTTCCTGTATGTGGAGAACATTTTCTTGTTCATGGCCGGAGTATAACAATAGATCTTCTTAATCTAGTCTTTGTTGTCCGACATACGTCTAGTGTGTGTCACTGATCCAAAGCACCTCCAGGTTGTATCTTTTCATTTCTGCAGCAACTTGAATGACTCTCCATGTATCTATATAAATGGCTGTTATGGTTGTGAGAAGGGACATCGGCCTCGTGACTTCCGAAGGAATTCGGCTTTTATCATGAGACGTCATAACTCTTCTGAAGACCTTCTAACTCCCTGTGCAAAGTTAAAATGCTTTGAATTATTTTTACTGGTTAGCGTGTTTTTAGCGAGCTAGTTTTCTACGGGACGGTGTCGCCAACCCCATGCCCAATCCTCCTCATTTATCTGAGCCTGGGACTGGCAGTAGCTCTAGAAGAAGGATTAGTTCTTTGCACAGCAGGTGGTTAGTGTTAGTGATGATCTCTCTTCTTGATTCAGTAGTAAAAAATATAAAACACTGGTTAGTTTAGAACTCCTGGACATTGAGTACGCAATATCTCATTAGTGACCAAACGTTCAGCAATGACGTTTTGTGGTGAACATATTGAATTTACTCCACTAAATTATCATCCGATAGTTCCCATTTTCAATCTCAGTCTTCAGTTCACTCAGGTTTAGATAGCTTTCTGTTGCTTACTGGTCAGTCTATGATGTAAACGATAAGATTATAAATTATAGATGACCTTTGATTGATACTAGTGTCTGTTAACAACTTCAACCACTCGCTAGCATCCAAATATGATTATCAATTACTATGAATAATTTTGATGAGGAGTTAGGATTCGAAAAACTAATAATAAAACCTTTGATCATGAACTGACATCGAGTTTAATATCAAAATATTGTTAATCCATGTGAGTAAATGAATTTCGCACAAATTCGATTGCTTCATTTGTCAGTTACAGTTCTATCGATGCGACTATAATAATCTCCAAAAAATTTATTGTCGATATAATAATTGATGATTTTTATTATTAACTATTTATTGTAGTCACAATTCAAAGGAGATATTTCTAATGATGATAATGAAAATCTACAAAATTGTCCGACAAAATTACGTGATGTAGTCAGAGCAACAGATTTCAAATTTATCAAAGTGTTGGGTAAAGGAAGTTTCGGAAAGGTAATTATTTTTACTATCATAATTATTCTTACGGTTTTTAATCTTAATAAAAGTACTGGTGATATTAATTTTTTTTTTAATGTGCTTTATTGTCATCTGCTGTACTTTGAAGTTTATATTCACATAAACGGAAGCCTTAATGCATTTCAGTGAAAAATGACAGATTATTGCAGCAAGTTTCGACGCAGATATTTTGGAGTGAAGGTGATATTTATACCAGCTAGTTACTGAAACCAAGTCACATAGAAGTTTTTAACTGATGTATAAAATTTCGTGAGTTGACAATTAATGGTCTTGTGATTAAAGCTATGTACTTTAAACTATTAAGCTGAAAATTTGATCCTCGGTCGAACTATTTCATAATGAGTAGCTGAACAGTATCATTAGTCATTACATTGCATTTATTTAAATAAAAGCAATATCTTCGTTCAGTGTATTGTATTTGTGAAAAACCTTCTTCCTAAACAATTTTCGAATTAAAACACCTCAAACAATCTAGCATACCTGTGTATCAGTAGTCTCTGCAGCAGTAGGTCTCAACATACATAAAGGGAAAAGACACGATCCTCCGATACAACGCAACATGCCCCAACCAAGTCACACTTGACGAAGAAGCTCTGGAAGATGTAGAAACCTTTACATATCTGGGTAGCATTATTGATGAGCGAGGTGGATCTGATACAGAGGTGAAGGCACGGATTGGCCGAGCAAGGGCAGCATTTCCATGATTGAAAACATCTGGAATTCAAAACAAACACCAACTTCAGAATTTTCGATACAACTATCAAGACAGTTCTACTGTATGGAGCGGAAACTTGGAGAACTACAAAAGCCATCATCCAGATTATACAAGTGTTTATTAATAGTTGTCTACACAAAATACTTCGGATTCGTTGGCCAGACACCATCAGCAACAACAAACCAGATTCGAATGGAGGAGGAAATCAGGAAGAAGCGCTGAAGGTGGTAGATAGGATACACATTACAGAAAGCACCCAACTGCATCACAAGACAAGCTATCACTTGAAATCCTCAGGGCCAAGGGGAAAGAGGTAGACCAAAGAATACACTGCACCAAGAACTGGAGACAGACATGTAAGGCATGAACCTTAATTGGATAGAACTAGAAAGGAAGGCCTACGACAGAGTAGGTTTTAGAGTGCTGTTCAGTGGCCTTATGATCCATTGAACATAACAGGATTAAATAAGTAGGTAAGTAAGTAAACCGTGTAACACGACATATCTATCCCCAAAATTAAAGATTTATTTCTATATCAAGCTGACCGTGCCCATAAACTAGCATGGATTCTCTAATTATTATTTTCAGAATATATTACTATTATGATATTTATCATATAAAACCGGTTTTAATTTTTAAACATTAAAATCGAATTCAAAATTACAAATAACATAAATCTTTTATATATGTTTGGTTTATATGAGTCAATATTTTTTACCTCATTACATGACGGTTGTTTATTTTCTGCAATGAAATGTTAATGTTAATGATAATAATAAGCTATTCAGTGTGCCACTATTCTTTACGAATCTTTAATCTTGGTTAACATGAATATTCCTCTACTGTGTTTAATTGTTAAATTAGAAAATTTCGAATTAATTTCCCGATATCACAAAGTTAAGCAATATATATATATATATCACTAAAACAGTATAATATCCTTGCTTTATTATTACTTTTAAATTAAATAAATCATTAATTTGTTATCGTTCGGTCATGAAAAAACATGTTTTCGTTTCATTGTGATTAAACTAATTTAAAGAAGAATTTTCATGACCACAGATTTAAAATAAATAACTGGAAAATCATGATAATAAACTATGTTATTATCAGTTGCTTCGTTTTCGAAACTGAACAGTACACCCAAATAGTTTTGTATCATTGATCTGTCATTTTTTTCTATCAGTATCATGACAGTTAACTTCAAGTTGTATATTGACTATATATAATCATTACGTATCAGCCCTTTCGAGTGTCCTCAAATACCTTGGTATGGTCGACGGTAGGGAGGGTCCATTCTCCCATTATAAATGCTCTCGTTTGGACACGTATACATAACCACTACCATGAACGTTCTATCCATTGTTTTCTCGTAACGGTAGGGGTTTTACGATATTGAGAAGCCGAAAAGTGATTTTCCGGTGCTATAACTAGGTTCACCAGTATAGATGATCCATATCGGGGTGGGGGTGAAAAACCTTGATTTCTAATTTTTGGTTTCAGTATCCTGAGGAAATGAAAATAATTTAAACAAATACTGTTGTTTTAATTGAGTTCCTCTTTTTGTAGCTCTTCTTTAATACAATTTATCTTTCTCAATTACAAATCAATAATTGTTTTCTTATTAAATTACTCTTCCTATGCAAAATGTTTTTTTTTCCTATTGCTTTGATAATCTAATCTCTAACTATTTTGATTTCAGTTGTATCGTATACTATATTCATTATACTTAACTAATAAATCGATATTTCTCATGTGAAGATATTAAGTAGGTAGAGAGATAATTCACTACATTTGTTTGTGCTTTTTTTTTATTTCTGTAGGTAATGTTAGCTGAACGTAAAGATACAGATGAACTTTATGCTGTGAAAATTTTGAAGAAAGATGTTGTCTTACAAGATGATGATGTAGAATGTGCAATGATTGAACGTCGAGTATTAGCGTTACAACGTAAACCACCATTTCTTGTACAATTACATTCTACATTTCAAACTATGGTATGCTTCATTTTTATATACATATGTATTATATTCATAGATACTGACTGTGTTTATTGTTGAAGTTTTATTGAAAAGTCCTTTTTTTTTATAAGAATGTGAAGCGACATCTAAATGGTTAAATTACTTGACTTTTAAAGTATACTTCATTTCTATTAAGTTCACAGAACCAATTAATATTACATTGTAGCACTGAAAAAGTAATTCACAAACATCTCAACAAATCATATTATATTATTGTCACGTTTAATTCCGTCACATTATTCTATGAACGAGCAATATTGTTTTCAATTTGAATTTCGTCATGCTTTAATATAAAGCACTATATATATATGGATATGGATATATGAAAAATATTTGAACCAATTAAGAAGGCAATTTTGAGTCAATGATAATAATGAAATAAATTAAATGACTAAAGATTATGAGTATTATTTATAATTTATTAATACGATAACAAATCTACCAGTCGTATCAATCTTTCAACTTAGTGGGGTCGGTCAAAACTCTAGAAAATACACAACAGATTGAAAACACGTAATAAAAAGTATATAAATAGATAATGAAGGATATATACAAAAGATAATGACATGAAATAAACGGAAAGGGGATATGGAAAGTGTAGTGTATCCTACTCGCAGTGCGGTCCCAAAGTAGTATGCAGTGGAGTGTCGCCTAGAAGTTATTAACTACCTCCGAGAAGAGTGTCGGATAGAAATGCATGATGCGATCAAAGTATTTTGAAGACCAGAAGACACATGAAAGAAAGTAGCCAGTAGTCCGCTTGTTTTACAAATAGAAGTCTAAAGATAATGTGTGCATATTTTGTTAGTAAAGAGTGTCTTCCTTGAATAAACTACTAGTTCATCTGATTTCAGTATCTTTGTTCATGACTCTAGTACATCCACAATCACACCAACAATATACATAGATAGTTATAATGATTAGTTATATAGACATGAATTTGAAATACTATTGTATATCAGTTTTATTATTCTCGATTCTTGAATACTTATTAGTGTAGAACAAAATATGTTCTATGAATGTAAAATTTTGCACTAATAAAACAAACTAATCCTGGTTATTGCTTGCTTGAATTTCATTGGATTTCACGCAGTAATAGTTTATCACTAATGTTCAATAGTTTCATTCATAAAATTTCCATACTTCTGCTGACATTTCCTGATTATAACTGCTGCATTGTATGTTAGTATTTTCAAAATGCGACACTTGTTTCTCTGAATAGAAGATGAGAGACAAACGATATAGAGTATATGATGTCAAGTAAACATCAAACAATCATCTGAAAATTACAATCAAACGATCACTTGATAATCATTAAGCCTATTAAAGGATCAGATATTTTAATTTTAAACAATCGATATATGAATATTATGGGCCCTCTCACCAGTGTGCTTCCAAGAGACCACTGGGAATTCCACTGCGGCTCTTCAAGTCTTTCAACACGTGTTCAACATTTAGAAAACTGAAGGAGAATCTATGGTTTATATTTTTAACTCCAGTCAATTCATGGTATTGCACAAATATCTGCCAATACCATTCATTGGTTAATAGCTATCTCACAAACAACATAGTTGAATTTCACTGGCCACAGTTACTTAAGGCTATGCAATAATCATAATGTTTGATCTGCGTTAGGGTCACAGATGTACACTACTAAGGAATCTTATACTAGGATGAATTAGTTGCTCTGTGTTTCTTATTTTTCAATGGTTGGTCTAATCATTATAAGTCTATGTTGTGGACTATTTCCACAAATGTACGCAGGGATCAATCATTCGACTAACAGTCCTTCATGTTGTCTGCTTATCATATTAAAAAATTACTCAAAAATGTTGAGTTTCAATAAACCACAATCGTTCATGTTATAGTTAGTTCTTTTCAGTTGTAATTCTTATACAAAATTCAATGGTTATTTTGTTATGGATAATTTCTTTTGATAAATTTAAATCATCTTGTAACAAAAATGTAAGAATTATTGACCATGATCAACGAAACCAAAAAAGGCCGACAATAATAATAATAATAACCAGAAACATAAGAACAACTACAAAATTCATATCCGTTACTATTGGTTTCTTGGTGAACTGTTTCACATCGGCGGAAGTTTTATATTGTGTGTTTCTACTCCGGTCATTTATGTTGTTGTTGTTGTTGCTTGCGGAACAAAAAAAATATAATCATACTAATCAATTTCTAACTACCCAAGAAAGTAGTGTGAAGTAATAAGGCACTGGGATTTGATCATTTTAAGTAGTGAAAGTTGGTTTTCTCTAATTTTCTGTTGTTATTGATTCACTTTGAGAAATAGTTGTCCGTTCGAATGCGAACATATAAAGCAGTAATTGAGTAATTGAATTAGCTAGTTAAATTAAGAATATGCATTCATTTAATAAGATTTGTTGAATTAAATTAGAAGAGCAAACTCAAGCATACATACACATACGAGAGCAATTTGTCCATGAAATACATGAAACATGAAGTAAAATGAAAAACAGCACCGCACACAATATACTGCTAATTACTTGTTTGTTAACATGAATAAACGGTAATTTGTTTATGAAAAAAAACTAAATGATTTTGAAAATAAGATAAAATATGTAATTCAGTCTATATATTTTGTCCGTTGCGGTGTTTGTTGATCACATTTTCTAATTTATTTAACAATAGTAGGATATGTCAGTATACGGTTGTGGAGATTGCTGAGCTTCATTGAAATCATGGACCGATCTGTGTCAGACCACCATTGGAGATCTAGAATCACTGAGTGGCCGTTTCTTTGTAGTATAGGATTCTTCAACAGTGTACATCCACGAGTTGAACCGCAGAGCCATCGGTTTCGCGTGCGAACATTGATTAGTTCATGCTTTCACTAAAATAATAGTAGTGTTTGATGAGGAGAGGGATGCCTTTTATTCCTTGAATTTATTCTTTTAACTCTCTTTTCAGGGTACTAATTATTGATAGGACTAAAATTTCTTTAGTGTTTTACACAAATTGCATTGACTGATTAATTTTTTGCCAAACGTTTTACTGATCATCTATAATTTGTGGTGAAAATGGTTAAGGAATATGACGAAATTCATAGCCTAATTAATTTCTACCTTGGCTAAATGAATGTTTTCGATTTATGTCTATACTTGAATAATTTATGAATTGGTTTATGTTTAAATGTCGACGATAGCTTAAATACCAACAGTACTGTCATTTACTTATGATAAGACCTTTTTTGTCAACCATAATATTCAGAAGTCGTTTCTAATCGATGGATTACGGCTACCAATGAAATTCAGTGTCCACTTTTTATCCTTTTTGGAACTCACCAGCTGGATGTACGTGCAATCTAGTGGTGTTTTTAACATTGAAACTCAGACTTAGTATCATTTACTCCAAATACAGAACGTGTCATCTACTGAGCTACAGATTTCAAATAGCCTTTATCGAAGTATTTGAAATAAATGATCCCTGTAGTTTATGATCAGCATTACAGATGAAGTTTTTAAATTTTTTCTTAAGTTCTGCAACACAGCTAAAGTATAAAGTGTGTCAGTCTTATCCAGTAATCATCCATGCAATTGCAGTCACAAATCAATCTTACTTAAACAACTATTGGAAACCTAGAGGCGCTCGACAACCGTTTCTTCCTAGTGTCGACCTTTGAACAATGTGTAATCGTAACTCCCTAGGGATCGAATCCAGTTAAACTATGTCGAATATAAAGAAGCTAACAACTAAAAACAAAGGACGGTTATGAATAGATTCGAGTTGAACTTATTCACCTTCGGAATTTGGCTCTATGGATTAGAGATTAAGTTTTCGAACAGGAGACCGGAAATCCTGTGTCATATTCCTAGTTATGCGATCACAAATACACAGTGTCACGGAATCCCACGTTACAATTAAACATTCATAAATTACTAGTAGGCTTCCAAAGGTTTTCAATCTTACATCAGCTCATGATTTAAATGAATCGCAACAATTACCACAACCCCATGATGATAATCCTTTGTTTATTAGTTATACCTATGGTCAAATAAATTCTTATTTAAACACCTAATTTTCCCAATAAGTGATTTCTTTTTAAATTGTGTATAATGCTGCTTACTGATATGGTTTTTCGAAATCTTCAATACCATCCTTTGCGTAGTGAAAATATATTAAGGAGAGAGAAAAAAGTACCATAAAACAATACTTCTACAGTGTATTATTAAAAAGTAATATTTAGATTAATTTATTCATTGTTTTTACGTAATCGCATCATCTCTGCTTTTTAATGTTTGTAATTATCATTTATTTTCGTATAAAACATGTTAGTTTAAAATTGTAGTTGTGATATAAACATGTACACTACATTAGTAATCAACTTGTTAGATAATATTGATCAGAATGTTCGTTTTTTTGCAATTATTAAATAACAGTTGTGTTTTTTTTTCATCGTTTCTTTAAAGGATCGATTATATTTTGTGATGGAATTTGTCAATGGTGGTGATCTAATGTTCAGAATACAAAAGGAAGGAAAATTCAAGGAACCTATTGCGGTGTAAGTTTTGTATATACACTTATACATGTTTATTTTTATTGATTTACTATTATCCAATTGAAATTATCACTTATGGAGATTTGTTTTATAATTCATATAGTTAAAGTGAAAATGTTTTGAGTCATTGAATAGATTAGAGTTTAGCGATGAATTGTGGTTAGTAGTGTAATTCAGGATGACACGTCAACTGGATTTACTTCCGCTCAATGTTTACATTTTTACTAGAACTCCTCTCTCTTTCCCGTTAAACGCTTCATTTGTTATCCATTGAAGTACTGACTTCATATAAAAAATAACTTTTTCAACTAGTGATGTGTTTAAGATGTTGCTCGAAAAGATTGAAATTATTTCAGTGTTTGATATTCAGGGCTGAATCTTGACCATTCTTTGTTAAGGCATTTACAACCTAAGCATTACTAATTATGTAAAACTATTTTGTATAGATGGATTGTTGCTGGAGATGTTTTTCAGGTCTCGGTCACCTAAACGTTAACTTTCTCTTCTAACTTTTTTCAAAGCTAGACGTTTTTGGTTTAGAATCGGTTGTATCCAGCCATACGCCTTTTAACTTTGTAAAAATATTTTTTTTATGGAATCAATGGCATCATGAGATATTTATTCACATAAGCATTTTTCATACCTTGTTGTAGTTAAAAAATAGTTATAAGCCTCTAAATGTTCTGGTACAGCCGAGAGTGGTGAGAGTCCGCTCGCTTTCTCTCTCGAAATACTCTCATTTGGCCACATATGCGTAACCACCACAACGGAAGTCCTACTCACTTGGACAAGCCATATGGGCTCAACATATTAGTACACGCTGTAGTCTATCTGATGAACATGGTTTGTGGCTGATGACTTCCTCAATGCTCAACTTTTCAAAATATATAATTTTCTTAAGTAATTATTCACTGCTTCTCTCATTTTTCATGTTAATTTATATATTCTTGATAAATTTCTGTTTAAGCAAGTTCAAACTATCCCACCTGTTTTCTACTGAGCACTTTAATCTGTTTGTTAGTCATTTTTAGTTTCTCCTCATTCAGTAGCGTCATTAATAGGTTTGTTTAGATATCATTGCTTCATTTCTTAAGACAGAGTTCTTTCTAGGTTTCACTTGTTAGTCACATCCGGTTATGGAGTAAAATGATTCATTTTAGTCGAACAGAAATTCCTTTCCTTGAGTTACTGTGTTCTACTTATTTAAAATTTTGCATTTTCTCATCAATCATTTTCATACTATTTTTCACCTTGACTTCTTTCCAAAATAATTATATCTCATATTGATTTGTGACTGTTTCATCCTCTTACTGATCACAGATTATTCAAATTAACAAAATGCACTTACTGATTTGTCTAGGCATTACTGATGCCTGTTTTTAATGCATGCTCAATGTCAAAAATATGTATACAAGTACTTCAATCTGTACTATATTTCTCCAAACCCATCAACCTCCTTCTATTGCCTTTTTCTGTTGAATTGTTATCACTCATTGACTTATTTATCTTTTCATGTTTTTCCTGATTATTTTGTGAAAATCTATTTTATAGATGAATATTCAAAGTCTTAGTAATTCAAGTTTTGATTGATTAATGAGACTCATATCTTTACGGTTTCGTTTATCCTACTTCGTTGATTATTATTATTATTAATTTCAACTAAGTAAAATTGAAAGGAACTAGACTAAAATAACATGATACGACACATTACTCTGTGATGATGAGAAAAAATTTTATCACTTTGCTTTTTAATTTGGAAAAGAAGATTTTTCAGCTAATTGAGTTTGATTATCAGTTGTTTATCATAAAAAAAACCTTGCTCTGAATTATCTACCTTAATTTCTTATTGAATGGTTAGAATTACATAATATCATATTACTAATCTCCTATCAATTGGCATAATTTTTTAATTTAACTTAAACAAGATGAAAAAACAATCGTAATTCGATACCATATCAAAATATATGATAATAATTATTATTATATTAAGGCTGTTTTATGTTTTTAACTTTTCTTCACTTTTCTCGCCACGCCTTTATTTTACTAATCGTTTTCTTTGTTGTCGTAAGCGCTATGATTTATGCATGTTCTTTTGTAGCTCTATTAATGAATGTTTATTAGGCACTACACAGATTTTATCTGTATAGTATATATCTATATATATTACGAAAGCTAAAATAATGAATGTTTGAGAATAAGGCGGATTCATTTATTTCACAAAGAGTCTTCAGCTGCTAAAGACACAGAAACAGTTAATCATTTATGTATAGGAGTCTTGTGGAAATTGTTAACTCTTCATCTTTCACATCAAGTAATGATCCTAGCTAGACAACCATTAAGAATCCGTAAGTGCTGAATAACTGTTTCGTCCTAGTTCACGACTTCTCATCAGCGACCATCAATCCCCAGTAACTGGAGCCTAATACAGTGATCTCAATATGTTCAGTGTTGAATGCCGATTTCAGTGGTCAAGGTGCCCAAAGTCCACTTCATGACCTAAATTCTCGGGTTCGATCGTTCGTTAGTACGCACATCCAAGAAGTCCTATACTAGGGTGGGACAGCTGTTAAATACTTCTTGGTCCACAATGGTTGTCTTATTTAGGTGAATAGGTGATGTGAAGCGTGAAAATTATTGATTTTTATCCAGTGTATTTAATTTAAACTCTATCAACAAAGATTACCTTTGATCAGTCGACATTACAAAATCACTTCAATTAATCAGAATTCAACTGACTTCGAAGTTCTTTCATTATATCGAAACTGTCAGTACTAAAAGATTGTTAATGAACTTATGCATCTAAAAAGAAATGATTCTTAACTCTGATGACTTCTATATTTCACTACTTTACTGCATAATATCTAACTTCCTGTTCTATGTTAGAAAAATTCCTTTCCTTCCTTTTTGCATCGTCTTTTTTGGGATTTATTCATTTTTTTCTGTAAATCTAAACATTTTTCATACCTTTCACTAAGTGACATTTAATACTGATTTACTTATTCTAAGATTTTGTTAAAAAATTTTATTCTGTAATTTCACACTATAAATATACAACAATTACAATATTCCATTAATACTTTCATATTTATTGATGTTATTCTAATTGACAATTTTTCAATATAAAAGAACCTCATAACATGAACCTATCATGCATGCTATCCTACTTGCCACATTAGTTTTTCTTGCATGATATGATTTATTATTCACCTTTTTATTGTTTAAATTTTTGATGTAAATTAAAATTCAATTTGGCTTTCTAAGTAATCTACAACTTTATTTTCATACGAACAATTTAATTCACTGTTTAGATTCATATCAATCAGAAAGCTATGAAAAAGAATGTTTGTGATATTATTATTGTATTATTGCTTTTATCAAAATCATGGATCGATCAATTTCACATCACCACCGGACGACTGTTGTGTTCTAGAATGGGGTTCATCAGCAGCACATTTCCACGACGATCGCACGTGTGAGTCAAACCCGAGGCCTACAATCTCACGTGTGAACTCTTTACCCCTGAATCACTGAGCTGGCATCCAAGGATGTTAATATCGGACTTCAATCAATTCACAGTTTCAGTGAAACCCATAATCGTATAGTGAAAATTGTCATAGGCTCACTTGTAACTAGCTTCGTGAGGGGCTCTCCGGAGTTTTAGCGAAAAGGTATGACTGATGGAATTCAACCGTTCGGGTTGTGAGACAGCTGTCCGCTGAACTCATTGGGTGATAGTCGCGCATTGTCGTGGATAGACACAAGTTTGTCATTAACAGCGCTAGATGCTGGCTAAGTGGTCTAGAGTTTGTGCGTTTTCGCGTAAGACTGATCCTGGGTTCGATTCTAGCGCAAATTTGCACTACAGGTTTCCTATGTTGTTCTAATATTGATCGATTCACAATCTCAATGAAAATCAACAGTCTCCACAACCCTATAATAACGATTATCATTTTTTCTACTTCAGGAAACGTTTCTGTTGCAGGATTTTCCTATTTTGCATATACCTAGTGCATTAGTATTCTATCATTTTTTAGTTACACATTATAGTCTAATTCTCAACCACTACTTGGATAAATTATTGCAAATAATAAAACAACTAAGAACGCTTGATAATTACATCACATTGCATCACATAATAACTAAAGACGAAAATTAAAATTTTTAAAACACAAGTCGAACGGGAAAAAAGTACTTAGTTCTTTGTCAAGTCTAAAATATTGATGGAAGAATAAAATCAAGACATAAGATATGATGTTTGATGATCGATCAGTTCTCGCGAAAACGGTAATCAGATGCAAAATGTAGATTGAAAGATAAGATTGTATAGTCAGTTAGTTATAAGAATTCATGATGTAAAAATAGTGTCACTTTGAAATTAACCAATTGAATATAAATGCTCAATGTTGTTATTCACTACCACTCGATGTTTTTTGAACTGTTTTACACTGATGACAATGTTAAACGGGCACGATATCAATGGGTTGTTGAGTTACACATATACTGTGTCTATATTTTCAATGGTTATATTGACATTCAAATTTATAAATATTTTATTCAACTTTACTCATGTACATATATTATCCTTATGTGTGGTATACATACCACTCAACAAAATGTCATAATGAATTTTATTTTACCCTCAATTTTTTTTCATTTATGTAAACAAAGAATTTAAGGTCACAGAACCATAAGTTAAAGTTAATTAGAATAATGAAAGAAATTTAAAAATAAGAAACTAAGTAAATTCGAAAATAATAAGATCATCACCTAATTGGAGGATGACATTTGTGCGAATAAGATTAGTTCATTTTTGTTTTAAAATTTTTTATTTTTAATGTTAAAAATATAAAATACTGAATGGTAATCTATAATGAAGAAAATGACACAAAACTCTATGTCGTTAGTATTTTAATTAAATTAATTCATGTTGATGGATGATTTCAAAAAAAAAACTAATGGGTAAAATGGATAAAGAATTTGAACTACAAAAAAACAAACATTGTATTATTCATTTCATAGTCATTTTTACTGATGATTGACTATATAGGAGAAGAAATTTCATTTATGGTTGATTTGAATTCAATCTTTTCTAGATTTATAAACTCTTAATTTTAGTGTTGATCATGTTTTTATTGTTGAGTACATCATATAACAATTTTTTAGATGAGTACAAGTTATAAAAACTTTAAGTTTATAATTCATAAATATTTGTACTTAGTTTTCGGCTTAATCGCCTCTATTCAACAGTCAGCTTTTTTCATGAACTAATGTTGTATCTTCGTTTAGCCACCCTGTAAGATTCTTCCAACTTATTGGGTGTAGCATCGATCAATATTGTGAAAAGATTGGTTTTCGGTTGGATATACATTTTAACGCCATCTTAATCGATGAACACTTACTACGTTATCAGCCTTACATCTAAATCAGGATTGTTTTACTGGTTGTTTCATGTGAACATTACTTACGATCAAGTATCTGTAATCTGTCAGTATCCTTTATTTATAAGGGCTACATTTCACGGTCCTAAAGTAATACAGAACGAATTCCTATGAAGTCCGCCTGCATCTTAGTTGGTGGATGGATTTCTCGCTTAATCTACATCTTCGAAAATGGTAAAAGCTAATCAAGGGTTTTAAATCTGTACCAAGAACTAGTGATACTTACCCTCCGGATAAATCAATAATCAATAAAATAAAGTTTAATTCCGTTAGTTAATGGTTGAAATTGAACTTCAACTGTCACAAGACAGATCTTTTCTGCACACCATATGAGTGTTTTTATATCTATTTTGTTGTGTATTTTGATTTCCCGTTGAATATTTTAGATTTTACGCTGCAGAAGTCGCCGTTGGTTTATTCTTTTTACATAATAAAGGAATTATTTATCGGTGAGTTAATAATTACGTATCACATATTCTTTGAAATGTTAATCCACTTGTAACTAGAATAAATATGAAAACATTGTTATGGACAGCATTGATGATTTTAGCATTTCAGATCAATTAGTTATTATCCTTCAATACGTCGAAGTGGCGTCTACTCACAACATTTTGACAATAAACTCGTGTATTTCCTTAAAAAACACATTCTCTAAGCTAAACTAATCATTATAAACATTTGAGTTCAGCTGGCAATCGTCTGGTGATAGAGAATAACTTGTTTATTTATTTGTTTGAGGCAATAAATCTAATTTATAGTATGCTAAAACTTGATACACAACATACAGCAATATGTTCAACCAATTATGTTAATTTCTAATGATAATAATTACCAGTTACTTTAGAAACTCGTTATATTTGTAAGATAATGAAACTTTCACCTCACTCACTGATGTTATTAATCTGACTAAGACACATAATATCAATGATTTTTCTGTTACTTAATACTGTCAACCGATAAAAATTCATGTCGATTCATGTTTACCAGTTGCATTATACTTAGGTATTTGTTTTAAGTCGCCGTTGAAATGACGTTTAATGGCCCAGAATCTGACTCTAATTTTCAACAAAAAATGAAATATGCTATTAGATAAATCTGTCATTTAATGTCCATTTATCATTCTTGGGAGAACCCTGTTTGTGCGATGACGAATAAATAAAGCTCAATACGATTTTTTTTGTATAAATTTATTCCATACATTCGATAAGCAAACAGACAATGGAATGAGGAGGGTCAAAGCGAAGATACTAGGTATTTATAGTCCGATAAAAAATAAGTTAAACACATGATAAGAAAGTAAGTAATGCACACATGCACTCAATTAAAAACAACCAAGATTTTAAAAACGAATCATTGACAAGGTCGAAAGTCTGGGACAAACTGTGTGAGCTTGACATATTAGTACACACTACAGACGATAGATGAAGCTGAAGAATTTCTAATTTGACAAAATATGAATCCTGTATTCAGTTATTATTAATCTTACAAATATATAGTAAGTAGACTTAGAATAATAACCAATATCGATAGCCATACTATTCATAAATCTATTTTTACTAACAGAATTAAATTAGATGATGAATGTTAGTAATATCAAAGTCTGTTCAATTTATGAGTGTTTAGTATTTGGGAGATTTGTACAGATTATATAAAATTTCTATAGTTCAATCTACGAATCTATTTTAGTCATTCCACGATTAGGAAACGTTGAAGCATTGAACATCCATTTCGTAATCGAAATTATGAACATTCTGCATCATTGACACGATAAATACTCTAAGCATAATCATGTTCACACCAGTGACCAACCAGTTCTAATTAGTTGTTTATGAGTCCTGTTTTCTATTTTTTTTTCGATATCACTTGTTTCGTTCGATTAGATTTAATTGAGAGAAAAAAATCTTTTTTTGTTACAGTGATTTAAAATTAGATAATTTACTACTCGATTCTGATGGACATGTTAAAATAGCAGATTTTGGAATGTGTAAAGATGGTATAATAGGTGATACAACAACTCATACATTTTGTGGTACACCAGATTATATTGCACCAGAAGTTAGTTGTGTTGTTTTGTTGTTTGTTTTTTCTTAAATTTTTGCCTTAAAGTTTTTTGTTTTGTTACATTGTCTTTAGACTATTTGATATAATATATTTGAATTGTTTAGTTAGCAGAAAAAAAAATATTACTTTCGGTATTTTATGATTTATTTATAAATTTCAGTCATGAGATTGCAAGGATTAGTCGCGAGGTGATGTCTCATGTGAATTGTACTAACTTGTTAATTATTCAGTAGTCAACTCAGTTTTGATCTGATAATCTTATTGTGATGTGTATCCAGAGTGATTAAAAATTAACTTGATCATAGACATATTTTTTATTACAGTAGTAAATATTCAGAAAGTTTTATAGATTATAGCTAAGAGTGAAATGCAGGAAGTGCGTTTCGTCATATTTGGGACTTGACAGCTGAATATACCTGCATCCCAGAGTTGATGATCAGTCAGGCACTCGAACCCGGTGCCGTTCTCTTCAAACGCTATCGTGTTATCCACTTAGCTAATACGTTCAACCGGTCAGTTACTTGTGCTAACAAAGACCAATCAAATTCCTGTTAAAATTTCAACTACGTGAGAATCCAAACCATTTCAAAATGAATTAAAGTTCAGAAAAGGTGTTAGCTTAATGCGTAAACAAAATATTTATTTTTCCTAGAATGCGAAATAATAGTTGTACACATAATCGACTTTTATTTTCGTTATGGCACTAGAATTAGTTAATAATAATGTTTACTACAAATAGAATATATATGGGAATGAGGATTTTATTTTCTGATTTTTTTTCCCTAATGATTATTCTGTTATGCGTGTTGTTTATTTTTTGAAAATAAATTATTTTGTTATAAATCTTTGTTTTCAGTGTTCAGATTATTTCTGTAGATAGAAGAGCAAAATCGATTGGAGTATGTTATAAAGAAATTCAGAGATTGTTGTTTCGTATTAGTTTGCATTGTTTCAACTAATTTATTGAAATAAGTTTGACCAATAAATTAACTCGAATAATATCAGGTGTATGATAACGATCATCACTCTCTACTTTCTCGAGTCATAGAAGTGTGTTTCTTATTGGAAACCGTGTTAAAAAAAACTGCCTAGGTTTAGTTGTGATAAAAATTTTCAACAGATCATTTATTGAGGTGAATTACTCATGATCTTTTAGTGACTGGTTTGGTTGTATTCGTTTCATACTTTTTAAACTTTACCATCGGTGCTGAAAACCTGTGGTTAAAAATGAAGTATTTCACTTCAATGAATGACTTTTCTCTGACATTTACTCTCTCTTGTGGGGAAGCAGTGTCGTTGTAAATTCTATTTGTTTTGAGGTAAAAATTTTGTTCTCACCACACCTCAACCGTGGCGACATTAGAAATTCACTTTTGAACTGTAAACGTTTGACGCTCGCTCCAGTCAATTTACCTGGGATAGCAGGACTCAAAAGATTAATTGTTCCAGATTGTATTACTCGATTACAACATCATGATCGGCATGGCTAACTACCACGTCAAGTTTGCAGCCTCGATTGATTTAGATTTGATACAGACAAAGTACTCACGATGTGTAACCTTGTCTATAGGATGGTAAAATTAAAACCAAGTTATGTATAGATTCAGTAATAGATTTTTCACATATGTTTGTAATTTAAGGTGTTTAAAAGCAAATAAACTTTTCATTAACAATCAATGTTGACTAGCGAAAATTGATTAAAGCTAAAATACTTAGCTCGGTATTCAAATATCATGGTCATATTTGTGAAACCTAAACGTTTTTGTTTAATCTTGGATAGAATTGTGTGGATATCCACTAATCAAAAGTCTTAAACTTGCACACATCAACTACTTATTGAGTTCCAGCAGGCTTCTTCAGACCGTAATGTTTTATGTTGAAAATAATGGAACTTACCTTCAAAATATTCCTGACTTATTTGGAGATAGTGTCGTTCCATTGAGATCATGAATCGATCAATGTTAGACCATCATTAGAAATCTGGAAGCACTAGACGACCGTTTCGTTGTAGTATGGGAATCGTCAGCAGTCCTCATCCACGACCTCCACACTCATGGATTGATTGAAGTTAGACATTAACACCGTCGATCTACAGGTCAAATGTTCGCACGCGCGACTGAAGGCCCCTGGTTCCAGTCCCAAATGCAGGTTTGTGGATGCGTAGTCTATGATTCCCATACTAGAACGAGACAGCCGTTCAGTACTTCCAGGTTTTGTTGTTTTAAATTTTATCAAATAAACTATACTTGTTTTAAAAAAAAGTATCGTTGTATGTCTACAATAAAGACTATCATAACAATATATGCCACCGCTACATTTGTAGCGACTACACACAATACGTTTTTAGAATTGTGAATAAAATCTAGTGCTTTTAGCTATTATGTAATTGAATTTTCACAAATGAAAAAAATATTGAAATTATTCTCTGATTTAGATACAACAACTTTAAATGGAACTATAGTTATTATCAGGATCATAATAATAATGTATTGATAAATTATTTCTCCTCTTTGACACGAAATTACGTGATGTATTTAGTTTCTTGAGCAGTTCTACAGGCAAAGAAAAATTTTCAAAATACTTCAATCAATCAGCGTTTTTTTTGAAACGTTAAAAAATGCATTCAACTAACTAAATCTGATTGGACAATTGTGAAATATCTCATGAATTCTAGCATTATTCTCGACGCTTATAGAATATCAAAGTGCTCTTATAATCGCATCTTAACCTTTGTTTTCGTCCCATTAACTCACAGACTATACCGTTTCTCAAATACTCCACTTGGTTGTCTTTCACACAAATAAGAAGTCGATATGCGAGACGTGTTGAATACAGGAAAATATAATTAAAAGAATTTGAATTCAATATTCCAAGAGCGCTGTTGCTCAAAGCTTTTTCGTTAGAGATTTATTATTGAACTTTTCTTCTTGTTAATCCATATAATAGCGAAATGTTTTTTTTTTTACTAGTAGACAAGTTCTTCATTTTTAAATAAATTTTCCCACCCTTTCATCACCATCGCCAATCTTACTATTTTTTTCTACTGTATTTTTTCATTTATCGAACTATGTCTTCTTTCGTGAATACATTTTCATGTCTTTTGATATGACGATATGATTAATTTCGGAGTAATTTTCATTAAGAATTCATCTCAGTTTAGAAACCAAAAAAGGAATTGTTGATCCATTTTTTTTCTCTCTGCTGTTTTCAAAACAGCCAATTATTGCTCTGTGAACGATTTTACAGAATATCAAACCCAGGTGCTTTTGGTTTTATTATCACACTCTTGACATATATATATATATATATATATATATATATATATATATATAGCTTGAATGTTTGTATGGTTCCCTGTTATAAAGTTTCTCACGTAGGATTAATATTTATTGTCTTTCATTTATGCTTGATAAATTACCGTTTGTTTACAACATATACTTTATTGATTATTGTCTTGTTTATTTTACTAACTTATAACTAGATACTTCTGTATAAACCTTATGGGAAATCAGTAGATTGGTGGTCCTATGGTGTTTTATTGTATGAAATGTTAGCTGGTCAGGTAAGAGATATTATTTTGGTGATTAGTTTAGAATATAGCATTATTAAACTTTTTTTTCATCAAACATTTACTGATTTTTCAATGTGGGAAAATAATCTACACTATGATTTTCATAGTCACATTGCAATGACCGCATTCAGTGTTCTTTCAAATTTTATATTTTTAATATCTTTCTATTTGTCTCTCTGACTTCTTAGAACATTTTCATCAATGATGAATAATTTTGAGATTTGGTTTTCACATGTTCAAAATCTTTCTTTTCCTTAGCTTTCTTGAAATTTAACTCTTGTACAATGTTTAGTGAAGTTTCTACACTGAAAACGTATAGACTGAGTAGATTTTTCTAAACGTAATTAATTTTATTTTTTATTTTTATGGCATTTTGGCGATAAAACCGCTAGTCAAAAAATTAGAAAATTATTTTATTCTTATTTTCAAATAATTGTTTTCTTTCAATATCTTTCACTCAACTTGAAATGATGCACAATGATAACTAGTATTATCATCATAGGATTTTTTTAAAAATCTGTATCTCATTAAGCGGTATTACTTAAAAGAAGATAGTCAGTTGTTGTGACTGAGGAGGGCGATACTCAACTAACTTTTCGATGCTGTAACTAGGAACATGAAAGCTTTGAACTGACTTTTCCATTAAGACTATCATCCACCTGTGTGACAGTGCGTTTCATCCACAGATATCTGATATAATCAAAATCTTTAACGCATTACCTGAGTGCGAATTCCTTTATAGGTTTAACTGCTCCCAATCCTGTTCAATTACGGTACAAATGTTCTTGTAACCGCCGCATATTCCTAAATCAAGTTCTTAGTAAGGGATATATATTTTTTAATGTGAATAATTTCAAAAAAGGATTATCTTTTCCAAATTACCAACGGTAGATTTGAATAAGTCCGTATGGAAATTATTACATAATGATCATAAAGCACTGTAAATCTTTTTTTTAAATGCATTTCAAATATGGTACTGATCACTTTGTATTTTAAAGATATCATAAATAAACACACACACACATATATATAAGATCAGAAACCATTTTGTTGTTACAAAAAGGCCGAAAAACAATCTAAAACATAAATATTCATCGTTCAATAGTTCAAATATAAATTTTTAGTTAATTCTCATGAACTGTTTTATTTTTGATGGATTTAATAAAGTTATATAATTCTGTGTTATCTTTTATACTTAGTGACCATTACTATGTTGATGAAAAAAATATCACTTAAGGAAATCCAAAATATTCCGTATATTGAGTGAAGCTCGTAATTAATTATTCATTGTGATGTATTTGTTTTGGTTCTTTTGGTCGTCTCATATTATTATTGTGTGTTTTCAGCCTGATCAGTTTTCTGATCTTCTGATGTTCCTAGTAAACGTTTTTGCAAATAAAAATTCGTATTGAGCGAGATAGATCACACAGTAATTTGCCTTTAGTCCAAAACATTTTCGCATAATTCCAACAATTTGTTTACATCTATGTGAACAGTGTCATAATCGTCGACTAGGAAAGCTTTCTGTCATTTACGCAAAGAAACCTGCTCATTAAACTCTTTAGGAAATCTCTTTCAACTGTATGCTATCAAACAATGTACCACAAAACTGGTTGCGGGATTTTAATGATCGCCAGTATGAACGATAGCGTAAATATCTCTTTTCTACTGACTGTTAGTTACAACCCAATCAATCGACTGATAATTTCTCTGATTTCAAAACCATGTTTTCACACAGGATGCATCAATTTTGCAAAAACTACAAATAGTATACTTTGTTGGTCAGTGCCAACCAAAATTCGAAATTTATATTCAGAGTTTTCTAATGATTGCGTTGATTTAGCCGATTTAAAACAAGTCCCATTGAAACTCTTCTCAATCAGTTTCCAATGTAAATTTCCTATCAAGTTGGTAAATATTTTTTTTAATGTTTAATTCTCATATTTTGTTTTGTATTTTCGTCAGAACTAATCCGATTATTACTAATATCATTATTTAAAATTAGCCTCCTTTTGAAGGTGAAGATGAAGAAGATTTATTTGCAAATATATTACAACATACTATTTCATATCCGAAAAGTTTATCCAAAGAATCTGTTTCCATTTGTAAAGCGGTAAATTTTTTATTTTTCATTTTTACTCTTGACTGTCATTAATCAAATCTTTAACAAGTATATATATTTATTTATACCACAGTATTCAAACATTATTGTTTGTGTGTATATTTAGCTTTGAGTCAAAACCCTGCAGATAAACTTTAGTACTACTGTGGTGCGCGTTACTTATAAGTAGTATATGACGTGAGTGTCAACGTAATGTCTGGCAGCAGAAGATGGGGGAAGATCAAGAAAGGAAGAGTGGGAAAACAATGGAATTTGTATGAAACGCATGAATAAGTGAAATGTCAGACAATGGGTTGATGATGGATTGATGATTCGCAAATTAACGGTTACGATATGGTTTTCCTATTTTACTGAGTAACTCTGTAATTTGCGACAAATACAATTCGGTTGCCCTCACCTGTGTTCTCCTTCACTACACTACTACCAATACTACTAATTTAGTTACTGAAGTGGCACCAAGTAGAGTGTTGTTGGAATCTCAAAGTCGAATAATTTTTTTTATCAAACTAGAGTTAATGTCAGTATGATTCACATGCTTTATTTATGTTTCGGTTCAATAACGTATATCCTACTTCGCATTATAATTTTTCAAAAACACGAAAAATTTTTTTTAGATCAAGCTAAACCTGTAATTATTTCCGCTTGTTCTTTTTTCTTTTTGGGAGGTTTTTTTTCAGTATAGCAAGAAAAAAAGTGTTAAGTTTATGTGTTCATTTATTAAAGATTAATTAGGCACAGTTTGTATTACAACTGATCTTATATAAACACTGAAAACTTGAAAGTATTTTAATAGTTGTTTCATGCAAGTATAGAACTGTTTGTTAGTGTGAATATTCATAATCTTACTGGGGATTGGACTTAGGACCTCTAGTTTTTTCTAAGGAGCGTATCCAATGGTCTACAAGTCAATTTTCTCAATATGTGATCAGGTCAATTCTTGACAAAACAGTGATTTTCAATCTAATAAGTGATAAATTATTTTCTGAACTGACTAAATACTTCGTAAATTTGGCGAATAATTTCCCTTATGAAAAAGTGATATATTGTTTTTTTTTCTTTCCACGTCTGTTTATTTGATAATTGTAGAGATATATCATGTTGAACATATTTGACAGTACAATGAATAAATATATATTATAAGTAGTGTTATTAGTTGGGTTCTTTCAGCCAATAAGTGATACACAGCAATATAAATCCTGGCACACATAGTTGTTTCGTTCATTGTCCAATCCTGATACTGATAATCAATCTCCCTGCATTAACACTCGTGAGATGAAATTATAAAGAGATATATCAAAGTAATATCAGTGAAAGTGCAGGAGATTATGAATAGACTATATAGTTGTAGAATAAAGAATGAATTCCTGAAATAAAAAGAAGTGTAAGGTAATTTTGGAATTCAAGAACTAAACTTAAAGAAGAGAGCGAATGAAGCTGCGTTATTTTGACCGATTCTGAGCTTAGTTGTTCAATGCCTCCAACTATTGTTTATGATAATCGCATGGACTCCAACCGAATAAGTATGCACCAACCTACATAGTCGAATTCGAAAATTTAAGGTTTATTAAACTGTAGCTGTATTTTGATTTGGCTCTTCCTATAATTGTTTCAACCAGCCCACCTCGTAGGTCAATATGGTTAGTGATTGGGAAAAAGTTCTGTTCAATTGATAGAATTTATTGTTTCGCTTAGCTCTGTATATCTGTATAAGAAATTAAGATATTCTTAACTGCATGTCATGTCCTCTGCTTGTGGATGAAATTATCATATTGTAGATTGATTTCGTTTCTGACTCGTGCATTTCTGACATGTATTGCTATTACATTGTAAATATTTTTGATTAGTATTCAATGGAATTTTACTGCTCGTTCACTATATTACATAGTGTTTTTCGTTTACATCAATGGTTAATACATAGAATATTTTGCAATAATAACAGTAAATACTACTTTTATTATTGTTATTTCTGTTATTATTTTACAGCTACTTACAAGAGATCCAATGAAAAGACTCGGATGCGGTTCAGATGGTGAAAAAGAGATCAAAGAACATTTGTTCTTTCGACGTATAGATTGGGATAAAATTGCTTCGCGTTTAGTCCAGCCTCCTTTCAGACCAGTTACTGTATGTACTACTTTTTTAATTTCGTTGAATCTATTTCTTATATAATCTTGACTGTGTTGTTGTAATGATCTTGATAACTGTTAAAAACTAAAAGTTCTCTGAATGGCTATTTCATTTTACTGCAAAGATATTTAACATCACATATTCATGAAAAGCTTTAAGATGACAATGTTAACACTTGATTGCGAAGACATGATCACTTGCAAAGTCAGTTGATTTATAATTGAGAAGATTACTTTCTAGAGTTGATTTGCTTTAAACCGTATTACATCATAAATGCCGCAAAATTATATATGGTGTATTGTTAGATTGCAATTTCATGATAGGAAAACAGTGCGGTCGCTTAATGTATAGTGTTGTGTGAATGTATTGTAAGGAAAACTCTAACCAAAGATGAAGCAGCTACTTGAAGATGGTTTTCGGATAACACTTACTCTTAAACTTCAACCCTGATATACTCATGTTTTGCAATGTCAACCTAATTGTTCCTAATGATAAGTATGTTTCACAGAGTTGATTTGTTCAGATTATTAATAATAACGGTTTGTACTTTCATGCCATAAAGTTGTCAAAAGTGATGCATAAAAGTGATCAGTCGGTCAGTTACAACGTAGAACTTCGTACATGAGTAGATCAGTTCAGTCATACCGCATTAACACAGATACGCAGCTGTCAGTTCAAATCCAATAATGGTAGTGATAGAAGAAGTATTAGCAGTAATGGAGAAGATTAGGGTTCGAAGATATGATTCGAGACCGAATTGGTCACAAACAACCAACACTAATCTACCCTCCTTTTCAGGTTCCTCAACAAAAACACCCCTTCACGGTGTGGGTAGCCGGGAAGTGACATTCGCCCTTATACCCTTAACACCACACATAAAAATAATAATGTTCCTTTTTTGTGGTAACTACTAATTTAATTCTATTGTAAAAAGTCGACAGAAAAACACACTGGTTATACGAGTCGTAAGATTCCATATTCAAACCATTAGAAATGTTTCATTAGTAAATAAATACCTTTAATAACTCATGACAAAGTCATCTCAATTTTTAAAATGGTAATATAATGTATTGTTAATGACTTCTTGGAATTCATCTGAATAGTAGACACTTATATTTGTTTAGTATTAAATTTAGCTCACGTTCCAATTGGAACATTTATCACATGTTGAATGTTTCTCACGGGAAAGAATTCCATTGAAATACAATTCTTAAATTATTGTGGAATGTTTATTTTAAAGTCTAATTTCAGTCATTATTTAAAGAATAAAATTTCTATAGTAATAATAAACTCAAAGTGAAAGTATAAAGTTTAAGTGATTTGATGATAATTATCTAACCATTTAGCAAGGCAAATGATTCGATTTACACCATACTATTTTGCGTTTGAAATAACTTAAAAATCGGAGTTAATTTTGTCTAACTAAATGAGTAAAAAATTCTCAATAATCAGCCATAATCTGACGAAGTTACTATCTATAATAAACATTTTCAGAGATTCGAAACGCTGAAGATTTATAGGTCAGCAAGATGATATCAACCGAGTTGCATTCTCTGAGCTGGATAGTGAAGCGAAGACACTTCGCAGCGTTCAGTAGCTAACTGATTGTAGACGCTTGTTCGATTGCAAAACATGTGAACTTGTCAAAATGCAAAGAAGACCGGCAATAGCTAAGAAGCATGCTACTTAAATTAGTGAAAAACGAGTAAACATATGAAAAGCAATTGAATGTATCAGCTTAATAGAAAAATTTCAAAGAATTTAGTTGAATAAATTTTCAGCATCAAATTTAACTGGACACCATCGATTAAATTATGAAACTCCATTCACGAATTCAGCTTATCGCTCAATCACTTATTTATGTCTCACTTTTTTTGGCTTACATCACTAACTGATGTTTGTTTGACAACCGATGAAAACCAGGAAGCACTAGATAGTTGTTTTGTCCTGAACAGTGTTTATCTACCAACGAACCAGGGATCAAACCATGAACCTTTAGATCTTAGGACAAGCACCAAACTGACATCTTATGATATACTTTATTAACGTTTACTAGTTTGTTATGTTGTGGAATCACTCACCTTTTGTCTTCTGTTGATACGTGCCCCTGATTCACTGAAACATCAGTGGTTACTGCTTATCAATAGGATTTTGAGATAGTTAATTCTTAACACTAGTCACTAGTGTGAACAGTATGATTATTTTTATTACAATGTAACAGATTTGTGTTGTATAAACCATAAAATTAAACAATATTTCCAAGACCTTCTCACTAAAGTTGTTAACAATGAAATATTCATTTCCTTCAATAATTCTTCATTTGTTATTTTCAATGTAATCTTCTTTTTTTCTCCCTCTCTCTCTGTGTGTGTAGTGTTCACCACGTGATACAAGTAATTTTGACAGTGAATTTACAAAAGTCACGCCGGAATTAACTCCAACAGATAAATTATTTGTCATGAATTTAACTCAAACGGAATTTAGTGGATTTTCTTTTGTTAATCCAGAATTTATTGTTGAAGTGTAAAATGTCGATTTTTTATTTGTATTTCCATACTTTCTTCTTTGTTTTTGTACTTTTCTTTTTTTTTTTCAAATTTCATTGTGATAAACATTATAATATTCATTTTTCATCTATTTATATATCTAGTTAGTTAGTTAGTTCATTCATTCATCCATTCATGTTTCCTTCTTTCCATCTCTCTCTTTTAAAAAAATGCATTTATGAATGGTTTACTTGGTTATTTGATTTCTCCCTCTAAATGTATACAGAAACTCTTTTTCCTTTGCTTTATTTCTTTCTTTGTTATTGCTAAATCTCAGTGTGTTGTTTATCCTCTGATTCTATGTGTATGTTTAATATTTCTATGTTGAGTTTATCAAAATACAAAATCCCAAGAAGAATAACCTTGACAACAACAATATGAAAATGTTATCACTAGCTATTTTGTTAACATGATATTTTCATGTTTTCAAATGCTACTGTTTTGCATTTTTAATTTTATTCCAAAAACTTGTCCACTTGGATTATGGCGGACAGTTATGATTAGCCGAATACTGTTCAATCATATATATATATTTATATATGCGAGAATTGTTCTTGTTCTCCTTTTTTTTCAATATGTAGATTTGTTACAGTTTTATTTTGAATAAATGATCTCATTTTTTTCTTCTCGTCATGTTTGCTCATTTCCATTTTTTTTGATGTGATATCATTTCTGTTGAAACAATGTATTGTAATCTATAATAATTTATACTTTAAGTGTATGTAAACTACATTTAGGAATTCTTTAGTTTTCATTTCTATGTAGATCATTTCATTTAAATATGTTTTTTATTCTGCTTTCACTTTTTTTTCTGCAATGTAATGTAAAATTCCTTTTATTCCTCATTTAAAAATGTGCAATAAAATTTATGATCTATGTCAATGGGAATAAACATTCCACTAATCAAGTACTTTTACTAATGTTAGTAGTATCGTTATCATAGTTACTAGTAGTAGTGTGATAGCAGCTGAACTAATTTATTTGCTCATCATTTTAATTTGCTTATCAATATTTTCATACAATCTTTTTTTTAATGAAACTTCTCTCTCTATTATCCACTTTCTTGACCATTGTTTAATTTCAATCAGATCTAGTTGTTGTTCCCATGTGTTGTTGATGTTGTTGTCGATGCTGTTTACGTTTGTTTCATTGTTCATAACTTTCACATTGATTTCATTCTCGTCTTCTGCGTCTTCTCTCATTTTCATATCTATTTGTGTTTTTTTGACTTTTTTTTCTTCCTTTCTCTCTTATCATATACGGCTGAGCATGAATTGTCAAATATTTCATTCAATATGATCACATCTTTTGTTGTTTGTTATGACTGTTTGGATCAAGCGAATGGAAATGAATAGAAATGACAAAATTAAGAACAATGTGAACGTTTGAAAGGCAGCTGTTTGTTTCTATCTCTTGTTTTGTTTTCTATATATATGTATGTGTATGTAGAGTAAAGTGATTAAGTGCATTTATTAATTGATATTTATCAACAGTTCTGTTTCATTTATTGTCTTTCTTTTTTTTTTCTTCCTTGTCATTTACACGTTTTTAATTTGTTCAGCGAAATAATCAATCAGTTTTATTCCAATACATAAAATTATTGTTTAAAAGAAATAAAATGTCTTTTTTTTCTATCGAATTTTTACTTCTTTTTGCTTTTTATCACGTTTTTTGCTCATTGATTTGAATGAATTGAAATTAGCAAAGTTTGAGTTTTATACACTGTGATCAGTTAACTTGTATGAGTAATGAAAAAAAAAGGTGTAGATACTTCCTCATCTTAGTAAATAAAACTCAGTATACATCACTATGAGTAAACGTTTGACTTACCCCGTTGTTGGCGTTTGTGTTTGAAACAAAAGATTCTGAGTTCTAGTCCTAGTTAATGTTGTTGTTATTATTAATACTCAGACAAAAAGTACTTCCAATTGAAGAGTCTTAAATTGAACGAAACTTGCTTTCTGAATCTTGATGATTGCTATGATTTATCGCTTTTGAAATGCACTTGTTCTAAATTATTTCGAAATCCGTATTAATACTTAATTTTCACATAGTCAAGGGATTTGAAACAAAGCATTTTGAAAGCATTGTTATTTACGTAAATGTAACTTTAAAACCTAGTGAGAATTTTACTATTTTTCCTTAAAAAATTACTGTTAGTGATGCAAAGTGTTGTTCTGGTAGTATATTACTATTAAATAATTAAAATAACTATATCCTAAAGACTTTAACATAAGGTTTGAATTTCAACTAGTTTATATAGAATAGTATTAATCTACGTGCAAAAATGTTTTGAAAGCCAAATATATTAGAAATTTAATTGGTACTAAGTTATATTCGTGTCTTTCTACTTTCATAACAATGATAAGAATTTTTCACTTTGTTTTCTTTTGAATAATACATTTTAAGAAAGAAATCTCATGTATAAATTTGTTTCTCATAAATCAAATAATCTTATGATTTGAGATGCGGAGTCATTTGTTATTGCATCATAGACTTTATTAAACTATTTATTCATCTTTATCGGTTACGTGGCGCATAAAAAAACTGTTCAATGTTAAATATATTTTAAAATTAGCTTAACAAAAATAGATTATTCAGTTTTGTTCAATGCTTTGGGGGTAACTGTTAAGTCTTACTAACCAAAAGGCTACCATGTCTATCCGTCACCTAGTTACTTACGTATATTATCCTTATGGAGTATGAGCAGCCGACCAACATTCTCCAAACTACTTTGTCCTAGGCTCTCCTTTCCAGTTCCAGGCAATCCTTTTCATATCTGCCTCTGATTCTTCGGTCTACCTCTTTCCCTTTGGCCTTAAGGATTCTGAGTTTAGACTTGCTTCGTAACGTGAACTGTTAACTCTCACTAGCCAAAAAGCTGCCATGTCTATCTGTAATGATGCTTAAGTATTAAAAGACCGTAATACTTGTTATGTTCCTGTCGAATAATTTAAATGTGACCACTAATGTAACACATGTATTTTGAGGACTCAAATTAATTGTACATGAAAAGAGATTGCACGCTTATTTATCCAGTTCTAGTGACGTATACAATTTTCTTCTCTTTCCAACCAATTGCCTGTTTTAACATATCCTAATTTTAAGTTGATTTTATCTTATAAATCAATGTAAGTATCCTAATGACATAGAAAAATTTATATCGAAGTTAGAATATCAGAACATTTTTAAATGACATTTTCAAGACTGTTGAAATGATTCTGGATTAGTTGTTGTCCATTATAACTAATTATTAATTTATAAGTTTACTCAGAATATCGATACAACTGCTGCGCATTGTTATAGTTAACATCTTATGTCGTGACTTTAGTTGCAACGATGATTATGTTTTTTGGACGAGGAATGGTTTTAGTAACTAATAAAAAGTTAGAAGAAGTACTCTAAGTGGTATTTTTTTAATGCATTTTGTTTAAAAATATCAACCAGTTTGGTTGATACTCATGTTGCTATTATATCCGGACTAGTGACACTGCAAGTTAAGTTAAAAAAGTTATGACGGCATCGACTTACAACATGAGGCCAAATTCGATAGCTGCGATTAGATTTTACAGAAATTCAACACTTTATTGATTGTTTGACGATTTTGTTTTCGTAATATTATATTAACTTTGAAAGTGAGATGAAACATGAATTGTCTCGCTTTCACAATTGTGTAGGTACTTCTTGAAGTTGTTAACAAAGTGATTATTATATCTACTGATTACAGGTAATCAGTATAATTCTATTTTATCTGATGAATTGTGGATTTATGAGTTTCTGAACACAATATGTTATTAAACTTTGTGCAGTATGCACACTTTGTGGTGTATGTCTAATTTGCTTTGAATCACAGTAAAATGTAATTGAATGATCTCATATTTCGAGCAATAAAATATTGATACAGTGAAGTTATTGTTTAGTGTTTTAAGTAGGTAATTATCAATCTTTCCGATTAAGTTGAATCAAAGAACTATATGTTTTCTTTAGAACTGCCAACATTTGAAGTTTTAAACTAGAAATGTTAACAGTCAGAAGATCTACATACAATAAGTAGCAGTTTTGTTGCAGATTGGAATATTTTGGCAGTACGCACCAACAATAGAAGTATTTTGGGGAATATTTTTTCCCAATACAACTATTCAATGTAATTTTTCATGTCAAGCATTCGACTGCATTATATTTACTAAAATCAACTTCAAAGTACATATTTTAGAAATTATTTTAAAACCTCAGTATAGTATTTTTCATCCTGAAGGTATACTTTTTTTGTCGAATGTGTACCATTCATAAACTTCTCTACATATTTATTGAATGTCTTGAAGTAATTATCTAGTGTAATTTATACTTTCTTCTTTACGTTTTTTTCTTCTTTTCGTTAAATAGTACTCATCTACACCGGTGAAATTCAATATAGAGTTTATGTGTATAGTTTACGGCATAAACTCGTTATAACGAGAGTTAACAACGTCGGTGATGATGATAATGATGATGTTATGCTATCGTGATCGATCAATTCCTAAAGGTTTATTTTTTAATTTTCTAATTATTTAATTTCCTTTTTCTAAAAAAACAATTGACAGATTCAAATTTTATGCAATTATTTTATCATTCATTGAAAAAGTTTGCCGCTATGTACAAAGTTTATGTACAATTGATTTTGTCCGAGATTAATTTGGAACAATTAAACGAGATGATGAAGTTATCATTAAAGTTTGTTTAAAATTAATAAACAAATTAATTATTTTATAATTATAGAACTAATTATATTAAAATTATATCCAATCAATCAATTAATCATCGTTATGTAAGATTAGAATATGCATGATTATTTTTTGCTTGATAACAACACTAATGATTATTTCAGATTTTTAATATATTACAAAAGTATATGCATTGTTTTAAAGATGCATTCTATTCGAATCATAATTTTAACATATTTCTAAAATATATCCTTTTTATACAAATTGACAATTTTAACTATGTATTTATTATGTGAACAATTATTAAATAATCTGAAATCATAAAAAAAATGTTTATTTTCATGTGAGTTAACATTGTTTCATTGTCATACGGTTGTGAAGATTGCTGAGTGTCATTGGAATTATGGATCGACGAATGTTAAATAACCATTGGAAACTTGGAAGCACTAGACGGTCGTTTCTTATTAGTATAATGTTCACTAGCAGTGCACATCTACGACATTTGGACGCGGGAATCAAACCTAGGACCTTTGGTTTCATACGTGAGCGCTTAACTTATAGACCACTGATTCGATATTCAACGATGTTAATATCCTACTTTAACCAATTCACGATATTACACGATAATCACAAGTTATATTTGAGATGTGATTACCACACACCCGACACGTTTGAACTTCACTTGGTGTGCATGCGTCATGGGTGCGCACTGATGATTATTCCCATAATAGAGATGAAACAGCTACCTAGTACTTCTTTGATTTCAGTACACCGAATTTCATTGTTTTCTTCATAATTTTGCTTGTATTGATAAAAATATTTATTATCCTGTCATTTTTAGTTGAAACTTTAATTTCATACGATCTATTTAATTAGTGATTCTGTTTACTGAAATCTTTAGATTAGTTATTAGCAAAAAATGTCCTAGTCAAGTTTATTGCATCTTCGTAATATTTTTAAAATCGAACTGATTGATATTCTACAGAGTTCAACGTTAAAACGTGAACATTTTTGTAATGTGTGTTCGTTTTCAACGATATACCTTAAATACAGTAAATATCAATCTTCAAATCTTGACAATGTGTTATAAATTAGCGTATGAATATGTTGCATTATATAGTGTATTGTATTGGTCTTTGTAAAAATAATTACAAATGAGTACTAATTATTCTCAATAGTTTCGTTCAGTCTTATTAAACCTACTTTAAAAGAAATCTATAATGTTTTAAATTGTATATTATTTCCTGTTTCTAAATCATATTGACTATTTCTTTAACACATGTTTCCTTCTAATACATTTAAAGCATTTTATTAGCATGCAATATGGTTGTGGTATTGAACTATCTTCAATTTACCATTCATTTAAAGTAGGTTGATCAGTTTTTAGTTTTTTTTTTCGTATTCGGAAATTAATCACTTTCTAATGTTTATCCACACTTTTGGTGTACTGATTTGCAAAGATTTGTACTCAGAAATAAAATTTATTGGAATATGCGCATTCTGAGTAGAAGCCTCGACATTGCCATTTTTTACAGGCTTTTCTATCAACAAATGGATTATGCAAGCATCTATTGATAAAAACAATACTCTGTAAACAATTTAATTATTTTCCGTATTCAGTCGCCTGGATGTTATTGAGTTTGACTCTGAATCTTCACATCAACACCGGGATGAAAGTATATCCAGCTGACAAATCTTAGGTTGAATCCCACTGCCTGATAGGATCCAAATCAGCTATAACTGTACTCGTTTAATTTTCTTAATATATCAATATCTGAGGTTATTTTAAGCCTATGTTAGGAAAAAATGTTATAAATTTAGTCAGATAATAGGTTTCTTGAATAGTGTTTCTAATACATACATACATATATAGGCTTCATTGCACTGAGTTTAAAATTTTTACAGGTAGGTGAAAACTTTATCGAAAGGGCTTTCAAAATTTTAGATAGCACATTAATTGTTTCATTGAGTTCTTCAATTCTTACATTGTCTCGTGCGTGCGTATTTCTCTTATGTATTAAAGTTTCCTAACAATTAGTCTAATAGATTTATTTTTAAGTTTTTTTTACTGAGAATATGTGTTTGATAGAAACTATAATAGCATTTTCCGTCATCAGAATGTACTTTTCCGACTTATATTCAGCTGCTTTCTGAATATATTCACAGTGTACAATTAGTGTACGTTATTTATTCCATTCTAAATTAATACAAATAGAACAACACATATAAGCGAACAATATTGTTTTCGATTAGATCGTCGTCAGGCTTTACTCTAATATACATGAATATTTATATGAAAATGTTAAACCAATCGAGGCAATTTGAGTTATAATCACAATTAAATTAAAAAGATTACGTCACTACATATGATAGGCAAAAGTACAAGTGAATAGTAGGAAGACAAGTGTACTGATAGTAGTAAGAAAATTATAAAATATGATAACTAAAGTCTTATCAATTGTAGGTCAAACGTGAATGAATAGACTCCAAATAATCATTAAAAACATCAAAACCATTACGTAATAAGCAAATGTGCAAACATAAAAATAAAAATAATAAATAAATAAAAAATATAAATGTCAGTCGTTAGTTATGTTATTTTCGGCCACGGAAGAGATAGGGGTGTCACGAATTTCTTCTGAACACATAAATTGGGGTTGAATGTACCTATTCCTATGGCTTCTGCAAAGTGTAGGAGATGGGATCGAACTTCGTTGGGAAATGATGGAGGTATACGATAGATCACCCGAAAAGACCTAGATTTATATACAATGTGACCACTATCTACCAGGTGTGCTAAGATAGCACTACGTACTTTTTCCTATTATATGTAGTGACGTAATCTTTTTCATTTCATTGTGATTATAACTCAAATTGCCTTGATTGGTTTAACATTTTCATATAAATATTCATGTATATTACAGTAAAGCCTGATGACGATCTAATCGAAAACAATATTGTTCGCTTATGTGTGTTGTTCTAATTTTCACAATGGGAATCTTTAATAATACATATAATATAAAATAGTACATAATATATAATATCTTGTATCAGGCTCATAATCTATGCCATTATTGTGTAACATCTTAACTTTAATTGTTATTATCAGGTACCGGATGATAGATCATCAATATGGCGACCGTATTTTTATTCACTCGTATACACTTTATTAAATGGTATAGTTGTCTTTTACTTGAAGGTAAGCCATAAAATGTCTTATTTTAATTGATAATTACTAATATTTTTAAGAAATATTTTCGGTGGTGTGAATTTAATTCGGTTGTACCGACAGTAGCTTATTTCACTTATGAATGTTGGAGAAAGATGAGCATTGATTTTATCAATGGTAAGTGATAGTTCATTTTGATCTGTTTTCATAGTCAGTAAATAAAAACTCATAACAAATAACTTTTTTTTTAAAAACAGTTTTAATCCTGAATTCAAATATCAGTTTAGATACTATTAAAAACCAAGAAATAATAAAACGTTATTGCGGTTTAAAGTGAGATATCGAAACAGTTAAAATGCGTATCACTACCAAAGACCAAGTTCATTCCATTTAGGTCTCCTCTGTAATCATTAATAAATGACTGGCTTGGATTCCACTAATTCATAGTTCGGTCATTTCAAAGTGATCTTTAATTGCTGTTTGATTTCAGCAATAACTATGTTTTGGGGACGTTAGATCTCCAGAACTAACTTGGAAAGGTCCTAATTTCGTAATTTTGTTATGAAATTTTGGATTTTCATGTTTACTCGCCATTCGACCTTCAGCTTATATTTCCTCCCCGGGAAATTCTTGACTGTCATTGGTTGATGGATTATTTTAGTAGGCTACTTTTGTGGCTGTCCCAAGGACGTTACTATCATGTTTAAATAAGCTCGATTTGTGTGCTTGTTGGTCTCGTATTTTTCGGTCGCTTGTAGAATACACTTTCTATGCCTCATCAAGTCTTCTTGATATAGTTAGCCTGGCCAGGGACATGCGGATTAGAATAGCCTATCGAGTCACTGCATCATTTGTCTTCACTCCGTTTACCGAGTAAGGTGAACTCGTTATAGCTTCAAGCATATCAGTTAACAAGCATATCACTATGTCACTTCTAATGTTGTTGAATGTCATCAGTTCTTATATCTTACGAGAACGTCAAAGGTTATACACTAATATACATATGCCCATAATAAAAACCTTTTACACCATGACATAAACTATTCAATTTACCTAACTAGATAAGCAACCTATTAAGTTCTAATAATCTTGACTCTTGAAGAAGAAAAATTTATTTTTATGTAATTCCACAACTCTTTTATTTATCGACAATCATTTGAATTCCATGAAGATGAGGAAGAAACTTCAATAAAACTAGACATTTAGCAATCAATATGGTTTAAATCTGCAATAACTTAATCTAGCTGAACATATATATATATATATCCCTTCTGAAATTTGACTTCTATCTAAGTATTCATTTTTGCATGTGTTTGAACCGTGAATCAACATTGATCCATTTATTCTTTTTAATTTAATTTTTCTATAGATTTAACTAAAAATAATATAATTCAAAAAAGAAATCCTACTTTCTCAACATCAGTAATGTATTCAAATGAATATATAAATAGAACATATGTATTAACACATAGTATTGGACGTTTATCTATGAAACGTTCTGGAAAAGCTTTTCGTTTAGTTATTAATGCTAATTATCATTTATTATCATCGAAGAATTTAGTAAATAAGCAAGAGTCAAATTCAAACATTCCACATTCCATTGAACATTGTTTGAGTCTGAATCAACGTTTAAAATTAAACAATGGTCTATTTGAATTTTTTCGAAAATTAAGAATTGAAGTAAGTTAGCAGCCGTACAAGTTTTTTCCATACTTACTGAAATATAATATGCATTGATCAAACTAATTTAATTTACTATATTTTGAAATGTTCATTTTGAAAGTTTCGGTTACCAGTTAAATAAAAGTGGACATGAATAGTATACTAGTGTAATTCATATATATATATATATATATATATATATATATATATATATATATATAACACTTCTCGTTAAAGAATTCAACTGAAAAATGTGAATATAGGTTTCATTATTATACCATTAATCAAAATGTATTGCTATTTTTTTCTTAGTTCAGATCTTCTCAGAAATGTGAATTAAATATGGTATTTCTAAATTTTGCATTGAACGCCATGAACAGGCTATTGTCACACTTTCTAATTAACTGTTTTATATACATTCTTATTATTTACTAGAACATTGTGATATTTATCTTTAAATTATAATTATTGATCAACAGAACTGTAGGTTAGTCTCATTCACCAATGATATTGAATCAGTGTTTTTCTATAGAATAAATTCAGTTAAATGTAATTCGTCAGTTGTTGAGTGTTCACTCGTTTCTTTCATAGTAAATGAATATTTCAAGTTTGCTTAGCAAGCAATCAATAAGGTTGAAATTGTTATTATCCAGGGTTTGTAGATTTCTTATTTATTAATTAATAATTTTGTGATAAGTATTACTTTCGATTTGTACAAAAGTGCCCGTTAAACCATTTGTGTAAACAATAATTTCTGTTCTATATATCAAACAGTATTAACACATTGTTACATATCATTGTTGGATCGTAATCATGATTCAACGATGCATTTCACACGTTTTCAAGCTCAGTTTAAATTATTTGTCCTTGAGATGTCTTTGCATATAGCATTCAAAACATGGATGATTTTATTTTAAATAAGTTTCGTTATTACAAATGTTACAAATATTTGATAATAAACATTTCTTATGTTAAGTGGTTGGAGTCAGTCGGCAAGAGATCCTACTTTTTCATGCTAGTTGACACTTGTCAGTAAGTTTTTCAGTCTTTAAAGCACCGATGCTTCTTAGTGCATTCGAACTCTGGTAATCTACATTCACAGTGTCAGATCTCATGGTTGTTATATGAACCTCAGCTAACCCTTTTTAAAAAAGAGATATTGACACTGGTTGACTCTGACTAATGATCAATGCAATGTTTTTCTGTTCCTTTATGCCCTTCCTGTTGAAAGTGTATCTATATGTAGGTTGTCAGCTTCTTTTAACAGCTATCGATTATGGTGTAAACATATCATAAACTTTTTAGCATTTTCATCATCAAACGTATTTTATTTCACTAAATAAATAGTCTATCAACTTTAACTGTCACAAATATTTCCAGTTACGTTATCGACAGTTAGAATTCATTACTATTACTAGTAATCTTTCTCTGTGATATAAATGGTCTCATTTACAAAGATACTTCCTTTTTTCTTCTCGACAAACAATTCCCGAGATTTTGTCTTAATCATTTTACATCACTCACAATTTTTATCACATGATTAACTAAATAATAGTCAATTGTTGTTGTTTTTTTACATTTTCCTCATTTTATAATTTATTTCTAGTTTCCTGGTGTTTATGCACCATCTTTATTATCGACAAAATCTGCATTCAACACTTTATTATCATTTCGTTCACTTGTTTATTCAATAGGATTTCGTCGGTAAGTTAAATACAAATACGAGTGACCTATATTTTTGTTGTGTCTAATCTTACCTTTTATATATATATATATGTATATATATATATTACCATAAGGAATCTAAAATTTCATAGTTTACATCATGAAAGTGAGACAGTCACTCCTCACTAAGGACACAATTTTGCTAATCAATCGAATTTAGTCATGTAAACTATTGAATGACAGCGCAATAGTTTAAAAGTTAAGCACTGACTATAACACGTGAATATGATGGATCAGGTCTGTGATAGAGTTGTGGATACTCTCTATCAATGAACTCCGTACTAGAATACATTGGCTATACGATGGTTTCTGGTTTTATATGATTATCTAATTAAAACTTGTTCATGATATAAACTGTGATCTGATTATTAAACTTCAAGATGGACTTTTTTATGCATTGATTAGATTTTTTACTAATTTACATATTTATTAACAGTTCGTTTTTTTAAATATCAAAAATATACTGTATATGTACATACATACACATATATTCAATGCATGTTAAATCTGAAAAAAAATTTAAAAAGTTCTCATCTGTCATATAAACAGCTTAAGAACTTACAGAACTGCTCAACTATGCAAGACAGCGAGCGAGAACTAACAGGATATAAAGCATAAGTTAATAAATAATCCGAAATCCAATGGAATATTCAACATCATAAGTAAATTTCAAAAAGGGGGAAAATTTTGCCGGTAAATAAAAACAGTGGCATAATACTAAATTAAAAATTGATATGCTTTAAACTATTACGAGTTCACCTTAGTCGGTAAATGGGAACGAAGGCAAATGATGCAGTAACTCGACAGGCTATTCTATTCCGTTTGTCCTAGGTCCTGATAACTAGATCAAGCGGTCTTGATATGGCGTAGAAAGTGTATTCTACAAGCACACAAATCGAGCTTATTTGTACATGACAGAAACGTCCTTAGGAGAGCCACAAAAATGGCCCACTAAAATAATCCATCGACCAATGACAGTCAAGGATTTTCTGAGGGAGAATTGTAAGCTGAAGATCAACTAAGCA
Source organism: Schistosoma turkestanicum (assembly GCA_944470395.2). Lineage (NCBI taxonomy): Eukaryota > Metazoa > Platyhelminthes > Trematoda > Strigeidida > Schistosomatidae > Schistosoma > Schistosoma turkestanicum. The sequence goes on from OX103979.1 coordinate 20,147,132, forward strand.
AATTATGCGCGAAAACATAAAAAAAAAATCCAAATTGAAGATCTTTTCCGAGTGAGCTCTGGGGATCTAACGTCCCCAACAAAAATGGAAGGTAAGCAATGAGTTGCGCTTCACACGTGTAACCAGTTTTACACTCCATCATATAATGTTATCAATCATAAACTATAGTAATACGTGTTCTGAAAATTATTATTAATATTCCAGAAGGGATCAGATCAGTAATCGTCCTTATGCTAATAATAAGGAAGGCAGCATATATCATCTACAATGCATAACATTCGACGTTCTCTTTTAATTCAATCGAATTTGAAAATAGTTTTAATTACTGATTGATTCCAATCTCTGAATTGTTAAACCCTAAGTAACATTATTGAGTTATTATTTAATTTATGGATTAGTATTTCAAAATGACACATTCCCAAGATTAATTACAAAACTTTTAGTTCTAGTCACAAAACAAGATATCACTCCAATCCATGGACTAGAGTTAATCATTCTCCATGTACATTTTCATAAATTATTCAGTCATATTTGAAACATGAAACTTTTCTAATACTTTATTACGATTTTTATTATTATTATTATTATTGTTAATTAATTAATATAAATCAGAATTTTGTTTTCGTTTTCCATTTCATTTGCTGATATTATTATCATAAAGAAAGAATATATATGTATATAATATTAATTCAGTTTTGTTATTGGATTATCGCTTTTTTTTCCTTTTTCGTTTGATTTATTGATTGAGAACAATGTTTGTTTTTTAATGTTGTTGTTGTTGTTGCTTTACTATCGCATGTATCAATCTCAACTAACCTACATCTTTGATAAACAATAAAAATATATACTTTTACGAAATAAAACTAATTACTACACATAGAGAAATTTATTAGTATAAAGGAATGAAAATAATTTGATCAGCAGCTGTTACCAAAACAAATTTATGATCTTTTATATACATAATAATAATAATAATATTCGATTATTCCTTTATCGACAGCGAAACATCGCCAATCATTGAGTTATATATTCAAAACGTTTAGAAATAAAAGTAAATTTTTTCAAATAGCTTGCTATAATAGTTTAGTATTGAAAGCATTTGACTTTTTTAGAAAGTTATAGAGGTTTGAATTTCTTTGTGTGTAGGGTTCGTCAGTAGGTACGCTTGAAGCTATTACAGGTTCACCTTAGTCGATAAACGCGAACGAGACAATTAATCAGCGTCCCGGTAGGCTACCTTCATCCGAAAACGGCAAAACAGAAGTCTTAATAAGCGTAGAAAGTATATTCTACAAACATCCAGCAGGCACAATACAATCAAGCACACAACTCTCGTTTATTTATACATCATAGAAACGTCCTTAGGACAGTCACAAAAATAGCACACTAAAATACACAGCAGCCAATCACAGCCAAGGATTTTCCTGGTGGGAAATTAAATCTCAAAGTCAACTAATCAGCCCATGCTCGCAAACGTGAAATCCAAAATAAGACATTTCTCTAGCGAGTTCTGGGGATCTAACGTCCCCAACATTGTGTCATTTAGTTTCGTTTAAAAAATAAAACTGGATATTATCATCACTTTTCTCTTGTACAAAAAAGTGTACCTCAAAATTGAATATTTATCTATATGTGCACTGAATGTCATTCACCAAGAGAACAATTTTCTCCATAGTTTACTTTATGATTAACGTTTATATACAGAAATAAAAAATAATCAGTTTATTAAATTAACTAAACTACAATTTCAGTATAATAAACTGGGAGAAAAAACGTGCATTTCGTGGTTTGTTTTTTTATAATTACTACGTTGCACCTATAGTCTAAATTGAAACTAATGCTGAGATTCTCCCGCTTTGCCCAGACCGATGTAGGTGGTTTACTGAGGGGGCCATTTTCTATGCATCTTCTAAGGTGGGGGGACGACTTCAAGAGATTCAATTTCATGTTAACGAATGTGCTCAGGTTCTTGGAGACTATTTGCACTGTCCGTAGATCATTCAATTCTTAGTCAAACTAGGTCATTCTAAGTATAGATCTGTTTAATTCACAACAAAACTAAAAATACTATAAAAGTATTGTTTTTATGTTTCTTTCAGTTATTTAACATAACACAAAATATTGAAATTATAAATTGTTTAATTGTGATTAGTATTTTCGTAGTTCTAGACACAACCCTTGAATAGTAAGTAACCTTGAAATCTAAACCATAACATTAACAAGATTAAAAATGAGACATTTGTATAAATATGCTTTTCTATGATACCAGGCATGACGTTAACTCTGAGGATGAAATAATTATCAATAATTTTCATCTATCATTATTATTATGGTTATTATTATTATTTCCGCTTGAATAAGATTGTTTATTTTTTAATATTTTCCATTGTTGCTTCATAGAAATTATTGTCACGTAGTCTGCCTTTATGTCTGCTAAATGTCTATGCCAAAAATATTACTCCTACATGAAAACCAAAAAAAAAAGTTTATATCTCATACCCCTGTATTGTTTCAAAATCTTTGTATTGGAAAATTCTATAAGCATGATTCTAAGTGAGAAGAAGCCTAGTCCACAGTCGTGTTGAGTTTGAATGAAATGTCATTCTTATCAATGAATATTGGTTGTGTAGCATTGCGAATGGAAAAAAAATTTGCATGACGACTTCGTTATTTTACTGTTAATCATTTGACGTGAAACCTGAAGTCGCAGGATTCAAGGCACATTATCATCGTGGTTGTACACTGTTGAGATGTTCCATTAATCCAACGTCTATTGGTTTTCAATGTTTGTTTAACTTTGATTAGATAATTATCGTAGAAAAATTATTATTGGAAAGAATTGTAATTGATTGAAAATAATTTTATTTGTTATTTGTGAGTAACTGGTTATTCCTTTGAATACTGAGATCGTTAAAAAAAGGTCCTTTTGATGTCTTAGAAATTGATTTTTTTTCTCAATTATATTCCTAATACAATCGAAACATTAATTCCATACCTCTATTTTTGTCAATCAGTTTAAGTTACTTTCAACATAGAACCTGACATGTATACGTATCACTGAAAGATTTTATGTCATATCAACACAGTCAAATGGAAGTATTAAAACATATATGAGAGTAGTAGAAAGTAGTAGTATCAGAAAATAATAAGTATAAACAGTATAACTCTTGCAGAAAAACGATTTCACAGAATCAAAAGTCTAAGTCTTTTTTTTGGAGTAATTAAATCCTTGCGTTTTATTTCAAACAGTATATGATGATACAAGTGTTCCAATGTAGAAATATGCAATTTTCATTTGATTACTCTTGATGGCGGCGATAGGTAGATGGTGGTGACTACCAGTTTCGTCTCATTTAAAATTAGCCATCTGGGCGATGTTATACATATTACATATTTGACATTGATTTCTTTTTATGTTTGCAGATTTTGGATTGCGAAATTAGATATTTTGGATTGTTTCAATCAGATTAATCATTCAAAATTATTAGAAATATTCTCTAATATATTGAATGAAGTAAGTGAAAAACTTGATAGAATGCTGAAAATAATGTTGTTGTGTTGAACAGTCAGTCATTGGTTACAATAATGTACGTTTTAATTATCATTTAAATAACTTATTAATCTTGGAAATAAATAAAGCTGGACTGAAGTAAATTGTGCGAACAGTGATTAATTATCAAGAGATAGAGAGAGAGAGAGAGAATATTATAACAAAGACAAATTATGATATTTTGACAAATGAATCTTGGGAATAATGAGAAAAAAACAGAAAACTGTATATTATTATATAAAGGTAGATGATTCAAGGTTACTTACTTACTTACGCCTGTTACCCCCAATGGAGCATAGGCCGCCCACCAGTTTTCTCCAACCAAATCTGTCCTGGGCTTCTTTCTCCAGTTCTGTCCAATGTTTGTTCATTCCTCTCATATCTTTCTCTATTTCTCGGCGTAGTGTGTTCCTTGGCCTTCCTCTATTCCTTTTGCCTTGAGGGTTCCATGTGAGGGCTTGTCTCGTGACGCAGTTAGGTGCTTTTCGTAGTGTGTGTCCTATCCACTTCCACCGCTTCTTCCTGATTTCCTCCTCCACTGGAATCTGGTTTGTTCTCTCCCACAGTATGTTGTTGCTGATGGTGTCTGGCCAACGAATACGAAGTATTTTGCGTAGACAGTTGTTAATAAACACTTGTATCCTCTGGATGATGGCTTTGGTAGTTCTCCATGTTTCCGCTCCATACAGTAGAACTGTCTTGACATTTGTATTGAAAATCCTGACTTTGGTATTGGTTGAAAGTTGTTTGGAGTTCCAGATATTTTTCAACTGTAGAAATGCAGCCCTCGCTTTGCCGATCCGTGCCCTCACATCTGCGTCGGATCCACCTTGGTTGTCGATGATGCTGCCCAGATATGTAAAGGTGTTAACGTCCTCCAAGGCATCTCCATCAAGAGTGATTTGTTTGGTGCATGTTGTGTTGCATCGGAGAATTTTGCTTTTTCCTTTATGTATGTTGAGACCTACTGCTGCAGAGGCTGCTGCTACACTGGTTGTCTTCTCTTGCATTTGTTGTTGAGTGTGCGATAGAAGAGCCAAGTCATCTGATTCAAGGTAACAGCTTTTAAAAAGCCCAAGAATTTATTTGTGACAGTTTTTAAATCGCAATTTAAAATCTCTCTTAAGGTGTTTTTTTTTAATCTCACGAACTATATATAATTATGGCTGTTAACTATCTGTGCTTGCTTATCAAAGTTTAAGATTGCAACTGTTACTGAATGTTCTTTTGTCATACGCTTCACTATCATCGGTCATATTCACCGATTAATTTCTCCCTTTATAAATGTGTCTACTTGTTTGTTTGTGTGGTCTAGTACATTCATTGCCACATGGGAAACCTTATATCAATATTTTAGTTTTGGTTGTTATAACAGTTTAGTGCATCCAGTAGCGATAATTTAGATTACACAACAATTTATAAATATGTATAGTTTTAAGGAAAGCATTGTTTCCTATAGTTGGTCATAAAAAGAATTGATCTTTGGTTAGACATAGAAAATGATTTTAAGCATAGATTAACAGCATTCAATTCTATTCAGAAACATTGTTCCTACCTTAAATCTGCTCTTGTATTGTTTAAATTCTTTTTTCTGTATATTATCTAAATCTTTTTTTTTGCATATTTTATTCTTTCACGATATGTAATAAAAATTTCCTGCCTCATTTTCGTCTATTGTTTCTGTAGTCAGTCAATAAACAATGTGGAATCTGTCACGTAGGCGGATAAGTTCAAAATATTACATAACATATTGCCAAGATGATGATAAGGAAAAACTAACTAAATCCTGTAATAATAAAAAGTAGTTCCGTCAGTAGGATTGCCAAATTAAACATAAGGAAGAGCATAACAGCATAGTATAATAATAACCGTAAAATAACATTATCATCAAAGATTTAAATAAATAAGTAAATCGATTTTTAATTACTATCTCCTGAAGTCTACAATCACGAAGTACTACTATATTTAAATTGCAGTCAATCAGGCACTGTCTATGGACCAAATGTATCATGATGATGTGATGTTACATGCAGTTGTTTTGTATATATAGTACTCTATGTATAACGCCAGCATCAGTTACTCGGTACTTTGATTGGATGCAAACTATGTTTCAAGTATATTTACTATGGGAGGACTGCCAAAAGGTAGTACGAAACGAACTGCTATGAAATACACTTCCTTTAATAGGTCGGTCGATGTTTCGCTTATGACTTAGCTGTAACCAATTTTACAAAATACTACCATACCTTATGAATGCATGTCAATAAGTGTACAATTTATATTCTATGTTTGGTTATGTTCAATTTTTTCTTTAGAATATGTGTTCATTATTCGTTGATGCTAAATACATTTCTCGGTTGAACAAATATCTGATATAAAACTTACTTATGCTTGTTACCGCTAATGAAGCATAGGCTGTTGACCAGCATTTGCCTACTAACTCTCTCGCGAGTCTTCCTTTTCAGTTCTAACCAACTGCAGTTCATTCTTTTCATGTCTGTCTCCAATTCTTGGCTCACTGTTTTTCTCGGTCTGTCTCTTTACTATCTACCTTAAAGGTTCCAAGTTTGGGCTTGCGTCACTACACGGTCGGATGATTTGCACAGTCCGTTTCCTATCCACTGCCAGTGCTTTTCTCTCATTTCTACCTCAGCTGAAATCTAGTTTATTCTCTCCCACAGTAGGTTGTTACTGATGGTGTCTCATGATATTCTGAAGTTATTGCGTCTTCATCCTTTCACAGTTGTTTCCTATAGTAGTTTCCCCTTCATCGAACACTTGAAACCTATTACTGAGGGCTATTTCGAACTCGTTGAGTTTCTTAAAATTGCGAAATTTGGCCGTAGTAACTTTTTGTAACGTTGTTTTCCCAGTTTTTCAGTACTTTTATAGTTTCAGTCTTATATTGGCCATTACCAAATGGAAATCTGAAGCTATATGTTGACTCTCATCCTTGTTACCACGTCCACCATGGTCCTTCTGAACATTTTATTGATGCAGACATGATCGATTTCGTTCTGTGTAGTGTGATCTGGTGAAAGCCATGTGGCTTTGTGTCGGAATATAGTGCCTAACCATTTTGTTGAAGACACATAGATTTGCGAATCCCTCACCATCTCGGTTCCTTTCTCTTAGTTCTTGTCGTCCTATATCGTCTTCATATCCCGTGTTGCTAATTCCAATCTTGGCGTGTAAGACTTCCATAAAAATTGTAAAGTTGTTTTCTGATCATTTTCGTATGATTGACTGCAGCCTCTTATAGAATTGATCTTTATCGTCTTCATTTTTATTGTTTTTATGCGCATAGCACTGAATGACATCCATTTCAATCCCCTCTTTCTTTGTTTTGAAAGAGGCTTTGATGATTCTGGGTTCATCAGATTCCCATCGTATCAGTCTTTTTTCTGCTTCTTTGAATAGCATCCGTGAAACTCCCCAGTATGTGTGAGGAATCTTCTTCTTCATGGCCAGAGTACAACAGCACATCCTGAAGCTATTCTTTTTTGTTCTTCCTGCACCCAAAGAGTTTCACTATTTTCAATAACCACCAGGTTGTATTTTTTCATTTCCTTAGTAACTTGAATGGTTCTTCCGATCTCCCACTTTGTGCAAACATGCCATTTACCTATATTATTTGTTGCGCTGATTGTGAAAATAGGCAGCCGCCTCATAACTTCCGAATTAGATTGGCTTTCACCATGAGGCGTGATAACTCTTGCAAATAAAAACCTTGTAACTGCCAGGATAGAGTTTAATTGATTCGATTTATTTTTTATGGTTAGCGTTTTTACTATCGAGCTCGTGCTTGGGACCAGCAGTTTCCCTAGAACTGCTCCAGATGGAGTTACCTGATATAAAATGTACTCTATTATTTATGAATAAAATCACATGTTACTTTATAAATTCCGTTTTTTTTTCAAGGTCAGTGATTATATGTATCCAACACCAAATAAACGTTTCCTTATTCGTGAATTGGAATGGCTTTTAAAAGAATCCATCATTTCTGTATGTTATCACTGGTTGGTTGATAATAATTATAATACTTACAATAATAATTCCTACGAGTTTATATTATGTGTAAAATTTTTTTTAAAAGAATGTTCAATGAGTTGATGGTGAATTTCACATATTTTGAGTGTAAACAGCATCATGAAAACATGTTGATTAGTGTAGAATCACTGTATATCAGGAATTATTAGTCTTAAGACTTTAAATCATGATACCCCATTCTATGTCTAATCATCAAATGCCAGTAAAATCTATATGCTTAATTTAGTTGGTTGTCGTGTTTTTGAACGGTGATGAAGATCTCCATTTATCATTAGGTTTCGTCTTCTTCCTTATGTCGAACAAAATTTGAGTTTTTTCCATCCCTAGCTTTATTTTCTGTCATTATAAACAACTGAATAGCTGTAAAATTGTTATTTTGACCTCAACAGTACAGAATCACTCCATAGATAATAGAACTCAACCAGATTATGGTTCGCTTACAAATGAAAGCGACATGCTTCTATTAATCTCGTCTATTGTTCGAAATTCATACTAAATGAAATTATTTTTATCAATAATGTAGTTAAGATTTCATCAAATTTATAGTTGAATAAAACTTGAATCACACAAAAAATTCAATTTTCCATTCGGACATTGGATGGTCGAATCGCAGCTTGATTACACCTAAAATTGGCTAACTTGCTTGAATCTTATTCTTATTCTGTATTAAATAAATATTTTCAAATGTTTATGATTACAGATACCGTAATAACCTAAATAGATTGAAATTAAAAATCCGATCCCATATTTTTTATTGAATCAATGATTCTATTCTGCTGGTGACGTTTTAAAGTATTAAGCGCTAAAAAAGAATTAATCGGTTGTTGATATTTAGGACTGAATTTTGATCAGTCTTTTCTATAAGTGAAACATATAACTATTTTGTTACGATTATTATAAGATAAAATGTAGCTCCCTGTGTAATTCAGAACACACGTTCTATTCTATTGTGGAACTTGTCAACTGGTTGCTCTTGCATTTGTGTTGTTTTGTTCACAATCAGATTTTAACTCAATACCTTTCATTAAAAAGTCAATGAAATTATTCAAATCGTTACCAATAATTATGAATTGCGTACTTGTTATTGGCTATCTGAACTCAATTGTCCAGTAGATAAAGGGTTAACATTTGAAATGGAAAGCACTGTGTTTTAATCCTAGTGTGTACATGAACACTGGGATGAATATGAATATGGTGGTATGTTTTAAACAGAATGAAACACAAGCATGATACTCATTGCTAACCATAATTTATCTATCCTATAGAAAATGAGTCTGTTGTTTCAGTCTGTCTATTTAGTCAACCACATAAGTTATGGTTACCTATTAAAGTATTGTGAAATTTATACTGAAGTTGTTTATGAGTAATAAACATTTTACAGTATCGAACAAAGTAAGATTTCGTACTTTTTTGTTGTAAACAATTATATATGTAAGAATAAACATATTTTTGTGTATAAATAAATATGTACGTATATTTTTTTCCCTAAAAATGAAATCCTATTTTTATAGATTGATGGGAAATTCTATTCATTTGTCAAAGGTATACCTCAAGGATCATGTATTAGTTCAGATTTGGCTAATATTTATTTAACTCAATTAGATCGTGAATTATACAACAACACACAATTTATTCTTTGGTCACCTCATAAATCATTACAAAATAATGTATTTAAAACAACGAATATACATTTAAGTAAATGTTCAACTATTCTTCGTTATTTAGATGATTATTTGTGTATATCAACATCTAAAATTGAATTACAAAATGTAATCAAGAAAATCAATACTAGTGAGTAATCATTCATTGTTAGAATGGAAAAAAAAATTAAATGTTTTTGTAATTGTTGAGTAGTTTATTTCATTTTAAAAGTAAAGAACAAATATATTGATCTTTTGTTTTAATTTGACAATAAATTAATTTTTATAGTAAGAATATAGTTGTATATGTTATTCCATTGTCGATTCCCTCTTAAATTCGATACATTTACATTCTACAAGTAATTTGTTTTCACAACCATTTAATCTCAATTGAGGTACAATTAGAAATTAAAGACCATTTATCAGCTGTTTCGTTCCAGTATTGAACTCTTCAGCAGTGTACATCCATTAACCCACTAGTCTCATACTATGAAGAAAAAAGTTTTCAATATTCTTTAATTTTCAATGGTACCCTACATATTATGATGAATTTACTTTATAAATTAAACCATTTCGAACAGATGAACAGTATCACCAACAGACCAAAAGAAACGATATTGATCGAAACTGGATACTTGATAAACGAATTACATTGTTTCTATGGATAATCTAATGAGAAGATTTTCAGCTGAGGGTGCATCATGTTTGTTATGGTTAAAGTCAGTCAGTTAAAACATAGAACTTCGTACAAACGTACGTACATAAGTTCAAGTTGCCATACCTCATTAGCTCAGAGATGTAATTGTCAATAACAGACACTGCCACAGAATCTCATGATCCACAGAGTCAAATGCCACCTTTAAGGTAGAGGAAGACAACTACTGTCCGACGCCTAAATGTGTGTCTGTGTTCCAGGACCTATCGTAGTGTGAAAATGTGGTCTATACAGCCACGTCCAGGTTTAAAACCAGACTGGTTTTCTCGAGTCTGCTCTTCACGAGCACTAGTAAGGCGTCCAAGTTTAATCGAGGCTAACAACATAGAAGATATATTAGTTAAACTTATTCCCCTGTGATTGTCACAAGAAGACATTTTTCCTTTCTTATAAATTGGGACAATCAGAGATTGAGACCAGTCAGATGCGATTGTGTCCAGTTCCCAAATTCTACCTAAGATTTCAGTCAATCCAGCTGCTAAAACTGGACCACTATCCTTAAAAATCTCAGGGATCAATCTATCAGGATCCGCAGCTCTACCTCGCTTCAGATTTCTCATGGCTTCCTCAACTTCATAAAGACTAGGAGGACTTATATCGGTCCCCCATTCAGGTTGGCTGTCGAACGTGCGTAACCAAAGTGTGGCTGAAGGCCAGTTGAACTGATCCCTAAAGTTTTCTGCTCATCGGTTCAATCTCTTGGATTGAGAGTGAATAATAAGTCCATCGTTTTCCGAGTTAGTTTCACTTACATTCGGATTTCTAATACCGGTTTTCTTGATAAGTCTGAATAGTTGTCTACTGTGGCCTATCGCCGTTGCCTTTTCCATCTTCCTTGCTTTCGCTACTCACCACTGATCACGATCATTCCGAAGGCTTTTTATCAGCCTGCGCCTAAGCTGGCTCCGCTGCTCATCGCATTCAGAGCCGGGCGGGATGAGTTTTCGAGCATTCATCAGTTCGGTAGATGCTATTGAAATCCACGGCTTCTCCCTAACCTTATGGTTTTCTTTAAAAGCACATATCACTGCTGTTTCCACACCTTTTTTGATACCATTCCAAGCTGCCTCAGGGTGGGTATCCCTCGCTACATGGCTGTCTAACAGTTTTTTCTAGTTGTTCCTGAAATATATTCTTAGCTTTATCGTTACCATTAAGTAGAGCCTTAACAGGTTTCCTTGAAATATTTTTCTTACGTCCCGTAAGACGCAGACAAATACAAAAATTTAATTTATCATTGTATACATATATTACGTCATTTTTTTCAAAACTCGGTACACATATTTTATATGTTTACTCTTTTTGTGTTTTTTTTTTATTTTTATTGTTTAGTACTTAACTCTTATGGATTAAAGTTGAATGAACAAAAATCAGAGACTAATTTAAATGACCCAAGTAAACTTTGAAGAATTTGTTTTTCTTTTTAATAATCTGTTTTTCTTTTTAATTTTCAATTCACCTACAATGGAAGAATATCATTGTTTAAAATAGATCAGTAAACAATATATATATATCGTCTTGTTTATTATTTTGTCTCTATCGAATCCACCTTCAAGTTAGTTATTTTCATGTGACGATTTGCAAACAGAATCATTAATCTTGAAATCATTGATAGTCAGTAGCTTTAAGATAGGTTTCTCTGTGGTTAAGCAACAGTAGATAGCCAACAGAGAACCCCTGAACTTGTGTTTCGAGCTAGCTGGCCTTCATTAGCCATGTTTATTCGTAATGCTCAGTGAACCGATACTCTTTGATGGATTCAAACCATCAATATCATCCATGTCTGTTAGTATGAGACGCTGACACTAAGCTTTTCGGATGATTTCTAATCAGCTGTGTGAATGCAAGTGAATGGAAACCTCTTAATTTCACGTTTTTCTACTCATTTACTACTGGTTGAATTCTATCGATCAGGTTGCAGTTCGATCACCAGTCTGAGTGACTGGACATTGATTTAATCAGTATAATTCGAGCAACACGCCAAATAATCGAGAAAAATTGACATTTGTCTATACTCAGTAGTGATGCGCACTGCTGATGAGTCCCATATCAGGACGAGACGGCCGTCCAGTGCTTGCAGGTTTCTAATGGTGGTCTAACAATGATTGATTGATGGTTTCAATTGTGTAAAAACGCAAACCTCCAAAACTCTGCCCCAAAAGATTAATCAATTGTCAATTTCTCTTATGTTTTAATTAAGAAGCCCCTATGTGTATCACAGTAAATCAAGTTTAAAGTAAACCAATTATCCATTGATGATATTTACAGTTAAAGTAATAATGTGTCATTCAATTGTGTTTTATTTTTTTACTGTTTTACACTTGAATGTCATATGCTTAAACCAGTGTTGTGGCATACTGATGAAAAGCTTCAAACTAGTGTGAACAAGGTTTTTCAGTACTCCTTAATTATTATTGACCCACTTTTTTCCTTGATACCAACTCATGATAATAATTTATCTTTCTCAATTTACAAAACTAAAATATAATTAATGAAGTTCAATGTACAATACTGACATATTTATTGTAACATTTCCAGTCATTCCAACTACTATGTAATTTTCTCTAAACGCTTGAAAACATAGTTTCGTTTAAATTGTTTGATTGTCGATAAAACATTCACTGTATAAATGACTTACTTTATAAGCTGAGGTTAAAATGATTACTTTATATGTTGTTTCTTGGCATTCAGATATTGTTCATCTCATGTAATCTACTAGTGAAATTATTTACGTAATTATATTGTAGAATAAAACGTTTTTTATCAGTTAGCTCATAAGTTGCGTGTATCGAATTAACTCAATAAGTTGAATAATCAAGGAAGTCTCTATTGTATTCTTATAATGAAGAAATAGGATAAATTACTGACAAATTTGTAACTATCCAAATTACATACACGTACAATCATTGACAATAAATCTGAAGTAAGTAAATAGTCAATAAATCAAAACTCTTTTGTCTTGTTGGAAATATGATAATCACTTCTTTTTTTATATAAATAAAGTGTTGTTATTTGTAATAGTGAAACAAATGCGCCCAATCGTTAAGTTGTTTAATGATAGATTTGAACTTTGCTTTACTGACATTGGTTTGAACCAATAGGGAATATCATTGTCCCTTAGACTGCAAGTATTCATTTTGAATACATTACTAAATTAAATTATGAATAACTGTGGTAAGTAAATAAAACTTCATTATTAACTGTTATTTAGTAGAAATGATCAATAATACAAATGTTAATAGTTTTTGTTACAAATTGACTTTGTTTGGCAAACAACTGAAAACTAATGTGGTTCACGTTTCCTACTTCAATCAGTCAGTTGATTTTTAAAAATAAATATGTTGTGTCATTAATGTATTTCAAACCTGATCATCCACAACCTCTTACTAGAAAATTCAGAAATTTCATTCAAAATTACTGATTGATGGATTCTTTCGTTAATTTTAATTAAAAATTCCAATCATATCGAATGCACAACTGTGGTGCGCGCTACTTATAAGTAGTATATGACGCGAGTGAAAACGTAATGTCTGGCAGCAGAAGATGGGGGAAAATGAAGAAAGGAAGAGTGGGAACACAATGGAATTTGTATGAAACTCATGAACAGTGAAATGTCAGACAATGGACTGATGATGGATTGATGTTTTGCAAATTAACGGTTTACGATATGGTTTTCCTATTTTACTGAGTAACTCTGTAATTTGCGATAAATACAATTCGGTTGCCCTCACCTGTGTTCTCCTTCACTACACAACTAGTGCGATTAACAATTTTACGGTCTATGGAAATGAAAATTATGAAGCTCTAACTAAATTTATGACCATTGTCAATACAATTTCCAATTTCATTAATATATATGTTAAAACAATTGATCGTTGTTGCTAATATTACATGTCTAAGATAATTTGAAAGGTTATTCAAAACTTGCCTTTTATTTAAATTGTCGAATCTTATTTCTAATATCTTTTTATAGAATATACACTTTAAATTTAGTAATGAGATGCTTGTAGGCACTCTGAAGCAAGGTGTACATGTAATCTTGGGTGAACGGAAGTTTCATGGTAGGTTTGACCCTGTGTTATTATCTAGTTTCACAGCTGGAGTCATTACTACTGGGCTACTCAGGCTTCTATTGATCTCCTGCAATTGACTGATAACTGATCAGTGACCTTTGTCATGTTCCTGTATTCATTTGTTCGTTCGTTCTCTTTAACTTGTCTAATCGGTAATAGAATGTTTTGCACACCTATCATTCATAGTTATTGTTTCTACTACTTTCTTAATAATAATAATAATAATATTTTCCCCCATATGGAGTCTTAATTTAACAGATATGAATGATCTTTGTTGTAATTTATTTGTTCTTTAATTAAAAAAAATCTATCGTTTTTCTTTTCATTAAACAGATTTCCCTGTACAATGGCTTGGGATTGAAATTCATTCTAGTTTAGCAATCACTTTACCTAAAACTGATAGTCCACGTAAGTTTTTTTTTTATAAATCTTTTGAATAAATAATACCATAATAATTTAATCAACAACTTGTAGACAATTTTAATATTCACTTACTGGTTTACTCAAATTTTTCTAATTGTAACAATTTGACAGTACTTTTAATCATAGATTGATATCAAACGGTGAAAATTGAACTGCTCAGTTATTCTGTCCCAATTTAAAATTTCATAATCCTAAATAACAGCAATTTCTTTCATTCATTCAGAAAAAATCAAATTCCAGATTCCTATTTCTCAGGCCGAGTACAATACATTTTTATATACCTTATGCTCAATATATCTTTCATCAAATAATATTTATTTGTAATGAGAATTTACCTATTAGATTGAAATGATTTTCTTCAAAACTACTACTAGTCAAATGAGTAGATAATTTGATTCAGTCTAGTTATTTGTTGAAATTTACTTGTGTGATAACGATGACGACGAAAACTAGCAACAAAATGAATATGAAAACTTTTCATTATCTCAACTATATTATTCACAAAACCATTATTGAAACACAACATAGTAATAACAATGTTACGACTTTGATTGGTCTACCTACTAATTGATGTTTTATATACAAAGAGAGATTAGGAGGTATTTTTCCCCAACTAGTTTACGATCTTCATGCTTTGAAGTTCTAAGTACAATCCTGAGACTTGTAACGCATCGGTTCCACTTGTTCATGGGCAACATTAACGGTAAATTTTAACCGAAAACTACCTGATCACTAATCAGTAGTGACCTGATTGGTTATTGAGCGGAACAAAACTAAATAGGAGTAATATGCAGATTTTGAATTAAACAATACAATATCATTTCTTCGTTCGTCTCTTTGAGTCAAATAGTAATAATAATAATGATAATAATAATAATAGTAATGTAAAGTTACGTTTTTCACTGTAATCGTTAGTCTTATGCTTTTTTTTCCAATGTTTATTTCATCCGTAGCAAAATTTTGTCGATTCTCTGGTCAACCGTTATCAGCTAATGGTTGTATGCGACGATTATGCAAATTTCGTCTTCATTGTCCAATTTGGCGTTTCACTTTTCACAAGATAATCTATGATAGTAACATAAGACAAAATATATTCAATTGTAAGAATGTCAATATCAGAAAAACTGATTATTTGTTGCAAATTAACGCTAATCGATTGGGTAATAGAATAGCAGATATTGTATGGATAACTTTAAAAACTTCACCGGACAAAGAGAGATTACTTCAACCGTCTATTTGTCGAAGACTGGCACGTAAGCTAAAAATCGATTTTATAGTATGGAAAAATGGCTTTTATTCTCTCTCTCTCTCTGTTATTGTTCAAAGCTAAAATAGTTATATGGAAATTGGTTTTCTATGTATTATTTGTTGGATATTATGATTAAACTTAATTATCGTTCCAACTTATAATTCATAGACTGATATCTTAAGTTGATATCCCACCGTAAATTTATTTTATTTCTTATTTTATGAGCTCTTAGTATGTAATTCGGAGTTACTTAACTCTGTTGCTCGCTGTCCATGATGTCTTTTATAAAGAGATTCACAATTTCGCATTGGAATTGATAACTAAAGTTGGAAGAAAAGTTGAGTTTCAGCATGACTCAAACGAATGACCTCCAAATTTTGAACATTTAACACATTTAAAACGTTGTCATATCATTTGTTTTCAATAATCAGTAATGAATGTTTCGTACTATGTTACAATTCAATGTACCATTCAAGTACAAATATCCTTGTAAGAACAGCTGAAAACAAACTATGAAATAAAACTAATCCTTATTATTCTATCCTAAATATTTTCTAAACATTATCTCAATTCATAAATAAAAGAAGCTAACTATATTTTGTCTGTTTACTTAATTATGTTTACTGTTGTCTCTAGTAATGAATGTTCAAACTTCAGCAGGTGTTCATTTTTCTCCATTCGCATCACTTTAATTGTATGACAAGTTTTTTTTAAATTATCGTAGAGAAAAATGTAAATTGTGAGTAGTTAAATGTTGAATTACATTTTATTCAATGATAAGTAGAAATTGGACAATAGTAAATACCAGTATTTTAAAAAGGTGATAACGACAGTGATTGTAAAATATGATGATATCAGATATATAGTACTTGCTATGTTTAAAATCATTCAGTGAATAGTCTGCATGAAATACCAGTATTTCATACGTACTGACTAAAATGTTTGAAATTTTTGAAAACAAACTAAGTTATATTCAATGCATTAAAAGTAATGAGCAAACAATACAACAGTGTTTTTATTAAGATTCATTAAAGCCGCAATGACGAGGAGGGTTACACTTGATCTTGGTATTCAAAACTGTCCAGATAACATGAACGAACTAGACATTTTGGGTTTTTCTTATTACAATCTGATGAGTTTAACTCACTATTAAGTTTGTCACTTTCTTTCTGAGACTCTTAAATATCTTGTTATATTATATGATAACAATTCACATGAAATATTCCCAGAATCATCATCATCTGAAGCAATTTTAAGAACCCCTGTTATAATATTATTTCTTAACTCGATTTACATTTGCATAGTTTAAATCACGAACTGATCTTAGCTACAATCCCATTAAAAACCTGGAATCATTGTACGGCCGTTTTGATGCAGTACGGGACTCTTCAGCAGTGCGCATCCATGACTTCCGCACGCAAAAATCGAACTCGAATCACGTTTGAATGCTAAACCTCTAGACTACTGAGTTCACATCCAAAGGTGTTAATGTTTAACTTTGATCATTCCACGATACTGGTCTAGCTAAGATCAGTTCTTGATTTCAGCTATAAAAATAACAAAAAACCTCCACATGTCCCTTATATTTATATTTACAAACAAATTTTATTGATGAATGATTCATTTCTATCATTTTCTACATTATCATAATAGAATTGAAGATAGTCAAACTTATATAACATTGCATTATAACACAGAAGGCAACAAAGTACAATGAGTTAATTGTATTCTGTTCTTGCTTCTTTTCAACCGTAAATAATGTGAATTTAACAGTTCAACTCTATCTCATTAATCGTTTCTTAAATTGGTAGTTCACTGTAGTTGTCATTTTCTCGGCTAACGTTATTTTTTACCCAGACTACAGAATGATCGTACTTAAGAAAAAAAGGTCAACATAAATTTTCTCATATGTAACAATGTTTTTAATAATTAAAACAAATTGCTTTGCTTTATATAGGTTGAAAATATAAGCATTTAAACAATGTGAATAATTTTTCATGGGATTAAGTTATCCTGGTTTACTTTTTTTTCTGGTAATTCATCGCCAATTTTTTGCCAATTTAGTATTGGCCAACATTAAAGGGTCATGATTACTAATAATAAACATTTGTTTTCCTTCATCCGATAAGTGTTCGTTATATCCAGCATTTCGGGGCATTTTCCCGTTTATTCAATACATAGGAGCTGTGTGAAAAATCTATTTTTCGCTGCGTATTTCACCTCAAGCCATAACTATCACCATATTTGCGTTGTACATTTGGAATTTCGGGATGCGCTACACTAACGTGTTCATAGTAGACAGCTGTAGGTAATTTTAGATGCTTGAAATGTAATCTCGGGTCGTAATGATTTTGTCACATGCCACTCTCACCATACTAAATGGATGAGAAATTATGGGATACCCTAAACTTATTGAACATTGAGATATAAGTATATATAAGTTCAACCATAAGTGTCTAAATAATGTTCAATTTACTACTTCTGCTAAAGTCTTTACTTTTTTTCTTGAAGAAAAAACCTTATTAAATAGGATTAGTCCGTATTAGTTTGTGTATGCTTAAAATTACATCTGTTATGATTCATCTATCAGCCACACACACATGTATCGATGATTCATTCATTCAAACACTGATCGTTTTTTAACTAAGCCGCCTACACATCGAAATAACCTACATTTTGAAAATTATCCGAAAAAATTTGTTACGTAGGTGAATAAGAAAATAAAAATTAAAAATGTTTTATTCTCTATAACATTTATCTTTTCTTTATATTTATGTAAATTACTTAACTTGGATTACAATATTGTGAGTGTAATAATTTTTTAATTTTTATTGAAAATCTACAAATACTAATTGATGTTATCCTAAGTCGATTATAATGCATCATTTAGAGAAATCAATGGTTTACTAAGTTATCATTTCTTATAAGATAGATTTATTCATCATTTGACCATGAAGTATACAATCAATCAATCAGAGATAAGATGGAAACTTCAAGCATCTAATGTAGGATTGAAATGAATTGGAACCACTAAAAGTCCATTAACTTTTATACCATATTTTAAAAAAAAAAATTGATCAAAGTGTTTTATTGAAATTTGAACAAGTAATTTAATGAAGGCATGGATGTAATGAATTTCAGTCTCAACATGTTTCCTGATATGAAAAAAAAATGCTCTAACCACATAACATGTTGATATAGTCAATATGATACCGAGTCACTTAAACAAGCGGTCGCATTGTAAGTCAACCAAAATAATTTCACCCGCTTGGCTTAAATTAATTCGTTCGTAGGCACTTTCAACCGTATTTCATGTTTCTACATATTCAAATTAGCAGTAGAACTATTTTACTTTGGTCAGTTATGTACCACAAGTAATGAAATGTAGTGATGCAATATCAGAAATCGATTGGATTTAAACTTATACATCATTAGATTCTGGCTCAGTTGTCTAGAAATTATGCGCTTTTACGCAAGACAGAATCTCCTAGGTTCAATCCTCTCTAGTCGAGTCGTGAAATAACACACCACCGAGAAGTTCTATACTATGACAAAACAGTGCTTTCTGGCTTTCAATGCTTATCTGTCTAAGATCTGTGAGTATTGTAATTCATAGAAATTTAGTTTGTTCTTTCATTCAAATTAAATTAAATGTAATTAGAATGGTCAATTTGTTTGGATCTCTTCTAATAATTATAACTTTATTTTATTAATTTCAGAAGCAGTATTTAGGTGTATATCTGTGAATATTGGCTTCAGTCGATTCTGGTTATATCATATAACTGTCAATAGTTTCATTAGACGTTTACTTCCGCATAAAGGTGAATTGAAATGGTTGATTGTTTGGATGCAACAGTTCAGTAGTTTGAACAAAACAAAATTTTTATTTCATCATAATAAAGACGTAATTAATTAATTAATTAATAGTTAACTGTAAAAAACTGAAAACAACTTTTCTCATCGAATATCATAAATAACACTAATTTATTTCCTAAACGATTAAAATAGGAAAAAAATTATTTCTGTTAATTGTCAACTACTAGAAAAAGCTAATGAGAATAATGGAATTCTTAATGTTGATATTTGTGTACAGTATATTTTTGAAATATACATCATGTTCCCTTGTTTTATTGTGTTTATATATATATATATATTCACTGAAACTTCTTTTTTCTTTTCGTTAAGCCAGTTTTTGTTTAATGAATATTTTCGATTAGTAGACAGGATATCATTTAAATTCCTATTTAAAATGTAGTTTGTAATGGTTTGGATTATCACATTGTTAGTATTTTTGATTAAACTTTGGTAGATAATCATTGTGTCCGATATGCCTCGATTTAGCGACTGTGAAAAAAAAGATCGTAAAGAATAGATGAATGCGGCTACATAGAGGCGATAGTGTTTTGCAGTCAAGTACTATGTTACGAAAAACTTCTAATATTATGACTTTATTTTAAAAATACGTTGTATATTACTAAATCATTGAAATTTTAATAACTATACAGTTTGTAAGCAGAGATGAATAGTGGCGCGTTTCGTTCTGTTTGCGGCCGATCAGCTGGATGTACAGTTTGTGTTCAAAAGATTGTTAAGAATCCATTCATCGGTGCCTATAAGAATATATGTGAAAATATGTAGTGAATAACTAATACATTTACTATATTTTTATTTTACATGGATGTAAGTCTGTCACAACGCAATACAAATGTATACTGCGTACTTCAAATCCGAGTTCTCTTTTGTATCTAGTCGAAGCTCTAAGTTTGCTATTTTGGCATTTCGTTAGACTATATCAAATTCATATCTGATATTGTGGTACACATGGATTTAAATAACATTGGAGAAATCGCCTATCAATGCGTTACCCAATAGGTTCGCAAGTGATGATGGTGCCCGTTTAATTGAAACAGGTTTCCACAGCTGGCTTACGGATGCTGGATGCCGACAATTATTAGCAACTCTGTGACATCCTCAGTCTAATGGATTAGCAAAGAATTTCATTTGAACATTCAAGAGTGTAGGGTGAATAGGAGATTTATTTACTGCATAAATAAATACTTTATATGACGTGATAATATGATACAGAATTCGTACTGCGTGCTTCGAGTTCTCCACCGCTCGCAGTAGTAACTGATACGGAAAGCAAAAATAAATATAAACCATCGTAATCACTTATTTTTGATGCTGGTGTGGTGGTTCTTATCAGAAAGTGGAATATAAGTGGTAGGTAGCGTGATGTTTTCTTAAAGTTGCTGCTAGACATGAGAAGGGAAAGATATCGAAATGCATAGCTTAATCAGTATAGTTTTTATATCGGAAGACATGTTTAGTGGTGACCGAGTCGAAATTGACTATAATCACCACTAAATACTAATTACTAGCCCGTCAATGAATTATAAGTAAATCCAGGGTAAAGAATATATTTAAAGGAGAAAGTGGGCGATATCACGAGCAGCAAGGTAAGAATGATGACAGCAAAGCAAAAACAGAAAGTTGCTCGTAAGCGCTTTTAGTACAGTTAAACAAAAGGAGTACAATATAAAATGTTTCCTTTTCACCGATCGCGTTGTCTTCGCAGAAGTATTCCACTACAGAGTGTTGACCGCCTCACGGATCTTGGGAGTCGCATCAGTGCTAATCGCCTAGTGTCTAATAAAATCCTGGCACGGATACACAAGGCTATACTGACTTTTGTCAAGTTGCTTCAACTATGGCGCAGGCGAGATATCCGTCTACTTTATAAAGGAGGACTTGTTGGTCGCCTGGGATGTGTGCAGATATTAATCGGAAATTGCAGGAACTTCCTGTTTCTTTACATAAACTGTAATAATGTAAACACAAATAATCTAGAAGGGTTAGAATAATGTAATGGTAATTTACTACCTCAACATAATAACTCACGGTAGTCCAGCTAAACGTTACGAATATCGTATACTACGAATCCATTTGGTTAACAAAACAGTTTTTACGAGAAAATGATTGTTGACCATCTTCAGGTGTTACAGCCTAGAGAACGGGCAATCAGACGGTAAAGATTCTTGAATTGAATGACCATTGTGTACACAGTGGACATGAAGGCCAAGTAAAGAATAATGGAGTAAGTGATTCTTATTTTAATTCTGACCGTTTTGTAGCTAATCCTAATTCTGTAGATAATTTACTATCATTATTATTTTTAGTGAATGAGTAGCGAACACAGAAATACTGGTAACTTTGGAATGATGAAATGTATTTAGTAGAGAAATAAGTGACATATTACATGCGTTTAGATGCTGACTTGACCATCAGCATAGGTAACTGCCGTCCCGTTACTGAGACATCCTCCACAAGAGTCTCCACCTTGACATCCACGACATCCACAACACCGAGGGCATTGAGGGCATGCACCAGAACAGCATGGACACTTTCCACCTGATTGCGGTGCTGGAGCTGGAGTTGCAATCCCTGAAAACCAAGTAACACAACATCACAATGTTACGTATTATATCGAAATTCACAGAAATAAACAAATCTCATCCTACACATAACCACTTTGAACATCAACGCACTACTACACTGATCAGTGTGGTTGACATACACTCCGATAACTGGTCAACCTGCACCAGCTTCATGTCATGTGGTGGTCAAGTGTAATCGACCAGCATCGAGTAACAAGAGACTAACCTGAATTTTGACATTCGAACGATACGACCAGTACAACTATAATGAGCAACATTAATATTTTAATGTTGCCAGTAAATCGCATTCCCCTTTGAACATAATGAGATCATGCGATTATCAATACTATTATTCACAAAATAAAACCACTTACGTGAGATCCAAAGCCATTATCATGCGACAACAAGTCGAACGAGGTTGTAGTAATCATCAAGTGCTGATAAAGTAACTAAGGGACACTTGTTATGCCTAATTATCCTGAATTTATTGAAGTTCACACACGAGCGTGTTTACCCCCTTCCCACGTCCTATTAGCCGGCACAAGCGTTCTACAATCAGCTTGATGACTGCTCGGGCACATGGTCTGAATGTTTCCGCATCGTATTGGGGACACTGCATTAGTGATGTTCCCTTACAGTTGGACGATCATTATTTGTAGATGTGTCACAAAATCATATCTGCCCACCTCTTCCTATCTATCTGAGTTTTAGCTTCACGCTTGCCGGTGATCGCTCGCGCCAAATATCAATATCTTCTCTTTGAGAGTGAGAGAGTTTAAGAAGCTCGATCTCTTGTAATCTGGTCAAGGAATTTGCTAGTCAAGCAAGTACGATTTCTACGATACTAATAGGCAATCCACTATCCAGACGTGCCAACATGAATGACCTAGGGATGCTTTATTTTCAATGTCGACCAAGTTAGTGGTTTTAGTGCTCACACACAGCTGGTCGATATAAACCGCCATTGTAAACTTGCCAGTCAAATAAATATGCATAGTGCCATGACTGTGGTCGATCCTGTGTGATCCTGAATAGCCGTAGTTTTTTTCTAAGAGGCGAATGCCTTGAGCATCAAGACTATGTCTGATAGAGTCAGGGAGACTGGTTCGAATTCGACATTTCTTCACGTTCAGAGTGATTCCATGATTTTGAAATCGTTGTAAACCAAGGTTCAGGTGCTGGGAATCAGATAACCTGTCTGGACTTGCACTAACGTAGTCACGATCATAAACATGCACAAATCTGAGACATCTAAAACTCTCCACGAAAGATTTCCGATAAGTTTGAGCAGTACTGCCGAGACCGAAAGACACAATCAGAAATTCGTAGATTTCTAAAGGAATGCTGATAGCTATTCAAAGAAAGAGTTTCGCAGCTTCAATCAAGTCGATTTTTGAAGAGACAGTCATGCTCTTCGAGGCAGCCGTTAATTCACGAATGCAAGTCGACGGATGACGATGGGATGTGGTTTTCGTAATTAGTTGTCGATCGTCATCAGTCGGACGTCAATCAATCAAACTGCACGATTTATGGACCAAATGTAACGAGGATTCCCATTAGCTGTTTGACAGCCGGATAATCCCTAAACGTTTCACATGGTCATATTCGTTTTAGTAAGACTTTGAATTTCTGGAGTTAGCCATCGGGCTTTTGATAATACAGATGGTCCAGTGGTCGTGGTATGGTGTGCAGCATTGCTGGTTACATTCGGAAACTGCTCTCGTGTTTGACACAGTTACGGGTACCTGTCGAGTAATGTTTGAAAGAATGGGCCACTTATGTATTTAAACGCGACTGGACATGATCTACAGAGACGGGGTGAAACTCCACGAACAGATAGCCTGCGTTTGCTAAGTTTTACCAGTGGGTTATAGTGTTGTCTCAAGCCTCTACCAATAATTAGCTTTGACACGTCTGCCAAGATAAAAAACCCAGTGAACCAGTTACTACAAACCAACGATGAGGTAAGCGAATTTTTAGCCATAGGTGACCATCAGTTTTCCATTCGCCATCTCTAAACCGCAGTTTTTGTTACTCGGAACGTCCGTGTGGTATGTTTTGTAGGTAGGGAAGCTGCAACGTTTCTTACACTTTCTTAAAGTTTAGCCATATACATTGTGATCAACACAACAATTCGAAATGTAAGGACAAAACAGGGAAACGAAAATAAAACCGCGATATGGAAAGATGTATCAATAAACACTACATAATAACAAGGGGGAGACTCACAATATTTCATTGAGTTTACCAGATCACATAGTGCTGACGAATGAATATGTGACTTATAGCTCGTCATTTCATACCACAAACAGAATATCAAATCAGTCCCCTCACACAATCCCAAACAGGTAACGTTCTCACCGTTTCCTCCAGGCTAACAACCTTTTATGTAAACTTCAGCACCTTATTTAATATGTGCCCTCCTAAATGCTGTCATCAACAAAATGCGTAGTCGGACAAAAGTTCCATAACTTATTTTTTGATAATAAATTATTTGCAAATATTAACTTGTTATTGAAATTATGGATCGATCTATTCTTTTTCTGCTAAAGTAGCTTTAACAATTTCCATAGTAACATTTACCCCTTAACTCTTTTATATGCACAATGTTATTACAAATTATTGTTCAATGACTTCAGGATGGTAACTTTCATATTTACACAGCAATTATTGTTTCCGGCGTTCCAAAGACACACTAAGTATTAAATCTCGCCACTGAAGTATAACTTATTCAATTCGAGTCTTTGGTAGGAATAATTTAATTCCTGTTGTTTGAATGAGCTAAATACTACGTACTATGGCAACTGACTGACCGCATGCGAGCAATACAAATGCTTCCAGTGTAACGCATTAGAAACTCCACTTTACCAACGTCTGGTTCTGATTATCAGTTTTTCATAATGTCATGCTTGTGTGATTTCTGATTTTTGTCGTTTGCTTTCGCTATTGAATGTAAGTGCATTCTTTGTGCTTACTGAATCATCAGCTTACGTTTTTTCTTGCTCTTTCTTCTTCCAGATAGCCTACACTCCCCCAGTACAAAAGGTACCTTCCGGCTAAGCGCGAACTTACTACAGGCTGAAGTTACACGGAAGTGAAGTAACACTAAGCCGTAAGAGCAGTCTCTCCATTTGCTTATTCTGTTCACACAGTGTCTGTATCTATAATAAGAGTTGTTTGCGAAATATGGAGAAGTTTGAGAAGCATAAGGGTTTTTAATTTATTGCTGATCGTTCAGTTTCTTCTGAAATACGTTTCGAGTCAAATATGCAGACCACTCACTTATCGCATGATCGGTTACTGCGAAACTTAAAACCATCGATGCAGATGGACTTGAAGTTTATTTCAAATGAATTGACATCCATCTCAACAACCTCCCGCAAACAAACACTGTGGAATCTGTAGTTGCAAAAGTACCTATTTAAATCTTAACCAGGCAGTTTATTCCATTTCTGGACTTATCTTGCTTTCGTTTCTCAGAGTATTGTTAGAGATATTTCTTGTCAGGGCTTTTATGTTGCCGAGCTTCTGTAGCCACGTTTCAAACTGACTGGTCAAGATAGTAATGATGAAACATAGGTCCTTATTTACCCCATTTATTTTTTTTCAACTGATATCCTTAATAACAACAGAAATAAAATGGGGTATAAGCAGTACAAATGGTGCGTTTAAACATACATTTCCTACGTATTGTTTGACAGACAAACGATGAGAATTAATAAAAGGATATACTGCAGTACAGTAAATATTTTCGTGGTCTGGTGTGTACCTTCGTTAGGTCATGCGTTTTTCCAACCTTATTTCTCTCTATCCCGCATTCCACACTTAAGTTAACTGCTACTGTGGATGAGGTAAACATATTTCAGCTACTAATATTGGTATGTTTTTCCCCTTTAGTCACCTGGATCTTATTCTGCTCCAAGCGTATTTACTTCTTTAGTAGCGTTCTACAGAGATCATTTTAATTATTCCATTACCCCTTTAAAATGATATGGTTTTATTGGTCACAGAGTTTGTGCTTTATGTTGTTATAAGATCACTCTAGACCTTTCTGACAACACCAGGGGGAACTAATATTCGTCAATTTCGGTAGGCGAAAACATCCCACCATATTGTGGCGATTTTCAATCATCTTCAACTAGTAACTTCCGAATACCACATCACATCTCCATGAAACATACTAATCACACATAACCGATACGCACCGGCGTTGTCACAAATTGTGTGAAAGTCATGTGCTTGATAGAATTCAGTTGTATATTGTCTCATGTCTAGATCAGTTCGCGTTTACTATATATGCATTTAAGCGAAACACATGGGACATGTGTTACGTATGGCTGACCACCGACTGCCTCAACGAGCTATGTTTTGTGGTGTAGGAGTAGGTTGGAAGAAAGCTAGGGGCGGCCAGACCAAAACATGGCAGAAATCCATGAAATCACTGACAAGTGGACTGAGTCATGTTAGTAGATATAGGCTACCTGGTTGGAGTCCGCGAGACGAAAGTCACCAATGAATACAGACCTTGAACGACATGGCTCAAAATCGTTCGCAATAGCTCAGGTGGATCCATTTGTTGTGCTCTCTCAAATCCTAATCTTCTGGATTCGTCAGCACCTCTACCTTTGTATCTCACTGAATCATACTTCTTGAATAATATCTTCAAACCCTAGTCTTCTTCATTAGCATCAATACCTCTACTATCTTTATCACTATGGGATATGATTTGACATCTGCGTCTCTGTGCTAATGTGGTATGGGAACATGAACTTATGTACGTAGTTCTACGTTTGCAACTGACTGACTGAACACATGTCCCAACCACCTCAACTGATGAAGTTTCAATACTTTATCTATTGATCTACTATCCTTACCTAGCACCCGTATCCTAACAACAACACTGCTTACTCGGTTGTCCCAGGATACACGGACAACTATGATCGAAAACAAGCATATTACGAATATTCTATTCGGCATAAATGACGCAAGTTAGCAAAAGCCGACCGAGCCTTCTGTATCCGTGCTGAGATTTCGTCAGTCACCAGACTACCAGCACTGATGCTACTCCCAAGATACGTGACGCGGTCAAAGCTCTAGACTACTCCACTGCCTGTCACTATGTCGGATACCGATGCAACCCAATCTTGAAGCAACATTTTGCATTTCGAGGGTGAGTACCGCATCTCGAACATGCTCGCATTGTTGTCTAAGGTAGTCAGAAGACTGCATTTTGTCAGCGTCTTTAGCAAGTAGAACTATGTCATCGGCATATTCTAAGTCAATAAGCAAGCCTCCTGGTAGAAATTCCACTGCTGAAAATTTAAACGAAGATTATGTTAACCCTAAAAGCATGTCTACGACAAAATTAAACAAGAATGGGGTGAGGCCTGTCGTGCACGGCCCTCTTACGAGTTTTTGGAGTGTTAGCTCCGCTCTTGTTTAAACGGCTTTACCACCGGAGACGGAAATCCATAAAGTAAGGTGAAGTGTGACATTTTTGGGGTCGACTTTTTCTCACTCCTCGCCTTGCGAGAAGGCATCGCTGAAGTTACTGGTTGTCCGAGGGAAGAACATTTTTGCCACCACACCCCTGTACAGCCAGCAGTACGATATCGTCCTCAGACCTTGAATTGCTGCTTTTAGTCATACTGTTATCCAATCTACCTGCGTGACATGGTAGAACATATGTTCCAGAAAATACAGCCCGGTTGTGTCGAAACGATAGGCAATACCGACCACCCAGTCAAGGTATCAGCTACGTTCGGTACGTAAGAGCTTCCACCTCTTCTAGAGCTCCCTCTAATGTGGTTTAGTTGGTACTCGTGTCGTGTTTTGGGGTCTTGCTTTTTCCTTTGTGAAGATTGACGACTGCTGCTGCAGAGGTTACTGCTATGCTGATTGTCTTCACTTGCATTTGTCCCTGTATGTGGGATTTAAGAGTAATTCCATCTGCAAAGTCCAAATCTTCTAGTTGCACGCTGTTCATTGTATTCTGTGCTTCCTCTGAGGTTATGGATGTCTTCATGATCCAATCAGCAACCAAAATGAGGAGGGAAGATAGTTGTTAGCCTTTTCTGACACCGGTCTTTCCTTGAAATGCATCAATGAGCTGCACTTCGTCCATGTAGTTCAATACGTTGCAGGAATTCCATGTAATGGAGAAACTTTTCAGAGACACCATAGTGCCGAAGTAGGTTCCACGAATTTCTACTACACATTTCGCTAATGAACTGTGTCTTTAAATAAGTACCTGATTCCATCTGGTCTCAAAGTTTTCTATCGTTGCACCGCTACTATTTATTGATAAGTGATTTTGCATTCATGAACTCTTCTTGGAATACATATTTAATCAGGGTTGTTTGTCAGATTGGAATCAAAGTTATTTGTGTAAATACAGTTTTGAAGATAAGGTCAAAATTTCTTATTTAGCATGACATTCGAAGCTATCTTGATTGGTCAGAAAAGTCCAACTTTATGTGTTCAAAAACAACTGTATGTTGACTTTTGTTTACCATGGTTCTAGTGAGTAAATATCACGCTAAATAAGAAATTTTGACCTTATTTTCAAAACTGTATTTACACAAATAACATGTTGCTTGTATGTGACTGACGAGAAAGCACGAAATGGTACTATCTCAAAAAATATGTCTTCTCATTTCTCTGTTGGAATCAAAGTGTAAAGGTGAATGGTTCGCAGAATAAACTAATCATTTGATCGATACGAAAAATCCTCAGTTTATTATTCCTATTTTAAAAAAGTAAATTCGCTTTTGTGTAATAAAAGCTCGAATCTGTAGAATTTGCTGTTTTAGAATATTTTGACAATTACAAACCTTATTCAGCATCAGATGAACTTGTAACTATTAAATATTTTGAAATAAAACGTTATACAATTCGCATATCCGACTTATTTCACTGCACCCGACTGTCACTTATGTAGTTGTCAACTTACTTCATACTTTGTAGTACGAACTACTATATTTAACAGCATGATTTTACTGGCCTTTAACAAATATATACGCACATTTTTACTTGCTATACGATATCCTGTGTTTGTTCTGTATAGCAACTAGTTATTATACAGCGTATATCAAGAGACCTGTTGCTCACTGCATCTAGAAAAATACAATTTCACCTAGCGGTACTTTATTGCACTAACGAGTGAAAATAATACACTCGTCACAACAACCTTTTACGGATTTGCAGCCCTTACACCAATTATGTTTTTACCTACAACTAACCAACAGAATGGTGTATCTGTAATGTGATCTACTTATTTGATTGTAAGTCGCTTTTAATTCACAATCTCAGTAAAATATGTTAGCTTTACAGTCCAGGGGAAGATTAGAAAAATGTTAACTTTTGGGACTAACTCACTGATTGTTATTATATATTCTTATCTTAAAATGATAAAATAACTAAATTATCACATATTTATATTCCTTTTTTCATGAGCTCTTAACTAACCCAGTAGCTAGTTTTGTATGATTTACTACTAATCTTTTGCCAGCTTATTATTCATAGCTACTTTTAGCTCGCTCATGTATGGATGATTTTCGCATTCTATGTTTTGGTACATAAACCATGTCTGCTTGAAATATAACAATTTTGTGGAGGTTGCCTACAGACAGGTAGGGTAGAATAAGAAAAGCTATGTAGTCCTGGACCAATAAGGACCGAGAGCTGATTCAGGGGCATTAGTGCTAAGACGTAGTTCTTATCGGTGCTCTTATTTTTCACGTGGTCCATAACAATTGTCCATGGTTTCGTAGCTTTTGCAAAATATGGTGACCAGAATTAAAACAACGCTGATTCACTTAGAACCTGTACGAGAAAAATCTTTGAATTTTTGTTTACAGCCAATTAAATGCTCTACATGCTTCCATACCAGATAAGTGAGTACTGCCTAGCTTATTTCCTACCCGATCAAGGGAGTAAGAAAGTCCTGTTAGCATTTAACGTAATTTTGATACTTTATAATTCGGGCGAAATAACGAAGGGTTATTTTCTTTTTACTATAGATGTCACGGGAAAAGGCTAAAAGCGGTGAACATAATGAAGAACAAAAGTGTCAGTACGCAGTCTTTGTACAAATGGAAAGTCTGAATGAAAAATTGAAACTACTAAATTATGAGAAAAAATTTTGCAAGTAATCACATCTAAGATAATAAGTTATTGGTAGGCGACGACATCAAAAACCTATCACAAGACATTATTTCGCAATTCCGACTAATCCTGGTGAACAGTTTCATTGTTTCACTGCCTTAGCTGCATGGTTGATTTCACAGGTAAACTGTAAAATTGATCAACCACAAGAATATGATGACCCAAATGCAACAATATCAACTATTCTAGATGCTATCAGAACTCTAGGGTATAATGTAGAGTTCCCACCCTTAAAATTGAAAAGTGGATGTGGTGAATATTGCATTAATGTTCTTAATATGCTGGCTGACGCAAGCCTTCAGGTTCAGAATATCAAGCTGTTACCACCTAAATATCCAGAAGATGAAGTGAATGAGTCTGGTGTCCAGGACGACGAGGCATCGCATACTGATGAGGAAACAGAAGAGTGCGTCGGGGCACCAATCGTTAGTCGGTTCAAATATAGTCTACCAGACTGCGATGGATTAGGAAATTGCGAGGAACAAAGTGATGATGATTACGACGATGATGAAGTGATAGATTTAAAAGGTAAATTATTGTTTCTTCATTTTGAAATTCAAATCCGAAGTTTTTCTTCAGTAATGACCAAACTAGCACGTTTAGTCAACAATTTACAAAACTATGTGATCAAAAGTATCACCATATTTTCCATTATTTTAGTTTCATTTTAACTCTCATTTTTTCTAAAGTCAACAAAAGTATGCCTTAAATAAATCCTATTATTTTTTACAAATCATATCTTTCTTCATTAGCAAGAAGCAACATTTCAAAGTAATAAAATACAAAAACCTATTGAATAAAGTCAGAAATAAACTGTCCAGGCCACATAATTTTTAACTTAAACACATCACCACATACACATCCCTCTAAGATATATCTTGACAACCTTACGATGAATTTAATCAACTTATGACCGAAACTGCAGTTACGGCGAGGGTGGACGATTATAAATAAATTACATGACCAATGAAAATGTGACAAATATAGTTACATTTAATCAAAAAACCTTATAACCTGTGAAATATAAACAAATACGTTACTGGACCAAAATAAAGACTAATTAAACCATATTTGGTTATGTAAGAACTCATCGTTTGATTGAGTGTTAAAAAAGTTATTCACAATTAATTACAGGACTTAATCTAAAATCTGCCCAAACTCATAGAACAGATTTGACTGGAAAACAGACAGGACTTAAACCTACAGGCAAAACAGATGAGAAAAGATCAAATAATAATGGAGTCTTGGAATGCTCTACAGACCCAGCAGACTGGAAACTTGAAGTCGAACGAATATTACCACAATTACGTGTCAATGTTCACAGTGATATCAAGGACTGGAGAACTCATCTAGATCAAATGAAGAAACTGAAAATGGAGATCGAAACCACGTTCCAGGATGCTAAATCGCAACTAGTCAGATTACACAACGACCTGAATTCTGATGTTGATAAAATAAATAACCGAGAGAAGTATATGAATAATCAAGTGGAGTCTTTGTTGGCTCAGTACAGAACTGTACAGGTAGGTCACAGGTAACTTTTTATATTGCCTTGAATTGTTTAGAACGTACAGAGAGAAAGCCTTTTAGTTAAACACTGATCACTCCTAAGAACCTTGCATCTAAAACGGCTGATTATAAAAACACGTACTGAATCCTGTGATTTGCGTTTCGTAAAGATATTTTTCTGCGAACTGGTTACAAACTAAAAGTTAACCAATACAAGTTTCCACTTATGTAAGTTTAGTGCACACTATCCAAATAGCTTTCATATACAGAACCATGATTTTATGTAGGTCAATACACCTGTATGTGTATACAGGTTCCTGTATTGATTTATTTATATCCAGACAGAAACAGATGAAATTCGAAAGTAGAGTGCTTAAACCCTTAACCCGCCATTTCAGTCAGACGAATCAATATCTGATTGATAAGCGAAGTTATCAAGCAAACTAAGAATAACTTTTATTAGAATTGTAAAACTCTACAGCATAAGTCTCAGCAGTATTAGGTACCGAGTACTGGGTTAAAGCTAATTTCAAGATGAGGGCATCTAAATAATTAAGATAATTCAGCGTTATCAATGGTATCCACTGTAACACATGAAATTGGACCTCAGAAGATAGTTTGCATACTAACATTCGTGAGTCGAATGTACGTAGTTGAATGAATGAAAATCTCTGTGATTCATTCAATGTAACTGCTCCTGTGATGACCCAATATTTGATTTGTCTGGAAGGTTGATAAGATCTACTATAATGCATCTATTTTTTTATTATCAGTACAATGAAAAATGGTTTGAATTATTTTTTCTGGTTAGCGTGTTTTAGTGAGTTAGTTTTCTACGGGATGGGAAACAACACTAGTTACACGATTGCAATTCAGCAGAAATAATCGTACAAAGTATCCACTGCACTGAAAACGTTAAGATAGTGATATCTACAGTGAAAATTAGTAGCAGTGTTCCAACAAGGGCGGTGCGAATACTAAAGGTTTGATAATGACTATTTAAAATATTCATACTTTTCTAAAAACAGCTTATTTCACAAGTAATGGAAAAAGAAGCGTCTTCCCTGTATACTCAAAGGCGATACTTTACAACTGAGTAATACTGATCTGTGTGCAACCTTATCAATAAAACTTATATTTTCATTATAGGATAACTTGAGGGACATAACTGCCAGGTATCGAGAAGCAAGTAGCGGGATCGCTACTCGAAGTCGTACGCTAGCTGAAATTAGTGAAGAGTTGGAACGCGTCAAAACAGAGATGGACGAGAAGGGTTCAAGCATGACAGATAGTTCTTCTGTAGTGCGTATAAAACAAGCTATTCAACGTCTGAAGACAGAGATTACTACAATGGACATCAGAACTGGTGTTTTAGAACACATACTGCTAAGAACATATTTACGAGTTCGCGAAGATAGTCAAAAACCATTTTCTAAAGTAATCGAACCGTCCAACGTAAATGGGGCATTTGTTTTCTGATTAAATCTGCTTATCTTCCGTGAGACTAAATGCTTTTATGTATTTCTGAAATTTGTTGACTTACTTTGCTTTTTTTGTTATCCAAGACATAAATGTGTAATAGACAATACTTTATAAACAACTGTAACACTACTTCTCGCAACACTTGATACCAACCAGATATAAAAGATAATGAACATGAGACGAGTTAGCTGACGAAGTTTTGAATGCACACATAAATGTGACATATTTGAGCTAGGCAAACTTAAAGACGGCTACCTAGTATTCAATTTTATATTACCTTTTGTTATATAAAGACTAAACTTCGCATCGCAATGAAGATGATTCAACTTGAACAATAGACAACTGAAACATGAAATTAATATAGTTTCTTTGGGACGTAGGTTAGGGGGCCGTGAAACAAGTCTCATGCAGCGTTGCAGTGCGAGTTCGAGCATTTCCCTGAAAAGTCTTTCGCCATCATTTACTACATACATTCCGCCATCCTTAACTGCTGCAGAACTTGCTGATGCTGTAGAAACGATAGATACATACCTTCCCAAAGTCAGAAAGACTGTTCTGAGACGAGTTTTTCTGGTGGATTCATTTGACTGTTACTGTGATAGTTCAACTAAGTCGCATTGCTTGTGGAAGAATTAGGGTAAACTAATGAACGGAACAAGTATCTTCTTTCTTCTGACATAGACGAGTAACCTACGTTGAATGCCCGCCAGTTCATCTTCGTACTGTGATGTTTGCGGCACTGATAGGCTCATCACATACGTTTCGGCTTTGCTGCATAGCACATCATAAGAGTGTAAATCCAGATGAACTGTCATAAGTCGTCCAATAATTCCAAATACGAAAAGAACTTTCATACGAACAGAACACAACTGTAACTTTTAAGGGAAGAGAGTATTCGTGTAGAATAGAATAAAGTTAAGTTAACAGTAAGAGTAGTGATATGATGAGGAATTACATTGGTGACTGAAACGATATTATTTTTAAATAAAAAATCACAGTTTCATTTATTCAAAACAAAAAAGTTATTGTTCGGTTGGGAAGAAAGAAATATAATAAAAATAAAGCCTAATTAGTTTCAAAACGAACCGTCCTGATTGGTAAATAACACACGAAGAAAGTAACATAAGTAAAGTTATTGATGAATAAAACACATGTACAAAGGAATAATAAGACAAAACCACCATCCGTGCAATACTAATTTTCCAATGGAGCAATAGTAGTAAAGATGGCAGTTTTTACCATTTTCACTGCTTCGCCGGCCTTATTAATATACAAACGATCTTTCATACTAGGTAATGATTGATCGTTTAATTTTAACATATCACCTTCATCATGTGGACAGTAGTGAAATGTAATACATTCCGGGAAACGACGATTCGAGGTAATTTTTACCACCATAGATAAAGGAATTGATCGATATACAATGGCATGTTTTTGAAGACTTGTAGCTGGTTTTTGAACAGTCGAATATTCAGTTGATCTCGAATATGTTTTGCTAAAAACAGACTGCAAAGTAGAACTAAGAGAGTTAATGAGTTGGTTAGGAAGTCGAGGAGTAGGATAGCGTAATAAAATCAAATGACGTTCTGCTAAAACAAGTAAACCACTATCGCCTAACTGACCATTAGGCTTCAAAAACCGAGTAGAAAATACACCTCTTACTTCAGGTCGTCTAGACCACCGGGAAGTATCAATTAAATCCCCGACTTCGCAACTATCCATACCATCAGTTCGAGAGGGAGAATCTCCATCTATATCCGGTGAAACTTGTGTAGACGCCTTAACAAAACGTTCTAACCAAGTTGACTGTTCAGATAACGTCTCATTTCTTGTTTCTTTTGTGGAGTGATTGGGACTGTTTGTAATAGTCTCTGTTTCATCTTCACACAAATCGTCTTCATCAAATTCATCGTCAATACTGAATACAGATGATGTATTTCTGTAGGCAACAGGTTTCTTTGTTACTTTACTCTGAACAGGCTGGTATGTAGAGGTTATGGGAGTTTTTGGTGTTTTTGTTTGGATTGAACTTGCACCTGAAAGTTTCAAAAGCTTTGGTACTTGGTCCAAACTGCGGCCAGTGTTAAAAACAGCACTCGACAATTTTGAGAATAAACCAACACTCACAGTATTAACTGATTGTACTCTCGCTTTTTCATTTATTAGACATGATGGCTCCATTTTACTGTCGGGAGGAATCAATGGAGAAATGAAACTTTTTGCGCCGATACATCCTAAACATATTGTAGGTTCGTGACCAATTAAACTTCTTCCAACTTCATAAGCACCTAAGACATCGTGCAAAGCCGCATATCCACCTTCAATCAAACTGATATATGGTGTGTTTTGCCGGAGAAACTCAGCTACAACCATATTAGCTAACTGATCTTCTTCCTTTCTTCCGGTGCTTAAAAATGTGATGTGCTTCCCAACAGCATACGAACCAGCAGCAAGTGATCGTTCTTGAGTTGATAATAAAAACTGTTAAGAAAATGAAAGTATACAGTTTGATTATGAGCCAGCTCAAAACTTTATCAGTATGATTATTTGTAAAGAAGTGATAACGATTATTTTGGTTTAGTTCAACAGTTCAGGTAACCAATCGGTACGAACAAAAACGAAGCTTTATGATGATTCCGAGGAATGTCAGTCAGTCAGTT
The DNA here is from genome assembly GCA_944470395.2 of Schistosoma turkestanicum. NCBI lineage: Eukaryota > Metazoa > Platyhelminthes > Trematoda > Strigeidida > Schistosomatidae > Schistosoma > Schistosoma turkestanicum. Next base: position 20,183,086 of record OX103979.1, read on the forward strand.
ACATGGCAATAAATGTAAAGTGACACTTCAGAACTGCATTCAGTACAGCTGAAATCCAAATGTTCCCTCTATATGTGCTTTAGATCCCAACAAAAATCACAATTAACGAGAAACTTAACACAATATTTTAATTCAATTACACCTCTTAACAGTATAAAAAGATCAATGAGAGCAATTTTTAAAATAAAAATAAACTAGAGAATTATATGAATCCAATCAGTCAGTTACAAAGTAGAAATTCGTACGCATGTACATCAGTTCAAGTTGCCATACCACACTAGCACACAGACGCAATTGTCAATTCAAACCCCATAGTGGTAGATATAATAGAAGTATAATTCAGTGAGATAACTTTAGAAAGACGAAGGTAGAGGTATTGACGAGCGACCGTAGCTGCTACATTGACGTGGAGGTCGGGCTTTCCTATCGTGACGACCCAAACGAGCTATACTGGCTGTAACGTTGCTTAAGACATATGCACGCCTACACCTTGAGGTTCACAACGTTGTCACACCCTCTCCTTAAAAGAGACATAAATCTCCTGAACGGAGTTCACAGAAGAGCAGCGAAATGTGTGATAGGGTTGCAAAAACAACTTATGAAGATGAACTCCAGCATTTGGGATTATTCCCCTTAAATTACAGGATAATCAGAGGTGATCTGATCATAGCGTACAATATATTAAGCACGCCAAACCATCCCAACGTGAGCATCTTACCGATGCACCACCACCACCACTTCCATCAAGGCAATCCTCGAAAAGTTGCGTATGGAAGAGCGGACACTCAGGTTCGTGCACAATTTCATAATCCAGTCGACCACCAAGAGAAAGAGAAAGGGTGAGAGTAAACAGCCTTGTTTAACACTGGTCTTTGCTTGGAAAGAATCTGTGGGCTGTCTTCCACACATCATTTCTCAGTTTAGTACATCCTAATAATTTCGTATTACGTTGAATATCTTCTCAGGCAAGCCGTAGTGTTGAAGAAGCCTCCATTGTGTCATCCTGTCCACGCTGTCGAATGCTTTCTCGCAGTCGAGGTAGTTGATGTAGAGTGGTCAATCCCGTTCAATCAACTGTTCTACAATGATTTGCAGTGTGACGTTTCGGCCGGTACATGATCAATCCTTACGGAATCCAGCCTGCTGATTTCGAAGTTAGGTTTCCACATAATCCTTCATTCTGTCCAACAACACTGTTGAAGACATTTCCTGGATTCGAGAGTAGAGTGATCCCTCTGTACTCCTGACACTTGCCGAGACCTCTTTTCCTTCGAATCATGATGAAGTGTCCTACATTTCAGTCTGTTGACACTTGTTCTTCATCCCAAGTCTTGCTAAAGAGAATGTCGGACATCTTTGTAGTTTCTTTTATGTCGGCTGGAATGCTTTCTGGTACTGCCATTCTGACGGACATGCTGATTTCTTCAGTTGTTGATGGGTCAACATTAATTGGGAGGTCTGTAGGTGCTTCTGTGATGATGAGTGGGTTCAATGGGGCTGGTCTATTGAAGAGTCCTTCAGAGTGCTCTAACCAAGTGTTTCGCTATTCCTCTAGGTCGGTGATTGTTTTGCCTTCCTGGTTTACCATGTTTTCTAGCGAGGTTATTCGTCGTATTGCAAGGTCATTCGCTGCATGAATACCTATTAATTCTCAGAAAATGACTTAAATGTGCTTACAGCTGTGAGTATATTCCACTACACAAGTGAGACTATAGAAGCCCTAAATGTTTAACGGTTTTATTGTTGAGCCTACTAACTACACCCCGTTACTTGCATATACTTTACAGTAATATTGTCCCCGTAAATTTAACTAATTTGAATCATATCTAACCCGAACATTAAAACATAAAATAACCTTGTATTTGAATTATGGTAGACTTGATAGACTTGACCGACCTATCGTTGCAATTACTGCTTTCGTTCTTCCGTGCGCTATTTCGGTTTTATTTTCTTTAGTTGTAGATAATAACCAATGTGCTACGGCACTGGAAACGACACTAAACATACCGTAAGTAGAGAGAATGAACAGAGCCATAAGAACAAGGTCCTCGGGGTTAAAGATCCAAGCCAGATTCTAATTAATCATTGATTAAATTCAAGCTAATGTCTAACTTTCCCAACCACCTATTCTTGATAAACCAGTACCCCAAACAACAAACTATTTAAAATTAACCTTAGTACTAAGAATGAGAAACAGGTGAAATGGAATACGATGGTGATAATACTGAGGCTGTAAAATGTAGTTAAAAATACACTTGTTTTCTTAATGCAGCTATAATTATATTTACGAAAGCTGTAACCCAAACTAACCTTGATGGCATTTTGAAATTTTTGAGGTTCGGACATAATCAAAGATGAGTCCAAGAAAAAAGCAGTTGGCAAGTGCCCGGCATTATATTGATCGGCAGGACGACAATCCACAAGAAGATAACGAAGATCGGATGTCGGGTGAGATGGATCGTCTGATATTGTAATGGAGGAATTACTTAGACCATAATCTTGTAGGCACATTGATTGGGCATCTAGGACTTCTTGAATAGCGATTGGCATGCATAAGGCATCGGATAAAACCGAACGCTCTGATTCAAGTTCGGCGTTACCAAAAAGTATAGGAAGGTATCGAGATCGAAAAGAAATAGGTGTATTGTTGATGAAAACCTCTATAATATCAACTAAGCTTGTCAAATCACCAACACACATCGGTTTAGGAAGATTAATTATTAAATTCCTAACCTTTTCTGAAAGCAAGAAAAAGAAAATCACTCAACAGTAAAAAGTACACCATTGAAACAATTAAAAATGATAATCTGTCTTACCATCTACACTGAATTTTATGTATATGTAACGACGTGTATTAAACATTGTGCTATTTCAGAAATATTCAGCTATGATAAAATAATAGATGAGATGTTCACTACGCTTTGTAAGATTGTACTGGTAACAAACTACAAAAGGTTATTTCATACAGCTTGAATTACACCTTGCGCTGAATTATGCTGCTATTTAAAAAATATCTTAAATGATATAATCGATTTGTTCGATAGTCGTCCGCAGACGCGCTATTAGGAATTACTTATGGCGTGGAACTTGTAGTTCTGCTAAGCAGACAAAACATGTGGAGTCAAAGGAATCAAGAGTGAAGTGGGTGCTCATGGATGATATTGAATAATGAATACCGTACACCAAAAACTAAATAAAGTTGGATGATAAACTACCAAATCAACATTTGAATTATAGTGTTTGCCAAGAAATATGAATATATTTGGTCTTGTCATATATGAAGTAAAAAGGGTGAGCTACCAAATAACCTTTTCGAATAAACAAATTTTATTTAAAGTCTGATGTGTATTAAAAATTAGCTATTCTTATTGACTTTATTTGATTATATTATGATCAACAAAGTCACAATGACAGCTACTTAGTAAATTGTAAATGCAACCTAGGATCCCTTGCGCAATTTGTTGTTTAAGAAATGATTCAAATAGAGAAACTAAAATAGGTACGCGATCTTTGGATCGACGACTCATTAGCATAAAGTTTGGAACCTGGAAAATTAAACCATACTTTGACCTGAGGTTAAACGATTTTGTACTGACTACAAGTATGAATCCATTCATATTTGAGTGAAAAATTTGAATAGAAAATATTCAATGTTTATACTTACCGACAACAGTTTGATTACTAGCAGACAACAATGAATTTTTTGTATTTGAATCATTTTCATTATCCTTAATTTTGTCTAACTGTTGGTCAAGTAGGGCGGACTTTGCATTTATGATAAGTAGTAGACCAATAAAAAAACCAAACAAAGGATCTGATTTTAAGAAGTACACATCCCATAGCGATGGTATTACATCTTCTGATATAAAATCCGCGAAAAGACTTGATATCCAGGGTATGAAGTAAATGTCAGGACTAATTTTTAATGAATCCAAAAAACTGCATAACTTTGGTTCATGATATTGTAATAACAAACGGAAAACTATGCTTACACACTGATCAATATTTACTCCTGTGGCAACAAAACGATGGTAAAAAGAAACAAAACTCGCATACAGTTCTGACCGGTTGTTAGGTTTAAGGACACTGAATAATACTTTAAGTATCGATACCCAACCGTTGTTTGAATTATACTTCAAACAATACGCATGGGCGAAATGTGTTAAAACGAATTCCAAATCACTGGATATCTTTGTAGCTGGTGGAAGGAATGTATTTAGGGATGACGATTCTATATCTGAGTCATCATTTTCACTGTCTATTGATAGATTAGACAGATTTTTTGACTGTTTAAGACAATGCTCTTTCGTTAGCCGATGATATAATTCCTCGGAAGCTAATTCACAATCTTTGCGGAGTTGTGACTGGTTCTCCAATTCAAAATCATCGTTAGACGTAGCCAATGTTTGTGATTGAGTATCCAGCCTAAGACATATGCGCCAAACGTCAGGACGCAGATTGTCAGGGACGGGACGCATGGCACAAATATCACGGATTCGAAAAATGTCAGCATCCTCTGCAAAAAAGCAAGCGGAAAACCCGATAAAGCCAAAATAAATAAAAACAAAAGTCATTAAAAAGGAGTAATGGTCTTCCAGTGTATATTTCTTAAAAAGTATTTAAAGTATATCTGCACCTCATTTCGTCAAATTTGATCATCATTTTAGACATTAAAACCCGGAATGACGTTTCGTGAACTTGCATCGTTTGCAATTGCGGTGCAGTGAGAAAAGGGACTGTGAGTAGAGTTAGTTATGGAGAGAAGAGAGGTATGTGTGGGTGTCGCTTGCTGTTACCGGTATGAGGGTGGTTGTCACTTCTCGGCTGCCCACACCGTGGAAGGTTGTTTCTTGAGGAACCTGAAAAGGAAGGTAGATTAGTGTCGGTCTTAGAGACCTGGTTGCGTGACCGCAGAGTCCAAGGGACAACTGCTTGAGGCCAGTCATGCATTTTTGTGAAAGGTTTTTTGAGTATTAGCTCCTCTCTTAAAAGCCCTTATTGGGCAACCTTACCGACGGAGACGGAAATCCGTGAGGTAAGGTGGAGTGTGACATTTTTAGGGTCGACCTTTTCTAACCCTTCCTTCCTTGTGAGAAGGCAGCATCGCTGCAGATGCTGGTTGTCCGAGAGAAACACATTACTGCGGTCAGCAGTACGACTTCGTCCTCAGACCTTGAGTAGCTGCTTTTCGTCTCATCGTTCTCCAATTGACCTGCCTGGCATGGTAGAACCTTCAGGAACATATGTTCCAGCCAGTATAGCTCGGTTGGGTCATCACGATAGGAAAGCACGACCACCACTTCAAGGCCCGACCGTAGCTGCTACCATGATAACCGCCTATTCTTAGCGAACACCAACTTTAGGCTTAAGGAAAAGCATCTCTTGACCTGGCGACCCCCGAAGTCGTCTCAACGTTGGACTCAACTAGATCACATCGCCATCAGCCACCGATGGAGGGGTTCGATAGAGGACTGTCGCTCGTTCTGGGGCACATGTTTGGATTCAGATCATGCCCTAGTGCGAGCTCGTATCTGTTTGAGACTTACTGGGCGTAGGAAAAACACCGTAAGAAAGCCTCTTAGGGTTTTACTTAGTGATAATAAGGCGAAAAATATATTTCAGGAACAACTAGAAAGACAGTTAGGCGACCATTTAAGCGATTCCCATCCAGAAGCAGGTTGGTATGATACCAAAAAGGCTGTGGAAACAGCAGTGATATCTGCTAGTAAGGTAAACCATAAGGCTAGAATGAAGCCGTGGATCTCAGTAGCATCCACCGATCTGATGGATGCCCGAAAACTCATCCCACCTGGCTCTCAACATGATGAAGAACGAAGTCAGCTTAGGCGCAGGCTGATAAAAAGCCTACGCAACGACCGTGAACAGTGGTGGCTGGCGAAAGAAAGCGATGGAAAAGGCAGCGGCGATCGGCAACAGTAGACAACTTTTCCGCCTTATTAAAGAAACTGGTATTAAGAACCCGGATGTGAGTGAGACTATCTCGGAAAAAAAATGGTCTTATTATCCATTCTCAATCCAGGAGACTGGATCGATGGGCAGAGCACTTTAGGGATCAGTTCAACTGGCCACGAGCCACTCTTCGGGTACCCACGATCTCCAGTCATCCTGAATGGCAAATCGACCTAAGTCCCCCTAGTCTTAATGAAGTTGAAAAAGCGTTGGGAAATCTGAAACAAGGACGAGCTGTGGGTCTTGATAGACTGACCCCTGAGATATTTAAGGATGGTGGTCCAGTTTTATCTGCTAGGTTGACTGAGATCTTATGTAGAATCTGGGAACTGGACGTAATCCCATCCAACTGGTCTCAATCACTGATTGTCCCAATCTATAAGAAAGAACAAAAGTCCTCTTGTGACAATCACAGGGGAATAAGTCTAACTAATATAGTTTCTAAAATATTGGCCTCAATAATACCCCGACGCTTAACAAAAGCTCGTGAAGAGCAGACTCGAGAAAACCAGGCTGGTTTTCGACCTGGACGTGGTTGCATAGACCACATCTTCACACTACGACAGGTCCTGGAACATAGACACACATTTAGGCATCCTACAATAGTTGTTTTCCTGGACCTTAAGGCGGCATTTGACTCTGTGGATCAAGAGGTTCTGTGGCAGTGTCTGTCATCGAAAGGTGTACCAAAGAAGTACATTAACCTTATACAAGCCCTTTACTCGTACACCACTGGTCGAGTGAGAGCTTATGGCGAACTGTCACCGGAATTCTTTACTTCAAGTGGTGTCCGTCAGGGATGTCCACCCTCTCCATTCTTGTTTAATTTTATCATAGACATGCTCCTAGAAATAACCGTATCGTCGTCTGAATTTTCAGGAGTAGACCTTTTACCAGGTGGCTCGCTTATTGACTTAGTATATGCCGATGACATAGTCCTACTTGGTGAAGATGATGACAAAATGCAGCGTCTTCTGACTACCCTAAGCAACAATGCAAGCATGTTCGGGATGCCGTTTTCCCCCTCGAAATGCCAAATGTTGTTTCAAGACTGGGTTTCATCGGCACCTGAAATAGTGATAGGGAGTGAAGTAGTCGAGCGTGTAGACCGCTTCACTTATCTTGGGAGTCTCATCAGTGCCGATGGCCTGTTGACTGACGAAATCTCAGCTCGGATACAGAAGGCTCGATTGGCTTTTGCCAACCTGCGTCACTTATGGCGTAGGCGTGATATCCATTCTCTAATCAAAGGACGAGTGTACTGTGCAGCAGTTCGCTCCGTTCTCCTATACGGCTGTGAAACATGGCCAGTGAGAGTTGAAGATATTCGTAGGTTACTGGTTTTCGATCATAGGTGTCTTCGAAGCATTGCTCGTATATCGTGGGACACCCGAGTGAGCAACGCTGTTATTAGGAATCGGGTGCTAGGTAAGAATGGCAGATAAATAGATGAAGTAATGAAACTTCATCAGTTGAGGTGGTTGGGACATGTATTGCTTATGCCCAACCACCGACTGCCTCGTCGAGCTTTGTTTTGTAGTGTAGGAATAGGTTGGAAGAAAGTTAGGGGCGGCCAAACCAAAACATGGCAGAAATCTATGAAGTCATTGACAAGTGGACTTAGCCATATCGGTAATTGTCGACTACCTGGTTGGGGTCCGCGAGATGATAATAATCGATGGTTAGAGACCTTGAATGACATGGCTCAAAATCGTTCGCAATAGCGCCGGTGCATTTATTCTTTGTGTTCTCTCAAACCCTAATCTTCTGGATTCTTCAACCCCTCTAGTTTTGACTTTCTAAACTTTTCTCATTGAATCATACTTCTTGAATAATATCTTCTCATCCTAACCTCTTCGATTACTTCTAATACCCTTACTAACTCTTCTACTATTGGATTTGAATTGACAATTATATCTCTGCTGATGTGGTCTGGCGACATGAACTGATGTACTTACGTACGAAGTTCTACGTTGCAACTGACTGACTGACTGACCACTTCAAGGTAGCAGCTTCGGTCGGGAATGGAACTCATCGCTCTACATCAACTACCTCGACTGCGAGAAAGCATTCGACAGCGTGGACAGGATGACACAATGGAGGCTTCTTCAACACTACGGCTTGCCTGAGAAGATATTCAACGTAATACGAAATTATTAGGATGTACTAAACTGAGAAATGATGTGTGGAAGACAGCCCACAGATTCTTTCCAAGCAAAGACCAGTGTTAAACAAGGCTGTTTACTCTCACCCTTTCTCTTTCTCTTGGTGGTCGACTGGATTATGAAATTGTGCACGAACCTGAGTGTCCGCTCTTCCATACGCAACTTTTCGAGGATTGCCTTGATGGAAGTGGTGGTGGTGGTGCATCGGTAAGATGCTCACGTTGGGATGGTTTGGCGTGCTTAATATATTGTACGCTATGATCAGATCACCTCTGATTATCCTGTAATTTAAGGGGAATAATCCCAAATGCTGGAGTCCATCTTCATAAGTTGTTTTTGCAACCCTATCACACATTTCGCTGCTCTTCTGTGAACTCCGTTCAGGAGATTTATGTCTCTTTTAAGGAGAGGGTGTGACAGCGTTGTGAACCTCAAGGTGTAGGCGTGCATATGTCTTAAACAACGTTAGGAATGATCTTGGGTAGATAGCACCAAGTTGTCTTCACATAAAGTGAAGAGTTGAGTTAGCCTTGGCTGCGTCCCTTATTTAGTTTGAACTGGTGTGGAGGCTTTCAGTGGTCATTAAACCGAGATAGCGCTCAAAGATATTAGAGAGCGGGTTTCCGTTGAGTGTGTAAGTCGTTTGCGTCAGGTGGGGCAGAATGTACACAACCTGATATTTCGACTGGTTTATTTTTAATCTGCTTTTCCCTGCCTAATCGTCAATTGATGTAAGGTCCTTTCGAAGCTCAGTCGATTCGTTTTCGCTTCTAATGAGTGCATCAGACTTTGAATAGCAACCCCATACTTCAAAAAGAGCAAACTTACGAGTGTCGATTGAAAATATTATTAATTATATTATGCGGTTGGTTTTTTCTGACCACATACTTTATGTCATAAGTTATTTTGTTATCACCTATTTTCTGGCATACACATTTGTGGTATAACATGTTGTCAAATATGAGAAAATTCTATATTTTCAGCCGTATTAGCCTTGCATGTTTTTGCGCATTTTCATCCCCTAGTATAAAACTAGGGTCTTCTAATTACAGAAAAATGATAGTGGAAGCAAATGATTACCTGAGTGTAGCTAGCCCAGTAAGCTCACTGACACAAGAATCTACGTTGTACGTTTTACAGAACAACTGAGTTTCAAATCAAACTTATGTTAACTAACCATTCTGAGATAAGATATAATTATACTCAATCACCGGATAGTCGGGACGTTATCTGTTACCAAGATATTTCCCTCTCGTAAATAGTATAAAAGTTAAAGAGACAAGAAACTTCGGCAAAAATACATTTCAGATTACCCAACAATGCGATCTCAAGATTAACCTTCCAAGACTCATCCACTTCAGACGCATCGGACGAATCTGACATCGTAGATAAGCAAATCCGAAGAGCGCCACAAAGGTTATATAAGTTCTGTGTCCAATAACTATACCCCGCATCTGCAAATCATTACATCGCTTTTATGCTTTTTCATTAACTTTATACTACATTCCCTAACTTAAATCTACGTTAACTGTCGTGCTGTCACAGTGAAATTCTGCTTGAACTCGTTTTTTACAGTCAGCGACATATGTTCGTTAACATTTTAGGGTGATCCTTATGACAAATGTATTACTAACTGTGATTTCACACTATCACCTTATACTTTTTTTAATACTGTGATATTATTTCATGCGCCCCGAAGTTTTTCGGATGTTTATATCTTTTGTCGCTCTTCAAGGGTAAGACTCTAAGGTCTCTCACCTTCCAACACCATTCTGGTTTGATAGTGTCAAACCTGCAAAGCAGAAGCTGTATTTCCCAGGCATGATAAGAAGAACTCACGTGCTTGATTCCTTGCATTTTTAAAGACATTATTAATAGATTTTAACGGTTACACTGTTCCTAGTGTATGGTGCTAGTGAAACTTCCAAATTGACAACACATTGAAAGAAGCCATTTTTGAACGTTCGTCTGCTGGTGCATCATGTCATAATGACGTCAATGCATACGACAGTATGATTGAAAGGTACAATGTAGAGACTCAGCCAGGTCCAAACTGTCGTGCGTGGAATGCACTTCCAGAACTCCCTGAGTATACTCCAGTGTATTATTAAGGCTTTGCTAAGTACCGCACTTTGGTAAAGGGGATGTTTCTAGATGATTATTTAAATGAAGAGATAAAATTAAATAATCGGTCTAGTAAATGATTTTCGTTCATAGATTTGGTAGGCCAAATATAATCATCCTGAGAGTAATTGAATTAGTTAAGGAGGCAGGACGTCAGATGAAGAATGACGCTAATGAGTTAGCTCGTTTCTGGAATAAAATAATATTGTACAGGATGTGGTGACAGGAGATGGAATCGATAGGCAGAACACTTCAGGGATCAGTTCAAGTGGCCTTCGGACACACTTCAGTTGCTCACGATCTCCAGTCGTCCTGAATGGAAAATCGATATAAGTACTCCGAGTCTTAAGGAAGTTGAAAAAGCTAATAGAAATGTGAAGCGAAGAAAGGCAACATAGCCTAACATGTTTATACCTGAGATTATTAAGGATGGTGATACAGTTCTAGTAGTTGGATTAACTGAATTCTTAGGTAGAATTTGGGAACTAGATGTAATCCCATCTGAATCATTTCACTCAGTGATTGTCCCAATTTATAAGTAAGGACAATAGTCCTCTTGTGACAATCACAGAGGAATCAGTTAAACTAATATTGTATCGAAAACATTGGCCTCAATATTGCCCGGCCACCTAACTAGAGCTCGCGAAGAGCAGACTAGAGAAAACCAAGCTAGTTTTAGACCTGGACGTGGATATATAGACCAGATATCAACACTATGTCAGGTCTAAGAAGTCTCACCAGGAGTCTCATCAGTGCTGATGGCGTGGTGAGTGATGAAATCTCAGCTCGGATACAGAAGTCTCGATCGGCTTTTGCCAACTTGCGTCACTTAGGCGTAGGCGAGATATCCGTCTGCTAACCAAAGGACGAGTCTACTGCGCAGCGGTCCGCTTTGTTCTACTATACGGGTGTGAAACACGGCCAGTAAGAGTAGAAGACATTGGTAGGTTATTAGTATTTGATTATGGATGTCTTCAAAGCATTACTCGTATACCGTGGGACAACCGAGTAAGCAATGCTGTCGTTAGGAAACGGATACTAGGTAGGAATGGCGTATCAATAGATGAAGTATTGAAACTTCATCAGTTGAGGTGGTTAGGAGATGTGTTACTTATGCCTAACCACAGACTGCCTTGATGTGCTATGTTTTGCAGTGTAGGAGTAGAATGGAAGATAGCTAAACATGGCCAGATCAAAACATGACGTAGATCCATATAGTCACTGACAAGTGAACTGGGTCATGTATGTAGGTGTCGACTACCTGGTTGGGGTCCGCGAGACGAAAGTCACCGATGGTTACAGACCTTGAACGACATTGCTCAGAATCGCTTGCAATGGCGCAGGTGTATCCACTCTTTGTGTTCTCATGTTCTGAATTCCTCATAATCTCTACCGTTCTCCTTCTAAATTTATCTTACTGAATTATACTTCTCGAATCATATCTTCGCTCCCCAATCTTCTCCAATGCTGCTATTATTATACTATCGCTTTCACTCTTGGATTTGAACTGACAGTTGCGTCTCTGTGCTGATGTGGTATGGCAACCTGAACTGATGTACTTATGTACGAAGTTCTGCATTGTATCTGTCTGTCTGATGAGTTCCATTAAATTCAAATCTCACAATGGTGGAGGTTGGTGCAGTATTAGCGGTAATCTATAAGATTAGGGTTCGAAGATATTATTCATGAATTATAATATAGTATGATTACTTAAGAACGAGAAATTTAGAGATGATGGAGAATTCAAAAAATTACAACATAACAAATGATGGATGCGGTAGCGCGACCTGATATGACGTACGCATGTACAAAGTTATATGTTGTAACTGTCTGACTTACTGACTGACTGACGGAGATGAAGAAGGATGCGTCCAATCACGAAGAGAAAGTGGACATGGACATCGAAACGGATTTAGAAGATCATATCAGTGCATAATCTGGGTGTTCGTTACTCCAGAAGTCGAACAATTGAAGAACACGCCTCTACTATTATCTCTAAATCTAGACGGTCGATTGGGTTAATAAATAATAACTTCTTGACAAATGAGGCTACGCTTACACTCCTCAAAATGTGTATAAGTACATACCTTGAATACCGTTCACTTACCTTCTCTAACTTGAATGTTACCAGCAGGAAATTTCCAAAGAAGCCTCACACGGAGACTATTAGAATAGAACCATACGCTTGGCTACACAGAAAGAAGTGAACATCTTTCCCTAGAACATCGTCTGTTGAAAAGCAACGTAATACTCCTCTATAAAATAATGTATGGCCTCTCGTCCCTAAAATACCTCATAATCATGAACAACAACACCGCTTACAGACTTCGAAACAACGAATAAACACTATTTGCTGCAAAACACAGAGTCATTACGTTGTAATTTCTCAGTAGTATGATACAGTCTATTGTGGAACAGATTACCAAGTACTACCCGTATCTGTGACAAAATCACCAGGTTCAAGAAACTAATATTGCTGTTGTTAGACTCGAAAAAGGTTTATCAACTTTTCCCAGAACTCACACAAAATCTCAAGTCAATCTTTCATGGTCCACCGTATATTTAGATTAACCTCAGAAACTGATAACGGACCATGAATATATTGCACCCGCATTTCCATCCATACAGGTATTATGAAATGATTGATGAATACCGATGCTCCTACTAACAGTAGTAGGTCATGCCATTGAGATGCTACCCGTAACACTCAGAGTTTTCTCGAAATTAAAACCAGAAAAATTATCTTCTTATTCTTCACAGCACTTTTAGATTTTATTTCTGGTAGACAGACAAATTGAAAAGACTGTAGATGCTACTCAACTACTGTCAATTAAAAGGAACTCAAACTTCCAGTATAATTGTGAGTTCCTTCTTGTTCACGCATTAACAGTTAAATAAATTTTTATTCCTCGGATTCATTAACATCCGAACATCTTGTGTTTTACTCACTTATCGCCCTACTCATGAATTTTTAACTCTATTTCTTTATTTTCATGCATCAGCTGCCTTTCCTTCCTATTTCTTAACTACTTATTATCTGACCGGTACCTTACAATTTATACCATTAGTCAACTGTGATATGCTACATGGATATTTGGTCCAACATACAAAAGCCAAAGTTGTCCGGTTTGCTTGATACTTGGAGCCAGTAGAGAAAGTGTATTCAGACAAGGTGTACAAAAAATAAAGCTCTAACTAAAAGACATTAATTAAAATCTACTGTTAAACGCAGGAGGGCCAAACATCACAAAAGGAGGTAGGGCAGTGTATCTGACCAGCATTCATGACGGTGAAACGATAACCTCAATCCTATCATTTTTTTGGGTGAGAAGATTTTGTTTGCTTCGAGATCTTTTTGATTGGTAAGGCGACCAGTCAGTGATACCGAGGTTGATTTTATATGCTTGCGAATTCTAAGACTCACGTTTCTATAATGTGCTAGGATCGCTGTTCTTCCTGGAAAAACTGCAAAATGCTTAATCAGGCACTTACAGTATGGTTTGTTTGCCATGTGACTTAAAAAAATACATAATAAACAACGTAAGTATCAGTGTTTTTCACACAATCTACCGTTCTTGAATTTTCAGTTTCAATAGGCCGGTGTACTATAACTTATTTTAATTTTAGTAGTCTGCATGAATTTTATCTTCTGACTTAACATTGCTCTTTCCGCTATACTGTGAACGGTTAAGCAATTCTCTGGTTGTGTAGACACAAATACCTCGTTACTCCTTTCTTATCTCTAAGAACCCTATCAGCAGTGGAACAACCATGATGCTTCTACGTAAAATCCACCTTATATACATGTTCATCAGGGTTACGGCCTATACCAAGTTTCTCTCGCTCTAAACTTTCCAACAAACTCACTCCTGAAATATTGGTCGACACAACCCAACAATTCTGTTGCCCAATTACCTTAGCTGTAACCACTTGCTGCTAAAATGTCTGTGTCATACAGTTCCCGTCGGTCACATCATTCTAACTGTGCAGCATTTTACGGCAAGAGTAGTAGAATTTTTAACGATTTTATCTTGCCTGTAACATAGCATGCCTCTTGTGACTCGTTATAATTATTATTCTGCTCTTCTATACCGATCAGCTAATTTTGGCTGGTTATCATCTTGTGTTTTAGTGATAGATGAATTGAAACTTTCACAAATTTTGCGAATACTCTCAACCTTTATACATTTGCGACAGACATAACGAAAGAGACATGGGTTACAAAGATGTAGTTTACCATATGGAAGGCAGGGATTAACATCTAAAGTCGAATTAAGTGTACTTCCTAAATGACGCATTTGTCTGGATGAAATGGGACCGTTAATGTTAGAAATCTGAGATCTCTGTGGTTTAGCAAATTTATTTACATTCCATAAGAAAATCACCAGCAAATATATTCTTTACCCGGGATTTACTTATCTTCTCATTGACAGGTTCGTAAATAGTATATAGGGGTGATCATTGTCGATCATTAACATCCAAACACCTTGCCTACTTACCAACTTATCGCTTTACTCATTATTTTTAACATTATTTCAACTCTTTTTTTCTCTCTCTTTCTTCTCGTTCCAGCTCCCTGTCCTTCCTATTTCCAAACTACCTATTAACTGGCTCATCTTACAAATTATACCATTCGTTTACTTAAAATCAGTGTGATATGCTACGTGGATATATTGTCCGGCAAAGTTGTCTGGATTGCTTGTAATATGGAGATAGTAGAGAAAGTTAATTCCGATAAGGTGTGCGAAAAAAAATTGAGAGTAGACTAGAGACCATTATTTACAATCAACCATTAAACGTAAGAGAGCCTAACATCACAAAAGGAGGGAGGGTGGTGTATCTGACCAGCATTCATGACGGTGGGGCGATAACCTCAATCTACCCATGTCTGTGTGGCAGAACATTTTGTTTGCTTACGGATCCTTACAATATAGTAAAATGTAACAAATCAGTGGTATTGATGTTACTTTTCCTTGTTAACTTCGTCTACAACTCATGTCTGTAACCTTGCACTGGTTTTCACTTCCCACCGAGAAATCCTATTACAAGCTGGTCTGGACAACTATACTAAAAAAGAGCTCATTCATAACTTCTTGAGCCGCAGAGTTAAAAATAAAAAGAATAAATAAAATAAAAAAAATTATATCACTGAGCCTCTTTATTATATTTTGTAAATCAACATTATCACAAACAACTTGGTTCTTCTGAATTTCCTCTATTCATTCGACCAACTTCCCATTAGTTATCTCACTAATGAATTGTCTTCATTAACCTACATAAGTGCAGGTGTACAGTTAGTGTTCTGATATTAAAAAAGTCTGAGTAAACATACATTTTTTTATTCACAAATGTATGTGCGAAGCCGTTGTTCTGCTTTGAACAAGAATATTTTCTGTTCCGCTCCTCGTCCCGTTTTCTTTATTGCTCTTTTTTCAGCACCTTATTCCAATCCTCATATATTAGTCTGGATATTTGCAGTAGACATGGTTACCCTACACAGGAACATGTGAAATCGTTAGCTGATGAATATAAACCAGACATGTGTACATTTACCGCATCAATTCTTGTTATATGAAAACCTATTTCTACCATGAATCGTTTCCCAGTCCATAAGATGATTGTCGTAACGCAACCTTCGTAACTTGCGCCAATTATTCGCATTGTACATTCCATCTTTAGGAATCCAATGAATCTCGTGAAATGTTTCAGTAACTTTATACCGTTTTCAGAAAAAAATATGTTGCTAATCTTAACATTTTGATCTTGCCTGTAAATTGGCATGTCTCTTGTAACATGTTTGTTATTTGAGAATAAATTATTATTATTATTATTATTATCATTATTATTATCTCTACTCGGTCGCCACTAGAGCTTATTACTAATTTTGTTGTCAATAAATGTTGAGACGGTTCCTCATTCTTTCCTTTTATGCTGATATTCCGCAACGTAGGAAAAATGTATATTGCATGTTCTTGTTACGTGGTGACCGAAGTCGGGATTGACTATGATCACCACCAAATATTCATTACTATCCCATTACATATTATAGAAATAAATCCACGGTCAAATATTTATTTGAAGGAGAAAGTAGGCTTTACATAGAGCAGAAAGTTATGAAAAATGGAAGCGACGCTCTCTACTTCAGTAACGCCAAACCACTGTACAAATGACACCACCGAACGTTAGACTGCCACCGTTCAAAAAAATAAGAAGACGTAAGATGTTGGAGAACACCAATTACCGGAATCAAAAATATAAAATAAAACATGCGTATTTGTACAATTATATGTGTATTGTTATTATTCCTATACCTTGTATTTATATTGAAGTTTCTATGTTTTCTTCTGAACTGTACATATGTTGTTTAAATTTGATATGTAATATGGCTACAGCCATATTTAGATTTGATACTCTAGTAGTAACGGACTGTAAGCTCTTATTCTTCCAGAAACGGAAGCCATTGTGGTAATTGGAAGCTCGGAGGTGTAATATCGTTTTGGTAATTGTCTGTCCCAGAATTATCGTGTTTTCGGTCCCTGACTGGATGAATGCGTATGAACCTAAACTGTTGGAGCTGGAGTGAACTGCGAGAGTAGAAAATCCATAACATACAATAGTAAATGTTTATTTTTCACCAATCGACTTTTCTTTGCAGAAGTGTTCCACTACACTGCAAAGACAAACAGTGATAGTGGACCAACTAGTGTCAACAGGCATTTGATACGTTAAAGGCACGGCTAACCTCATCACCTATATTAGCTTTTCCCGACACCTCAGCAGACGCAGGTCAGTTCATACTCGATACAAATTCTAGTTCTTCAGCTATCGGAGCAGTTCTTTCACAGATAGCCCAAGATGTCCAGGAGAGAGTTATCGCGTACGCCAGCCGACAAGTAAAAAGTATGAATCACGGTATTCCACAACGCGTCGAGAAAAGCTAGCATTGGTAAAATTCTTACAGCACTTCCGTCATTATCTACAGGGTAGGACTTTTCGTGTGCGCATTACTGTGGCTTCGTTCTTTTCGTGAACCAGAAGGACAAGTAGCACGCTGGCAGGAACGGCTGCAAGAATTCGACTTCACATGCGAGTACCGTCCGGGGAATAGAAATGCCAATGCAGATGCACTCTCTCGCCTGCCTTTGTCCACAGATACCGTTGCTGCAATTCTGAGTACGGCAACAGGGACTGACTGGTCCTCGCTGCAAGCAGCAGATCCGGATTTACAGATTATTTATCAAAGACAATTATATGGGAACAATAAGCCGTCCATGGAGGAGTTAAGAGACCAATCCCTCACTACGCATTGCATTTGTAACAAATGGAGCAGCTTAAAACCTTATGGTAACACGGTATTCCCAATTAATGAGTTCAGACAACCCCTTCTCATAGTACCACAAGTGAAGACCCAAAGTATTGGTGTGCAAGTTCATCGCGAACTCGGTCACGCAGGAGAACGAAGAACTGAATATGCTGTTTACCAGCGCTTTTTGTGGCCGTCTATCCATGAAGATGCAACTGACTTCTGCAAAAACTGTAACACGTGTTGCCGCATAAAATCGCCAAAGCAAACACCACGTGAACCGTTAATGTCGATGAGAACAACTGGACCGCGCCAGCGAGTTGGTATCGATATTATGGGACCATTGACGACGACAAAAAAGGAAATCGCTACATATTAGTTATGGAAGATTATTTTACAAAATGGTGCGAAGCAGTACCCATTCCTCAGCAAGACGCCCTAACTGTCTCACAGGCTTTCACTGATCATTAGGTTTCCCGTTATGGTGCCCCAATCTCACTCCACTACGACCAAGGTCCGGCCTTTGAAAGTCATCTCACTGTCGAAATATACGGCGCACTACAATCAAATAAAGCCAGATCGGACATAAGTACCTGCTGATGCTTGGTTCACAGATCCACCACCTGCTACTAGTTTTTATGACATACCGGCTGAAGGAGTAGCAGCATATCGTTGTCCGAGACCGGGCACTGAGGACAGTGCCTCATTAGGAGAGAGGGTGGTGTAACAGAGTCAAAATCACTATGTGATTTTAGATCCTCTCTGCCCTTCAGTGACTTCTGACTACGCTTGTTACAATTGTTATTACTAATTGGTTTGTCATCAGCATATAGCTTAAGGGCGTCTGGTGGATAAAAAGTTTATCACTATCCAAAAGGCAAAAGAGTCAGTTCTAAAGAAATATAAAACGAGGAGCGACATAAAAATAATGATGTGGGACGTTACAAAGATTCTTTGCAGGTTATGTGATATAGAAGTTTTCTGTCTTGCAATCCACCAAAATTTAAACAAATAATAATGACCGAATTTAGCATACTTGTTCAACAACGACAGTTTCAAGAGAGTGGATGTTGTAATCCGACCATGAGAAAAAAATTATTACACACACACAAGGAGTTGCCATAGTGATATGCAAACAAGCTAAAATGCACTTAAAAGAATGGCGATCTGATGGACCTAGGATCGTCAAAGCATTCTTCATTAAAAAGAAAGAGGGGGGGATTACGATGAATATGACTCAATGCGATGAGCTCACCGACGATAACAAGTAGGATGGTAAAGATCAATGCTATGACAGAATGCACTCAATCTTCGCGAAGTGACCCGCTAAGGTTTTGACTATTCTGATGCGAGACCTAAACGTCAAGGTTGCAGTGGAAATCACACTATATGAGGACATCCTAGGACATCCAGAACTGGAAGAATAGCACAAAAACGATGAGACATTTGCAAATCTGAGTTTCACCGACAGACTGGTCATAGGCAGCTATATCTTCCCACATAAACTCATACACAAAGCCACATGGGTTTCGCACTACAAAAAACTAAATCAACCACATCTACATCAATAAAAAGTTTAGAAGGACGAAGGAGAATGTGGGAAGCGAAAGAGGAACTGATATAGCTCCAGATAATCACTTGGCGGTAGCCAAAATGAACATGAAAATAAAGAAGCACTAGAAAATGACGCATACAGCGTCGCAAAGTTTATTACAGCTGTTTTGGGATTCTGGCAACGAGTTCAAGAACGCTCTCAACAACAGGTTCCACGCCTTTCATGATTTACTCAACGAAAAGGATATTATGAGGGAACACCTAGAAATGGATCAAAGAAGCATTAACATTAGCACGTCATCAGGTTTCTAATCAACAGAACCACTATCACAAGCAATGGATCTCTGTTGATACTCTGGATGCGATTCAATGAGGGAAGAACTGTAACTGACAGAAATCAATAGCAACCGAACAAGAGTGGAGAAAGTTAGGGCATGAGCGGTATACACAGAAGCGAACAAACAAGTGAAGAAGAGTATTAAAGCTGACAAACGTAAATATGTGAAAGATCTGGAAATCATGGCATAAAATGCCGCAAGAGAAGGAAATACTAGACGACGAAAGGGATCGCTAGTTAGAAAGTTTTGAAGAACGGAATGAACCAGCCCTACTGAACCAACCCAACATCAAAGCATCACCCACAGAATTACCAATAAATGTTGGCCCGTCAACAGTTGGATTAATCAACATGGACATCAGAAGAATCAAGAGCGGAAAAGCAGCGAGACCAGACAACATTCCAACTGATTCACTGAGAGCAAACGTAGCAGTAACTGTACAGATGTCCGACATTCTCTTCAGCAATACGACGAATAACCTCGCTAGAAAACATGGTAAACCAGGAAGGCAAAACAATCACCGACCTAGAGGAATAGCGAAACACTTGGTTAGAGCACTCTGAAGGACTCTTCAGTAGACCAGCCCCAATGAACCCACTCATCATCACAGAAGCACCTACAGACCTCCCAATTAATGTTGACCCATCAACAACTGAAGAAATCAGCATGTCCGTCAGAATGGCAGTACCAGAAAGCATTCCAGCCGACATAAAAGAAACTACAAAGATGTCCGACATTCTCTTTAGCAAGACTTGGGATGAAGAACAAGTGTCAACAGACTGAAATGTAGGACACTTCATCATGATTCGAAGGAAAAGAGGTCTCGGCAAGTGTCAGGAGTACAGAGGGATCACTCTACTCTCGAATCCAGGAAATGTCTTCAACAGTGTTGTTGGACAGAATGAAGGATTATGTGGACACCTAACTTCGAAATCAGCAGGCTGGATTCCGTAAGGATTGATCATGTACCGGCCGAAACGTCACACTGCAAATCATTGTAGAACAGTTGATTGAACGGGATTGACCACTCTACATCAACTACCTCGACTGCGAGAAAGCATTCGACAGCGTGGACAGGATGACACAATGGAGGCTTCTTCAACACTACGGCTTGCCTGAGAAGATATTCAACGTAATACGAAATTATTAGGATGTACTAAACTGAGAAATGATGTGTGGAAGACAGCCCACAGATTCTTTCCAAGCAAAGACCAGTGTTAAACAAGGCTGTTTACTCTCACCCTTTCTCTTTCTCTTGGTGGTCGACTGGATTATGAAATTGTGCACGAACCTGAGTGTCCGCTCTTCCATACGCAACTTTTCGAGGATTGCCTTGATGGAAGTGGTGGTGGTGGTGCATCGGTAAGATGCTCACGTTGGGATGGTTTGGCGTGCTTAATATATTGTACGCTATGATCAGATCACCTCTGATTATCCTGTAATTTAAGGGGAATAATCCCAAATGCTGGAGTCCATCTTCATAAGTTGTTTTTGCAACCCTATCACACATTTCGCTGCTCTTCTGTGAACTCCGTTCAGGAGATTTATGTCTCTTTTAAGGAGAGGGTGTGACAACGTTGTGAACCTCAAGGTGTAGGCGTGCATATGTCTTAAGCAACGTTACAGCCAGTATAGCTCGTTTGGGTCATCACGATAGGAAAGCCGGACCTCCACGTCAATGTAGCAGCTACGGTCGCTCGTCAATACCTCTACGTTCGTCTTTCTAAAGTTATCTCACTGAATTATACTTCTATTATATCTACCACTATGGGGTTTGAATTGACAATTGCGTCTGTGTGCTAGTGTGGTATGGCAACTTGAACTGATGTACATGCGTACGAATTTCTACTTTGTAACTGACTGATTGGATACAGTGGACAACTAGGATGCAGCTGGACGATCTGGGTTTCGCAGATGACCTAGCCCTTCTATCCCACAAACAACATCAAACGCAAGAGAAGACGACAAGTGCAACAGCAACTTCTGCAACAGGAAGTCTGAACATACACATGAGCAAAAGCAAGATCCTTTGATACAAAACAGCATGTACCAAACAAGCACACTCGATGAAGGTTCGGAAGAGTTCGAATCTTCTACATACCTGGGTAGCGTCATTGATGAGTATGGTGCGTCTTGGATTAGAAGTAAGTGTAATATTTGCACAATTGAAAAACATCTAAAACTTAAAACAACTACCAACCAGCACCAAAATCATATTTCGTAATACGAACGTAAAGACAGTTCTATTGTTTAGAGCGGAAACTTGGAGAACTACAAAGGTCATCATCCAAAAGATACAAGTATTTGTTAACAGTTCTCTACGCAAGATACTTCGGATCCGTTGGCCAGACACCATCAGCAACAACCTATTGTGGGAGAGAACAAACCAGATTCCAGCAGAGGAAGAAATCAGGAAGAAGCGCTGGAACAGGACACACATTGATAAACTCAACCAACCGCGTCATGAAGCAAGCCCCGATTCGGAAGCCTTAAGGCTAAAGGAAAAGAGACACACCATGAAACATAGTGCGCACACATGGAGAGAATGTACAGAAACTTGATAGAACTGGTAGGGAAAACTCTAGACAGAGTTTGGGCGAGAATGCTGGTCGGTGGCCCATGCTCCGTTAGGGGTAACAGGCGCAATCTCCTAATGAATATTAAGTTTTCGCTAGAGATTTCAAAAAGCTCTTTTTTAATCTGGAATTAGTAACTTTACGTCATCATTGATTTTATTCAACTTCAACTTCCTTGTTCTAACCTTCTGTTATTTGAAGTAAACTTTTACAATTTCTATTTTCCTGATATCTGCTTAATTTAGTGGTGTTGTTCATTATATTTTATTCATTTTCCCCCCTATCAACGGAACAGATAACCAGCTAATTTGATTTGTTATCCATATTACCTACTCGGAGAGTCAAATTTATTTCACTGTTTTAGTTCCCGATATAATTGCGGCAAAAGCACAGATAGGCATGGTGGAATTCGTAAACCTACACTGTAGCATCAATAATCTAGATCATATGGCATGCATACAGAGTTTTGAAATAGTCAATCAAAGTTGGTGATAGGATAAATACAAGCTGGATCTGTATGAGCTTATGTTAGAGCAAGCGAGATATGTCGCTCATTCGAACTCGTTTCGTTCTTGATTCTGGAACTAAAGTTGGGTAGCCGAAACCTTGACAGTTGAACGAAGATACGATGCTTATGTGTGAGATCCACGTCTGTTCAGTTATGCAATCTAGGTTGTTGTAGGCTATCAAAGTGATAAAAGCTAATGTTCTAGAACGTTTAGTTGTATGGTTTAGAACAGATTGCTGTGTTGTCCATACATTCAGGATTTATTTTTTCTGGATTCTTGAATATTTTAATATTTCATACTTAATAGACCCCATCAATTTATGTAATGGATGACATGGCTCAAAATCGTTTGCAATGGCACAGGTGCATCCACTCTTTGTGTTCTCTCAAGTCCTAATCTTCTGGGTTCGTCAATACCTCTTAGTCAGTTGCAACGTAGAACTTCGTACGTGTGTACATAAGTTCATGTTGCCATACCACATTAGCACAGAGACGCAAATGTCAAATCAAATACCATAGTGATAAAGATAGTAGAGGTATTAATGGTAATGAAGAAGACTAGGGTTCGAAGATATTATTCAAGAAGTATAATTCAGTGAGATAAGGTTAGAAAGACAAAGGCGGAGAAGCTGACGAATCCAGAAGATTAGGATTTGAGAGAGCTCAACGAATGGATGCACTTGCGCCATTGCTAACGATTCTGAGCCATGTCGTTCAAGGTCTCTAACCATTGGTGACTTTTGTCTCGCGACCCCAACCAGGTAGCCTATATCTACCAACATGACTCAGTCCACATGTCAGATAGGCACGATGGAATTCGTATACCTACATTGTAGCATCAATAGTCTAGATCATATAGCATGCATACAGAGTTTTGCCCGACCGTAGCTGCTACCTTGAAGTGGTGGTCCGGCTTTCCTATCGTGATGACCCAACCGAGCTATACTGGCTGGAACATATGTTCCTGAAGGTTCTACCATGCCAGGCAGGTCAATTGGAGAACGATGAGACGAAAAGCAGCTACTCAAGGTCTGAGGGCGAAGTCGTACTGCTGACCGCAGTAATGTGTTTCTCTCGGACAACCAGCATCTGCAGCGATGCTGCCTTCTCACAAGGAAGGAAGGGTTAAAAAAGGTCGACCCTAAAAATGTCACACTCCACCTTACCTCACGGATTTCCGTCTCCGTCGGTAAGGTTGCCCAATAAGGGCTTTTAAGAGAGGAGCTAATACTCAAAAAACCTTTCACAAAAATGCATGACTGGCCTCAAGCAGTTGTCCCTTGGACTCTGCGGTCACGCAACCAGGTCTCTAAGACCGACACTAATCTACCTTCCTTTTCAGGTTCCTCAAGAAACAACCTTCCACGGTGTGGGCAGCCGAGAAGTGACAACCACCCTCATACCGGTAACAGCAAGCGAGACCGAATTGGTCAAAATCAAATCCTTCCTACAGCCCCTTAATACCTCTCTTATGTGAACGACTAACTTTTCTCCTATTCCTTTATCTGACTGCACCGCCAATGCGAACGATGCGAGTTCACGAAACGTCGTTCCTGGTCTGCTTAAACCCCGTTCTAAACTACATGTTGGAGCATATAATGTACTGACATTGTGTCAAATAGGGCTACAGGCTTCCTTAGTTAGGTCATTAGAATCTCACTCAATCGATGTATGCTGAGTCTCGGAAACGCGCATACAGGATCTTAGTAAAATTGTTAATCTGATTTCACCTTGTCAAAACAAAGAAGCAGCTCGATTTACTCTTCGTGTATCTGGAAGCCCTGATGCTGCTTCCAGGGGTCTTGCTGGCGTAGGCATATCATTGATTCGTAGAGCTGAACTAGCTTTACTTGACTGGATCCCTGTAGACAGTCGCTTGTGCGCTGTCCGAATAAACCGGACAGTAAGGACTCGGAAGGATCCGGACACTCGCCGTCGCCTCTCCGTCATATCTGCATACAATCCCACTGACTGCAGTTCAGACGGGGTTAAAGATGAGTTTTACAGAAAGCTTTCGGACCTCCTCCACTCTGATATAGTTATAATTGCTGGCGACTTCAATGCTCAAGTAGGTAGACTGAGTGAAGATGAAGGACACGTAGGTGGCTGTTATGGTGTCGCGGCTCAGAGAACAGACAATGGTGACCGTCTGTTGCAACTGTGCTCAGATAACCGCCTATTTCTAGCAAACACCAATATTAAGCATAAGGAAAAGCACTTTTTGACCTGGCGACCCCTAAGGTCGTCTCAACGTTGGATGCAACTAGATCATATCGCTATCAGCCACCGATGGAGGGGTTCGATAGAAGACTATCACTCGTTCTGGGGCACATGTCTAGATTCAGATCATGCTCTAGTGCGAGAGCGTATTTGTCTGCGCCTTACTGGACGCCACAAAATTATCGCAAGAAAACCTCTTGGGGCTTTACTTAATTATAACTAAGCTAAGAAAATATTTCAGGAGCAGCTAGAAAGAGAGTTAAGCAAACACGTAAGCGATTCCCTTGCAGAAGCAGGTTGGAATGATATACAAAAAGGCTGTGGGAACAGCAGTGATATCTTCTAGTGGGGTAAACCATAAGGCTAGAATGAAGTCGTGGATCTCAGTAGCATTCATCGAACTGATGGATGCTCGGAAACTCATCCGATCTGTCGATGAGGAGCGGAGTCAGCTTAGACAAAAAGCCTACACAATGATCGAGAACAGTGGTGGGTGGAGAAATCGAGACAGATGGAAAAAGCTGCGGCGATAGGCAACAGTCGGCAAATATTTAGACTCATCAAAGAAACTGGTATTATGAATCCGAATGTGAGTGAGACTATTTCGGAAAAGGATGGTCTTTTTATCCATTCTCAATCGAGAAGACTGGACCAATGGCATAACACTTCGCAGGAGAACAAATTTTACTCCACTACCTCAGAGAATCAGGAACGAAACAGATTCTAGAGGAAGAAGTTTACTTGATACTGGCCTCGTGATATCGAAATAATATCGAGGCAGGGTGGCGTAAAAAAACGCTAACTTCTACGCAGGAGACGTGCGAAGAGGAGAATGGGAGTAACACGCTTGGAGCGCGAGAGATAGTGTTTTTGTACAGATAAACAAGAGGTGTACAGTATAACAATTATTGTCACAAATGAGTACAATAATAGACGTTTATATTTCAGTAGTTGTGTTTTATTGGTAAAAGTAAACCACTAAAGGCTAAATTTAAACAACTTTAAAGTCGACAACAGTGTTTGTACTAGTGAAGTGGAATTACGGAAAATGTGTTTACAAAAAAAATATATGTTAAACATGTTCACAGGCTTAAAACAAACTGATGGATAAAGTATACATGTGAAAATGACTATCCTGTGGTTCTCTTTTTTCATAAATTTCTAGTGTGCAGATTCCAATGGGTTCTTAATCCTTCGTAATTAGCTCGTCCAGACAATCGTTACTAGATTGCGTCTGACGATTTATAAATCAGAAGGTGAACTCGAAGTGTTGACTATGTTTATTTTTGGCACACCACAAATAGATCAGCAAACTACAAGCAGACCGGACAACACACTAGCGACCAAATGGGCGAATGTGCGAATGAATAGGCGAAGCGCGTTGGAGAAGGCTAATGAGCCAACTACAAGGATTACAATGCGAACGAATGGGCGGAGGAAGCGATGTGGAGAAGGCTAGTGAGCTTATTTCAAGAGATGGAGCATGACTAAGAATATGTAGTCAGAAAAAAATAAGACAGACATGTGACAACTAGATTGGCATGCACATACATGAATAAAAGCGACGAATGGTCGACAAGGTCAAAAGGCAAGTGGGACAAGTCACATGAGCTCATACAAACCAGATAATAATAAGAACGAATGGTACATATAAGTTGTTGCTACACAAATGGCTTGGTTAAATAAATTAATTGAAAGGGCTTAACCAAGTTAGATGTAAGCGAACTGGAATATATGTGGAGGCACTACAATAGCACCCTTCCAGCAAACAAGGGTACGAAAGTGTCTGTGTTTGCGAAAAAAATCAAGACTGTCGGAAAACATCAAAAGTTACGAAAATTAAAGTTACCTTGTCCGAGTACGCTCGTAAGGTCGCATAGTAACAGAAGATCAAAAGAATATGGTAAGCGGTTATTAGCAAAAAAAATCCATTTCGAATAGAATACATTAAGATCAGGCGTACGATACGAAAATGTAATACAAATACTACAAGATATTTAATATTGTATGGGCATGACAGTTAAGACGGAATTCGATAATCGTATAAGCATTATGGCAAGGCTCATCGGTAAATCGCGTGGCTGCAGATAGGTGAAGAAATTGCGATCGAGATTATCGTAGAAAAATTTGGAGAAGAATGCTGCGTACAAATGCGATGCATGGACGTTAGATGCATATCGAGAACATAAGTTTCTACCATTGAGTGTATGACTCCAAACTTATGTGTATGATAGCGTTGTAGACCGTTGCCAGAGTTGCGGTAGTCGAAAACATGCGAATATCAGCGTGCAGGAGGTTCGCTCGACTGCTTGAACTGCTGCTTCGTGTGCATACAACGACAAAGCAGCTCTGGTACTTGATGCATTAGCTGAACGAATCAAGCGTTATCTTATCATCGTTTCGATTATGTACCAACTCGTCGCATTAATCTATTTCTCGAAATATCGCTATCATTATCGTATTAATGAGAAAGGACCATTATTATGATTAATCATGATATTATGACAATAATGGAATTATCTTAATCGCTAATCGAATCGCATTACGAATATTGTATTCAAGGCAGGACATTTGTAACACATGGAATTAGTTTACTTCTTTCAATAACTCAAATGACGTTCATGCTTAAGGTGAGTTCGTTCCATTTATTTTGCCGTATCTCATTATTATGTTTCGAATCGCGTATCAAAGCAATGGCTCAATGACAATTATTATTTCCGTCGCTATACGATTATCGCATTGGAGATATCTTCGATGTACTCATCAGCTGCTGGTACCTCGAAAATCTTGGTTAAATAAATTAATCGAAAGGGCTTGACCAACTTAGATGTAAGCGAACTGGAATATATGTGGAGCGCTACAAAGTAAACAGTAATCTTTTACGTTTTTTTTGATAAAAATTAGTTTCTTTCTTATCCAATAGGCTCTGCAATTTAATACCTTGGTAATTACTGGTCATTCATCTAAGTGGCCCAATAGCATCAATACATGAGATCTTTTGATAATTTCTGATTACTTTATTAATTGATAAAATATCATTCCCTACGTTTTATGGATTTTAATATTTGGTACTTGCACACGTAAAACTACCTACAAAACCGAATATTCATTCATAAAATCATAAAGTTCCTATATTTCAAATGTTGGTTGTATTTAATACTTTAGTTCCTGAATGTCATTTAGAGGTCATGACTCTGTAGTAGTTCGAGACGAAGGATAACTATGAACACTTCTACAAACCAAATACGTTCTGGTCTTTACGCTTCATCGCGTTGTGAATCAATAACAAGGAAGAAGGGATAGTCCAGACGAATGAGTATATTTGCCGGCGATTTCGTAGTATCGAAAGAATTCCGGAATCGTGGCAGAGAAAGTGGGTGAAAAGGTATAGAGCAGCAAAAACGAGATGGCAACAGGAGGTGTTTAGTACAAATAGTGTAAATAAGCAAGAAGATCAATAAAACAACCACTGGTACAATTGATTATAATAATGAATGTTTCTTTTTAACCAACCACGTTTTCTTCGTAAAAGTGCGATCACTACAATTTGATTATGCATTCCGTTAATGGTATTATAAGCAACGATATTGGGTAGTTCAGTTGTACAGTATGTAGAAATTAATTGAGACGTCAATGTCAAGAGGAAAACAAATGTAGCAATCTGTTTCCGTCCCACTAGTGAACTGTCCAGTTTAAACATCCGTACCAACAGGAGGAATTGGGATTTATATCAAGACTCACTGGTCACATTTTAGATCAAGTTTTATCAAATAATTATAAAAAATGTGTTCTTTATAATTTTGTCAGACGTAATTTAAATATTAGTCGATTAGATATACCCCTTAATTCTAACCGTATATAGATCATTAAAATGAGTTTATGGATGTAAAGAGATCACTTTATATAAATAAGTTTCTCTAACAGTGAAAGACTTAATTCCACTTACTTTCCGTTCAGGTACTACTACTACTACTAATTAGTATTTTTAAATTCATCAGTATGGCAGTTATAGAAGTCACTAATATTCAATGTTATTGAGTTGTAAATTTAAAAGAATTGTTTCCATATTAATAAGTTAGTTTCCAGTGGTTATATAAAGTTGATATCCACTCTAGGCTATTGAATTCCACTTTTTACTGTATACAGCACCTTGTCTACTTTATTTTCAATGGTACTGATGACATCACTCTCAGAAAATTTGTGACACATAGTGTAAAATCTCTTTTGTAGTATAAAGCCAGTTAGTAAGCACCAGCTGTCTGAGCTTTTAAAGTATGTTTAAATCTATAAAACTGTGAATGAAAAATATATTTTATATCAGACTATAAATGTGAGGAACTTTTTAGATGAACATGAATTTTACGTTATTGTGCTTACAGCAAGTAAAATCTATTGTTGGTATTATTATTATAATTATTAGCAGTAGTGTAGTGAAGGAGAGCACAGGTGAGGGCAACCGAATTGTATTTAACGGAAATTACAGAGTTACTCAGTAAAATCGGAAAATCATATCGTAAATCGTTCATTTGCAAAATATCAGTCCATCATATCGAACTGGACTGTTCCTGTTGCAAAACATCAATCCATTGTCACTATTCATGCGTTTCATACAAATTCCATCGTGTTCTAACTCTTCCTTTCTTGATCTTCCCCCATCTTCTGCTGCCAGACATTACGTTGACACTCATGTCATATACTACTTATAAGTAGCTCACACCACAGTAGTATTAAAACTGTCGATCACTATATCAGGAAATTATACTTCTACTATAATGATTGTCTAATAGTTATGTTATGATCCTTTAAAGAAAATTGTCTTCTCAATTAGTTGAATAAAATGATTAAGTCATTTTAGACTATGCATTTGTATGAATAATTTGTAAATTATTCAAATCCACATTTAAATTTCTCATGATTTTTTCAGTTTTAGTATCATTAATGTGTGGTAGTACCAAATAAACATACTTCGCGGGATAAGAAATATTAATCCCGTTACTCTAGTAATCAGATAAAAGACGATTCTAGAGGAAGAAGTATACTGAGTTCTAGCCTCGTGATATCGAAATAATCACGAGACCAGGGTACACGAGCAGCTAACAAGGAGCGAGGAGAGAAGGCCGAAAAGCAAAGACACGCTTGGTGCACGAGAGATAGTGTTTTTGTACAGATAAACAAGGTGTACAATATAACAATTATTGTCAGAATTAAGTACAATAATAAATGTTTATATTTCAGCAAATGTGTTTTCTTCGTAAAAGTATACCACTACAAATGATTATTTTGAATCACAATTCATACTGATATACAGGTTTTGCTATGTCAAATTAGAAGAATATAAACGTTCGGTAACTGTATCATTGCTCAATAGATATGAATAAACAAGATAATTATTCGTACATTTAATAAAGAGATAAAGAATTTATTGAACTCTGAAGCTAGAAAAACGAAGTTAATCTGCTTATAGTGCCTAAAACCATCTACGGTAATCGAGTCAATATTAGTCACCATCTTAGTTATCAAATAATAATTTGAAATGATCAGTTAACTTAAATAATCAGTGTATATTTGAAAAAAGTGTTTATGACTGAAACAGTTTCCAGTAAAATGGTGTAATAACGAATATACTAGTGTAATATCTCCTAAAGTTTGTCAACATTTATCTTCCAAGTGACACTGAATACAATGTTACTGTCTTAACTTAGCCCAAAAAAGATACGTTAAACTTATAAACTCAGTCTGTAATCAGTATATACATTAACATCGATCCAATCTATCGTTCAATAAGAATGAGCTGCCCGAGGTAGATGGTTTGATACTGAAAATTCCGTTCACAGTGAACACCGGCTAGTACTTCACATAGAAACGGGCTTCTTGGCTATTTAAGAAGTTCTAGATTGGTTCACGATAATTTTTCCTGTCGATACAGTGTCGATACCAGCATAAATGTTGATTGCTAATTGAACTGAATACCAGGCGTAAAGAATCGCCTCGATACAAAATCTCGATATTTTCACTAGTCAAATTCAAAGTAATTGATTATTGTGAAATATTCTGTCGCCCGACTTGTTCATTTAAGCGTAGGTGGAAAGAGCCCCGTTGTCTCCAAATACCTCTTGCGATCATAATACGAATAAAACCTCACCACCAAAACATCGTTAGATAGTAGCTCCTCATGATCTACACTCCCACTGACGTGTAGTAGATAAACAACGCTCAGTAACCAACGTGATGCCGATTTGGTTGACTGAGCATAACACGAATGCCTATGTCTCTTTGATACACAACCCTAGTAACTGAACTGTGGTTTTGGTTCCCCTTGTCAATTTTGTGCACGCACCAGGCTTACAGGTAGAATGGGTTTATGGTGATGCAATATACCGTTTTGTTAAATTATTAAAAGTCTAGCGGTTAATTAACAAAGAATCATTGTTTGGATGTTCACCTAATATATCCTAAGATAATTGTTTGTTAGTCTAATTCTATTAGACTTCAGTGATGGTTTCTACTCGACTTAACAGTATAAATACGCATCATCTGTAACGTTTACTGAACCGGATCCCTAGTCCCGAGGATCCTGATTCTCTTTTAGACTCGGACCTCGTACTTTCTGGATGCTTGTAGGATACAGGTTCTACTTCATATCAAGTCTTCTCCTTTACTCAATGTGGGGGGGGGGTTTGGGGACACTCGGATTAGAGTAGCACGTCGTGCCACCAGACGCTCGCTCCCGTGTTTACATGCAACGTGTAACACATTGTAAACGGGCAAAACACGAAATAATGATAGTTTCATAGCTATACGGAAATAACAAATTCCAGTTCAAAGAAATTCCTGGTTTAGATTTTAATAACTAATTATTTATTTGGATAATCTAACCATATTATAACGTTATTATAACTTTTGATGAGAAAAAATGTCATGCACAAGGGTAATATATGAATCAAAACTGAAGGATTATATCACGATTATTTTAATCTTCTAAACAAAAGTGCGAAATACTTTTAGAAGAATGACCAGATCTCTCGCAAGTGCACACACCTTATAACTGTTTGAATGTAGTAAACAAGATAAATACTTGCAGAGGATTTCGAGATGCAGGCTAATTTGAATCACTTTCCAGAAAATCATTATGATCTTACGAGGGAGGCGTCCAGCACCAGCAGGCAAGAAAGACGATATACGATGAAGGTAAATCATAAAACGTGAGTTTTCTTATGACAACCTGCTGGACATGATTTAAACTCACGAGACTCAGAGGTTAGTGGCGTCATCAAGTTTAGGAACAAAGCTCATCCATATTTCCTACAGGCACTAAAATTATTGATACATAATCCGAAATTGAAAATTAATCAGTCCGTTTTACCTTAATTCTGCCTGTTTCTATGATGATAATAACGTTCGAGTCAACAACTTTATTTATCTTCGTTTATGAAACAGGTAATATAGAATCTTCATTTCCTAATGTCCTATTGCAACCATTTACTTACCAAATAGAACTTAGTCCCATCTAGTAGTGTAGATTTAAGATTCAATCTACAATTTGTCAGATTAGAACCAAAAATACAATTTAGAACGACCTTGCTAAGAGATACTTATTCTAGAAACTTTTCATTCGTATTTACTCAATGTACAGTACTGTGACAACCAAATCTTAGGTGTTCCAACAATGAAAAAAATACTTCGCGTTGTAAAATTAACTGAGCAAAATGGTGAGTAATAACATGAAATAAATGTATGGAAATATGCCAGGTACAAATTCTGTTTGAATTACAAAGGGAACAACTTAAGGAATAAAATCAGTTACGCATTATGTAACTGATTTTTTTAGTGGTAATTAGAATTAAAACCAGAAGCATAAGTAGGTGAAAAGTGATGACAGGGTAGCTTGAACCTAAAGCTTTACACACACAGAAAATCAAAAAGTCGTGATAATCGTTTAATTGTATAGATCTTCTGCGTCATTTTCAGAGCCATAAGTTGGTCTCCCTCCTTGTCCACCAACACCTGTAGGTATTCCAGGACCATCCGACCCGGGAAATCTAAATTATGGAACAGAATTTTAAAAAATTAAAACTAAGTTCTAATATAATTAGGGGGACACAAAAATAACTGATATACATAGAATTGAGAATATGAAATTTAGAACAAACGTGACAGTCAGTCAGACGTGAAGTAGAATCTGAAACGTGCGTAAATTAGTTTAAGTTAGCATATTTCATTAGCACAGCACAGTAACAAGGAAAATGTGAAAATAGTTAGCCTCGCTGACGTACGTATAAGAATCAGATCGTTGGGCAGAACTAACTCTTAAACCGGATATCAGTAAATAGTCGCTTGTGCGCTGTCCGAACAAACGACACAGTGAGAATTTGGGAAAATAGGGACACTCGTTGTTGCTTCTTCGTCGTATCTGCCTACTATCTCACTGACTGCTGTTCAGACGAGGTGAAAGATGAGTTGTAGTGAAAGCTTCCGGACCTACTCCAGAAAGTTGAGCGCTCTGAAATATTAAAGGTGGGTAGTGACATAATACTCGTGCAGGTAGAACCACTGAAAAAAGACCTGAGTGGATCTTATGGTGTTGCGGTAGATCGAACAGATAATCGCGACCGTCTTTTGCATCTAAGCTCAGATAAGCGCCTATTCCTAGCAAATACTAACTTTAAGCACAACGAAAAAATATTTTGAGATGCCGTCCCGCAAAGTCGACCCAACGATGGATACAACTAGATCACATTTCTGTTACCCACCGACGGAGGGGTTTGATAGAGGACTGTGACTGGTTCTGGGGCACATGTTTAGATTGAGAGCATGCCGTAGTGAGTAAGCGTATTCGTTTGTGACTTACTGGACGTAGGAAAGTCACCGCAAAGGTACCTTTTAGGGTTCAACTTAATGATAGCAGAGTTATGCATGTATTTCCGGAGCAACTAGAAAAACACATAGGCGACCATGAACGTGAAGGCAGCTTAGAATGATATACGAAAAGCTGTGGAAAGAGCAGTGATATATGCTAGCAAGGTAAACCATAAGGCTAGGAAGAAGCCGTGGATCTCAGTAGCATCCGCCAATCTGATAGACGCTAGTAAACTCATCCCACCTTGCTATAAATATGATGAAGAGCGAAGTCAGCTTAGGCGTAGGCTGATAAAAAGCCTACGCAACGACCGCGAACAGTGGTGGGTGGCGAAAGCAACAGCGATCGAAAAGGAAGCGGCAATAGTAGACAACTCTTCCGACTAATCAAATAAACCGGTACTAGGAATCCAAATGTGAGACTATTTCGGAAAAGAATGGGAGTATTATTTATTCTCAATCCAGGAGATCGGATCGATGGGAGGAACACTTTGAAGATCAGTTCAACTGGCCTCAAGCCACTCTTCGGTTACCCACGATCTCCAGTCATCCTGAATGTCAAGTCCACGTAAGCTGTCCGAACCTTTATGAAGTTGAAAAGGCCATAGGAAATCTGAAGCGAGGGAGAGCAGCAGGACCCGATAGATTAACTCCCGAGGCTTTTAAGGATGGTGGTCCAGTTTTAGCAGCTAGATTGACTGAGATCTTACGTAGAATCTGGGAACTGGACGTAATCCCATCCGACTGGTCTCGATCCCTGATTGTCCCAATTTACAAGAAAGGACAAAAGTTCTTTTGTCACAGTCACAAGAATCAGTTTAACTATTATTGTATCGAAAATATTGACCTCAATAATACTGTGACGCTAAACGAAAGCTCGTGAAGGACAGACTGAAGAAAACCAGGCTGGTTTTCGGCATGGACATGGATGTATAGACCAGATATCAACAATATGTCAGGTCCTAGAACAAAGAAACGTTCAGACGCCCGACAATAGTAGTGTTTCTCGAACTTAAAGCGGCATTCGACTCGGCCAACAATGCGGTTATGTGGCAATGTCTGTCATCAAAAGGTGTACCAAAGAAGTACATAAACCTTATACAAGCTATCTACTTGAACACTACTGGACGAGTTAGGGCTTATGGAGAACTGTCGTCGGAATTGATTGCTTCAAATGGTGTTAGTCAGGACTGTTCACTCTCTCCATTCCTGTTAAACTTTGTCGTAGATATGCTTCTAGAGTTAACATTGTCATCATCTGACTTTTCAGGGGTGCACCTACCAGGAGGCTCGCTTATTGACCTAGAATATGCCGATGATATGGTTCTGTTTAGTGAAGACACTGGCTAAATGCTGAGTCTTCCGATGGGCTTGCATCAGCGCCTGAACTAGTGTGGGGATTGAAGTAGTTGAGCATGTTAACCGCCTCACTTATCTCGAGAGTCTCATCAGTGCTGATGGCGTGGTGAGTGATGAGATCTCAGCAGGGATACAGAGGGCCCGACTGGCTTTTGCCAACTTGCGTCACTTATGGCGTAGGACGAGTCTACTGCGCAGCGGTCCGCTTTGTTCTACTATACGGATGCGAAACACGACCAGTGAGAGTAGAAGACATTGGTAGGTTATTAGTATTTGATTATGGATGTCTTCAAAGCATTACTCGTATACCGTGGGACAACCGAGTAAGCAATGCTGTCGTTAGGAAACGGGTACTAGGTAGGGATGGCGAATCAATAGATGAAGTATTGAAACTCCATCAGTTGAGGTGGTTAGGAGATGTGTTACATATGCCTAACCACCGACTGCATCGACGAGCTATGTTTTGTGGTGTAGGAGTAGGTTGGAAGATAGCTAAACATGGCCGGACCAAAACATGGCACAAATCCGTGGAGTTGTTGACTACTTGACTGAGCCATGTTCGTAGGTGTAGAATACGTGGTTGGGGTCTGCGACACAATCGTAACCAATGGTAAAACACCTTGGATGACATGGCTCAAAGTCGTTTTGAATGGCACAGATGCATCCATAGTTTGTCTTCTATTAAGTTGTAATTTTCTGAATTTCCCATCACCTCTGTCCTTCTCTTTTTATATTTATGTCACTGAATTATACTTGAACAATTTCTTCGAACCCTAATCTTTTCCATTACCGCTAATGCTGCTCCAACCTCTACCACTAATGGATTTGAATTGACGAATCTATCTTCGTGTGCTAATTTTGTGTATCAACTCGGACTGAAGTACGTACTACGAAGTTCTACGATGTAGCCAACTAACTAACATTGACAGAGACTTGTCAGATGAGAGTACTTCTAGTTCCCAGATTCTAGTTAAGATCTCAGTCAATTCAACTGCCAAAACTGGACCAAGAGTGTATCGCTAACAGACGCATCCATAATACCAGTCTCCCTGATACCTCCGAACATTTTTCTGCTGTTTCCCATCGCTGCCACCTATTCCATATCTTTTGCTGTTGCTACCCACCACTGTTCACAATCATTGCAGAGGCTTGTTATCTGCATCCGCTATTCATCGTGTTCAGGACCAGATATGATGGATTTCGGAGCACCTACCAGTTTAAAAGATGCCACTGAAATGCAATAATTTTCCTAACCTTTTGGTTTAAGTTACTGGTAGTTGTCACCGCTGTTGCCACAGCCTTTTGGATAGCAGAATAAGCTGCCTCGAGAGGAGCATCACTTGAATCGTTGACTAACTGTTTTTCTAGTTATTCCTCAAATATATTCCTGATGCTTTTATATACTAGTGAAAAGATAAAATTATATACTAACCTGAAGTTACTGCCTATTCCTCTTGACTGCTGCAGTGTTTGGGCGAACATTTCATATTTCCTAACATCATTTTCAGTGACTGAGCGCCTTGCAAAACGCATTGCTTCCTCAAAGTGACGACGAGTTATTTCAGGTACTGGGTCAAAATCATCTTCCTAAGATAACAGAGCGAAACAAAATCAGCGTATATATATACATATACATATATATATATATATATATATATATATATATATATATGTGTGTGTTAGAAATCATAGCATTTCGTATTACTTACTGCAGGTAACAAGTTTAGATTATTTACACCTAAAAGCACCTTAGTTATGTGCAGTGAGAGCCGACATTCGACTCTACAACTAAGAACAAGCAATGTAAAGTTCAGAAAAACCATGGTGGACATGGGACCAAAGAGTGAAGCCGACATAACTTCACTTTAACACCTGTTCATAGCCAAGAGAAAACCGAAACTAAAGAAGCACTGAACAACAGGGCATACAATATTACAGAAGTTCAAAACCAGCGCATTAAAAATCGAAGAAATCAGAATGACCATCCGATAAAACAGTGGTGGTAAAGCAGCAGAACAAGACAACACATCAGCTGAAAGCAGACATTAAAGTAACTACAAAGATTATACACGCTCTGTTCAGCAAGATTTGGAAGGAATAATAAGTACCAACAGGCGGGGAAGAAAGATACCTCATCGATTTACCAAAGAAAGATATTAACAAGTGTGAGAACTACAAAGGCATCACTGCACTCTTACTACCAAGAAAAGCCTTCAACAGAGCGTTGTTGAACCGAGTGAAAGATTCAGTACGAGCCCAACTTTGAGATCAACAGGCCTGTGTTCATAAGCATCGATGATACACTGACCAAATCGCGACACTACAAATCACCGCTGAATAATCAACTGGATGAAACTCATTACTATGTATCAACTTCCTTGACCATGAAAAAGCATTTGACAACGTGAGTAGGAAAAATTCATGGAATCTTCTTCGACACTATAGTATCCCTGAAAAGTTTCTCCATCATATGGAATTCCTGCAACGTAATGAACTACATGGACGAAGTGCAGCTCATTGATGCATTTCAAGGAAAGACCGGTGTCAGAAAAGGCTAACAACTCCTATCTTCCCTCCTCATTTTGGTTGCTGACTGGATCATGAAGACCTCTATAACCTCAGGGGAAGCACGAAATACAATGAACAGCGTGGATACAACTAGAAGAGTTGGACTTTGCAGATGGAATTGCTCTTAAATCCCACATACAGGGACAAATGCAAGTGAAGACAATCAGCATAGCAGCAACCTCTGCAGCAGCAGTCGTCAATCTTCACAAAGGAAAAAGCAAGACCCCAAAACACGACACGAGTACCAACTAAACCACATTAGAGGGAGCTCTAGAAGAGGAAGCTTTTACGTACCTGGCCAATATCATTAATGAGCAAAGAGTATATAATGCAGATGACAATTCGCGGATCGATAAAACAAGGGCACAACCTCCCCCTACAATTGAAGAACATCTAGACTTTAAAACAACTGTCAGCCAACTCCAAAGTCAAGATTTTCAATACGACAGTCCTTTTGTACGGATCTGGAATTTGGGGAACGACTAAAACCAGATAGGACACACATTGTGGAAATTACCCGACTGCATCACAAAGCAAGATCTATGAATCTTCTAAGCAAAAGGAAAAGTGGCAGACAGCAGAACACGATGCCAGGAATGTGATATAGATATCAACTAGGAAGGAGAACCTAGGACAGAGTAAGCTGGAGATCCCTGCTCGGCGATCTATATTCCATGAGGGGTAACACGCGCTATCCTATTCTTGCCGGTTTCTAGATAATTTCTTCGCAACGCTTTCCTATCTACTACGACAACCAATACTACGGAGTAGGCGGTCGCTAACTACGTATATTCACGACTAAGCTAACAACATAACCTACCTGGTACTGGCAGTATATGCGAGCAATGCTTAGAAGACTAGTATTTCTGGTTAATAAAGGGAAATTGGTTGGTTTTCGATATTAAGACAACGACAAATGATTGACGTCTGATTGGTTTCGCTTTAAGGCATAAAATATTCACCAGCTTAGAAGTTGTAAAAATTGAGGATTAGTAAATACATTGACTATCTGTCGTAATTCTTGGTTTTCTGCATTGATTGTAGCTCCAGAAATTACCGTTGCGAGGTAAGGAATAATGAACAGCTGCTAAAGACTGTAAATCCCAGTATATGAGTATTGTTACAAGGAAATAAATGGTAAAGGTAGAGGTTATGTAATGCATACATTGATTGGAAATAGTAATTATCTTGAATTTTCTGTAAAGACAAGCAAATAATACATTCGAATCGGTTTTGCACTTTCTAGAAATTAAGTAAGTAGGGTATATGATAGTTATTTTTTATGTCCATCACTTAAACTGAATGTTTATTCCTACACGGGCACAGAAGATGAATGACTAGAGAATTCCAGTTGTCGTTAGAAAGGATGTAAGTTTAGGAAAGTGACTCTACAAGATATTAGAGGAACGTGGAAATTATTTCTAACTAATGAGTGTACTTTGGGTGCGGACAAAAGCACGAGCAGATTTTCCTACCTACATTTATAAACAACAATAATACTAAAGCATGGTTTGGAATGCGGATCAGAAGAGCTGCATAATTCATTGTAAGCAGCTTCTGAAACAGCCAAAAATTTTTAGAATACTGTAAAGATACCTTATACTTAATCAAAATGTGGGGATAAAATATTACAGTAATTATTTCTGGGATACACAAGAAAATGAAACATCTAGAAAACAACTTACCATAGCGTTAGGCTTGTTTTTCTTATCACACTCAGCACGTATCTCCGCCTCGATAGATTCACGTATTGCTTGTTTGCATGCACGTTGACATATTTCTGTGAGGTCAGCACCCGAAAACCCCTGGGTAGCTTTTGCTAAGAAATTAATGTCAACATCCTAATATAAAAAAAATCGGTAAACGTTTGTCAAACAGTCAAAAAGATCACATTGAACAACCTTGCACACCGATGAGGAAATTATAGCAAGTGTAGCAAGACAACACTATCAAATAAACTGTTGAACAGGCTTAAAATATACGATCAATGATAATGTAGAAGAATAGGTATAGACAACATGACTAGAGAAGTATCGATTATGCCAAGTCACACTCTTATATGAACTAGTGATATTATCTAGCTGTTCAAGTCGAAAAGGGCTAGCATCCAGAACCTACCAAGCTAGTGATCGACACATGATTGATTGGGTCATTTTTAGTAATGCGATTTGAGTTTGTTTTCATCACCCATCCGGGTGAGAGGGCTTTTAGTTTGTTCTATTCAATTTGTACTTGCTTGCTTACGCCTGTCACTCCAATGGAACATAGTCCACCAAACATTATTCTCCAACCTACTCTGTCCTGGGCTTCCTTCACCAGTCCCGTCCAAGTTTTGTTTATTCTCCTCATGTCTGTCTCCAACTCTCGAGGTAATGTTTCTCTTGGCCCTCCTCTTTTCCTTCAACCTTGAGGGTTCCGAGTGACGGCTTGTCTTGTGACGCATTAGGGTGCTTTCCGCAATGTGTCACACCCAACTCCTGCGCTGGAATCCGGTTCGTGCTCACAGTAGAGTTTTGCTCATGGTGTCTGGCCAAATGAGCCGAGTTGCCTTGGCATTCGTATTGAAAATTCTTTGGTATTGATTGATAATTGTTTTGAGTTCAGATGTTCTTCAATTGTAAAAATATAGCTCTTGCTTTGCTAATCCAAGTTTTCACATCTGCATCCGATGCACCATGCTCATTAATGATGCTGCCCAGATATGTAAAAGTTTTGACGTCCTCCAAGGCATCTCCATCAAGAGTGATTTGGTTGGCGCATGTTGTGTTGTATCGCAGAATCCTGCTTACCCTTTATGTATGTTGAGACTTACTGTTGCAGAGGCTGCGGCCACACTAGTATTCTTCCTGTGCATTCGCTGTTGCGTTTGCGATAGAAGAGCCAGATCATCTGAGAAGTTTAGATCGTCCAGCTGCATCCTGGTTGTCCAGTGTATACCGTGCTTCCCTACAGATGTTGTTCTTCATAATACGGTCGATCACCAGGAGAAAGAGAAAGGGTGAGAGTAAGCAGCCTTACCTGGCACCGGTCTTCACCTCGAGCGAGTCTGTCAACTGTCCTCCATACATCATTTCTCAGTTTGGTACATCATAATAATTCCGTATTATGTTGACTTTCTTCTCAGGCACGGAAATCTGTGGGGTAAGGTGGAATTTAACATCTTTAGGGTCGACATTTCACCCCTTCCGTTGTAAGAAGGCAGTATCTCTAAAGATGCTGGTTGTCCGAGGGAAACACCTAACTGATGTCACACTCCTGTACAGTCAACAGTACGACTTCGCCCTCAGACTTTCAGTCGCTGCTTTTAGTCATACCGTTTCCCAATAGACCTGTCTGGCACGGTAGGATCTAAAGGAACACATGTTTCAGCCGATATAGCTCGGTTGGGTCATCACGATAGGTAAACTCGACCACTACGTCAACGTGGTAGCTACGGTCGGGAGAAATGGGAATTATTAAATGACGAAAATCACTTGAACGTGGGCCGTTATAAATGTACTTAAACTCCGAGTCACTGACAATAGATAATACAGATAGTTTTTAACGTGAAACTGGTACCGACTGTAGAATAGCTGACAACAGGATGCTAGGTTATTGCGTCCTCCACACTACTTTGTAAAGAATAAAGTGTAACAAGACAGGATCAACAAACCGGGATTAAAATCAATTAATTTTATTTTCTAATTCGGAAAATTTGATATATATTTATCAAAGGGCACCCTTAAGCTCAACTCAGTTATGCCCATGGATTATAGACTCCAACCGAAGATGTAAGGGACCCACATTAAAGTGATTCATTAATGAGAATCAGAAAAAGTAGTAACTTACTTTAGCAATCGGGGATTTTCTTAAATTTGCTTTCAGAATATTGACTCTTGAGGCCTCATCTGGCAGTGGTATATAGATGAGTTGGTCGAGTCTTCCGGGACGCAAGATGGCCCCATCAATGATGTCCGGGCGATTGGTAGCACCGATGATAAAAACGTTTTTCTTAGCAGACATTCCATCCATTTCTGTTAGAAGTTGGTTGATAACACGATCAGCAGCACCTCCAGCGTCCCCAACACTGCCTCCACGGGCCTAGAGAAGTAGACAACGCTGTTATGAGAAATGCACTAGTTTAAATGGAAATATCAGGACGACACATCAGAACGAAAAGCGAACAATGTGATCCATTAGGAAGGCCATGGAAATGTTTTTCTCATCACTTTATACAGTCTCCAAAATCAACAGAAGTGCAGAAACTATCATTAGAGTTGTGGGTATGGAGAACAAGTAAGAGACTAGATCACGAGAAAAGTGCACAGAACTGAGAGCCTATGAGTAATTTCTCAGACTTCAAAAGCTGGTATCTGAAAAACCATTGGATATAACATTCGAGAGCAAAAGTATGAATGCACTCATTTTTTGAAATAGCATTTTTCTGATTATATTGTCGTCTTCCTTATTAGTACTGATGTAAGTTCCACTTAGATACTGCCCAAGTTAATGAGCAATACTTGCGTGCAAGCCATAGGATTCATCTCATGCATTCCGAACTGGACCGGAAACAATAAGCTTAGCCTGATCAATAGCGTTTTTCTCAATCTTAAAGTCGTGAATTGTCAACTTAGTGTTAACAGAATCTAGGTCAAAGAAACAAAGGTTTTGAATAATCTGATTTGAAATAACTGATGCCCATAAAACACTTCTTGAGCACAAATGAACGAGCTGTACATGAAGCAGTCGACTAAGTAAATTCATAAAGCATTACTTACTTTGGCAATAGAGTCCAGTTCATCAAAGAAAAGCACACATGGTGCCGCTTGTCGAGCCTTGTCAAAAATGTCCCGGACGTTTGCTTCAGATTCGCCAAACCACATAGTGAGGAGTTCGGGTCCTTTAATGCTGATGAAATTGGCTTGACATTCATTTGCAATAGCCTTTGCCAACAATGTCTTACCACACCCTGGAGGACCATAAAACAAAACGCCTTTGCTTGGAGTCATACCGAATTTCAGAAATTTATCAGGATGCTCAACTGGATACTGGACCAGTTCCTGAAGCTCTCGTTTTACATTTTCTAAACCACCGATATCATCCCATGTGACATTAGGTACTTCAACTGTGGTCTCGCGAAGGGCGGAGGGATTGCTCTTTCCTAAGGCCCAGCGAAAGTTATCCATCGTTACAGCCAACGAACTCAATACTTCAGCATCAATTGTGTCATCCTCTAAGTCAATGAGATCCATTTTGCTCCTTATTTGCTGAAGAGCAGCTTCTGAACACAACGAGGCCAAGTCAGCTCCTACATGACCATGAGCTTCATTGGCTATTTGCTCAAGATCAACATCTGCAGCCAGCCGGATATTCTTGGTGTGTATTCGTAAAATCTCCAATCTTCCAATACTATCAGGAATACCTATCTCTATTTCGCGATCAAAACGGCCAAAGCGTCTAAGTGCGGGATCAATACTATTGGGACGATTTGTAGCAGCCATGACAATTATGTGGCTTCGTTGTTTTAGACCATCCATCAATGTCAACAACTGAGAAACGATGCGACGTTCTACCTCACCATGGGTCTTCTCCCTCTTAGGGGCGATTGCATCAAGTTCGTCAATAAAGATTATGGCTGGTGCATTTTTCTCTGCCTCTTCGAATGCTTTACGCAGGTTAGATTCTGACTCGCCAGCCAATTTCGACATGATCTCTGGTCCATTAATTAAGAAGAAAAAGCTTCCACTTTCATTGGCTACTGCCCGAGCAACCAAGGTTTTACCGGTACCGGGGGGTCCGTAAAGAAGTATTCCGCGAGGAGGCTTCACACCTATAGCTTTGAATAGCTGAGGATGACGAAGAGGTAACTCCACCATTTCTTTTATTTGGGCTAGCTGCTTACGGCAACCTCCTATGTCATCGTAACCTATTTCACTTAGCTTTTCTTCTTCGTCCTATAAGAATACAATAAAGAAATGAACCATACATACCTCTCGTTTTACTGGATCTCCTTCAGTGTGAACAATCGTCTCAGGAGCAACAATGCAGTAAGGTGATGGATCTGTTTCGATGACTTTGAACTCAACAGCTCGCATTCCACCACGTACGATAAATATATCATCCTTCCGTACAGGTCGGTAGGCATCCAGAAAGTAAGGCTTTAGGAACACTTCAAATAGATTTCTAGAGACTCATTAACATACAATTAACAGTACCCTGTGAGACCAACAACCGTATCGTCAATAGGCAAGATGTGGACACGTTTACCGTAGGGGATGTCAGGACAACACTTTATGTAGACGAAATCCCCTAACCTTATTCGTAGATTACTGCGAACACAACGGTTGATAAGAACTTGATCGTCTGAGCACTTCTCATCCACAAGAACTACACACACCGTTTCTTTACGTTTCTTGCCTTTGACAAACACAGTATCACCACGAAACAAATGTAACTGATCCATTTTGGGCTAGAAAATAGTGGTTATTTTGACAATGTACCCACCTGAGATAAATAAATGACTGAGTTATTATCACTGATCAGATCGCAAACCATTAAGCGATTAGGCTTGGCACCTGGCGTAGATGAAGGATCATCACCTGGATTTCTGTGAGTGGATAAAAGGG
Source organism: Schistosoma turkestanicum (assembly GCA_944470395.2). NCBI lineage: Eukaryota > Metazoa > Platyhelminthes > Trematoda > Strigeidida > Schistosomatidae > Schistosoma > Schistosoma turkestanicum. The sequence goes on from OX103979.1 coordinate 20,227,232, forward strand.
GTGTTTAGCAGGTTCGTTGCACAAGGATATATATATGTTCAGAAAACAACACTTTGACTTACGTATTTAGTGCACACATAGCTTGAGCAGAAACGAAAGCAATCGCCGTCACCAACCAAACTGCAACGTTCACGAAACTGCGTTTAAACTAAGGGAGATTCAAGGTTCAGATTTTCTTGAAATAACAAACTTCCGCAGATCACTTGCCATTGTAATGGGATGGAAATCCTTCAGATATCCAATATCTTTTCCACGAGCTAGCATAAACCAACTGATTTCTTTGCTCTCGATTCTTGTTCTTTCGGTACGGTTTCAGCTGTTCTGTAGTGTCCAATGGATGGGAATCTAGCCACTCGACGTCATTAACTCTAGTCAGTTGGCAGTTGTTTGTGAGTTTGTATGTCACGTGATTTGAATGAATACGTTTGTTTCAGGGTAATGCGGTTTCTGGATACTAACAGCTATCACATTACCAGACCGGAGATCAGCTAGTTGCAGTGTGGAGAATAATAAGCAGAAAATGTTATTGCTAATTAAGAGGTGTCATAACTAAGTATGTAAATAAATAAATTAGTCTATTGGTTGGTAGTGAAGATTATGAGAAAGGACCGAAGTGTAAGCAAGAGAGAGGCAGCAGAGACTACAAGAGAGATAGATTAAGTTAGTGATCTGAGAAGATGACAACAATAACAACTTGCAGGTCTCAAAACATGCATCAGGCTCATCTGGTCCACGAGGGATATGACAATCCGTATGTGAGTACGAGTTTATCAAGTCTCTTTTTAAAGCTGTCCACTAAGGGAGCTGTGATTACCTCGGCTGCGAGAGCATTCCAAGTTGCAACGACACTTAATGAGGAAACGTGTGCACGAGCCTGAGTGTTCGCTATTTCATGCGCAATTTCTTGAGGATTACCTCGAAGGTCCTGACGGTGATGCATCGGTAAGATGCTCACGTTGGGATGGTTTGGCTTGCTTAATATATTGTACGCTATGATCAGATCACCTCTGATTATCCTGTAATTTAAGGGGAATAGTCCCAAATGCTGGAGTCCATTTTCATAAGTTTTTTTTGCAACCCTATCACACATTTCGCTGCTCTTCTCTGAACTCAGTTCAGGAGATTTATGTCTCTTTTAAGGAGATAGGGTGAGACACCGTTGTGAACCTCAATGTGTAGGTGTGTATATGTCCTAAACAGCGTTAAGAATAATTCTGAGGTGATAGCAGCAAGTTGTCATAATTGAAATAAATAAAGGGATAACAATCAAATGATTCATATGATTGTGGACAGAATAGAAGAATGTGTTAACGTAGAGCTACTTGTAACATGTAGAAGAGAAATATCAGTTAATTAAGCGCTATCGGAATGTAGCAGGTTTATTCTTGAAGGACTCCTATGAAGTTGCATGAAACACCTCGTCCTTCAGCGAATTTAACGACCTAACCACCCATAAAAAGAAGAAGGTGCACCTATTTCTCCGATTCCTGAGTTTTGTCTCTGAGATTTTTGTTGGAACCGAGCTTTAGTGAGCATTTTGGGCGATGCCTAGTAGTGTAAGTCATTAACAGGTATTCTCTGAAGCACCTATACTCTGATAAGTAGCGATTTAGCAATTTGAGACAATATTCATAGGGTTAGACTCCGAGTCCTTAAACTGATTTTGTGACACGTCTTTGGATACTTCCAATTACGTTTGTATTCTTTTGCAGTGAGGAAAGAAAATCTGTATTTCCATACTCCAAATGGGGCCGAATAAGGCTCGAAAGTCGGGTCGAAATTATACTGTCGTTCCGGCAAAAGGTGCACTATAAATTTTTTGATGCAAGGTTTTCAAAATGGCATTCTTGACACACTTTGCGTAAGACCTTGAATTGTACGGTTCCAGGAATCCTATATCAATCCCATCTTGAAACACCTCTTGAGGGAAATCGCCGAAGATGCACTTGTAGTTTGCAATACAGATTAAACTGCTTTACATTTTGTCGGGTTGAAAAAAAGTTTTTAGATAACAGGAAATCGAGAAAACAGCTATTTTCGTGGGTATGGAAAAACACTTACTGTCGTTAGTCTTGGGCCAATTGAGCTGATCCCCTTTGCCACCGTTTACTATCATATTAATGATAAAATTTATTCTCAAATATCAGTAAGTTACATAAAGCAAACCAGTTTACAGAGAAGATCAAATCGTTGCAAATACTATCAGACATTTTGTAATAAGTTGATCAATTAGAGTTGCATTTTACAGGATCCACCGGCCATTGACATAAAGGGGTTATGTTACCCATATGAGATTATGAATAATGTTAGCAAGACTCAAATATACAATGCCGAAGTTTGCGCAAATTGTGTTGGTTGCGTTGATACGAACAAGTGATGGTTGATAATTAATGAAAGCCTAGAGCCGTAAGTTATGAGAATTGATGAGGTAAATGCATACCCACTTTCTTGATGAAGTTCTCCTTATGAAGATTTGACCGGTTTCTGGCGAAAGCAACTGTAAGTTTCTGGAAAGATAGCGGAAATTATTAAGGCGTAGGACCTAGTGTTATGTTTCATATACGTGCTTTCGGTGATGTGCATGAAGAAAATTAGGAAGAGAGGAGGAGTGCAACAGAAAATAGTTGTAATCGTAATTCATTCATGACTCAACAAGTGCATTTGTGCTCAAAACATTAAGTTGTGATGAATTCGACTTTTTATTAGATCGCCTGTTGCACAGCTGCATTTCTATGGAATATTCAAAACCATACGATAATATGGTAACGAATGAACATATGACCGTACGAATGGACGAAATTTTAAAGAAGTGAAATATTAAAAATTATGTAGACCTACAAAATGCGACAGTAAAGGCACAGTGATTCGATGCACAAGTATTTTTGTTACTGTCACTCTTATGAAATCACAGGGGAACTGTATTCAACCTAAATGCCGAGGTCAGCTTGCAATAGGACTTCTTAATAGTAAGCAAAACCAGTTCAGGGTTATAAACACGAGTCAAAGACGTAGTTAACTTGCTGAATTTATGTCAACATCACTGGTTACTTACATCCTGCTAGGTCGGAAGAAGCCGTTCTCTATACAGACAAGGGTGTATTGAAGTTTTATCCATATTAGGTTTTCTGGCCAGTTACATCGCCCTCACTCCTTTCGTTGTGTTAGACTCATTCTTGTCAGTCAAATATCTTGATATCGCTTTGTCTAATCACTGTCTACTAGTCCCATGTCACAAGCAAATCAGACACTAAAGGCTTCTGTATAGTGGGTTAGATATTCATTTGGCATATCATAATTTTATAAGGTCAACTGAAGTTATCAATTTTAGGATTCTGGTCGGTTAAAAGATATTTTGGTGGTAAGTTTAGATACCTATTCAAAGAACATGAAAGAAACATGGTTCTGGGCTGAGAATTTCTGAGTAAGACAAAACTTCATAAAGAGAAGATACCAAATTAATACTAATAAATTAGACATTTAAGTTTCTTTAGCCGGCAGCACATGTACTCGAAGTCAAGTGATTTATGATAGATTGATTTTCTCCTAACCGACCATGGTTGAGCAGCATCAAAAAATTTAGCAAACTATCTGGTCGGGGTCGGCAACATAATCGTAACTGACTGTTATAGGCCTTGAACAAAATGGCTCAAAATCGTTTGCACTGGCGCATATGCATCCATCATCTGTTGAACTGTAATTTTTTGAATTCTCCATCTCCTCTATATGTCTCCTTCTAAAGTAATCATAGTATACTATACTTCTTAAACAACATCTTCTAACCCTAATCTTTTCCATTACCGCTAATGCTGCTCCAACCTCTACCACTAATAGATTTGAATTGAATGGAACTCATCGCTATACATCAACTACTTCGATTGCGAGAAAGAATTCGACGGCGTGGACAAGATGATACAATGGAGGCTTCTTCAACACTACGGCCTGCCTGAGAAGAAAGTCAACATAATACGGAATTATTATGATGTTCTAAACTGAGAAATGATGTGTGGTAGACAGCCCACAGATTCTTTCCAAGCAAAGACCAGTGTTAAACAAGGCTGTTTACTCTCACCCTTTCTCTTTCTCTTGGTGGTCGACTGGATTATGAAATTGTGCATGAACCTGAGTGTCCGCTCTTCCATACGCAACTTTTCGAGGATTGCCTTGATGGAAGTGCGTATGTCTTAAACAACGTTAGGAATGATTTCGCCTAGTTAGCAGCAAGTTGTCTTCACATAAAGTGAAGAGTTGAATTAGCCTTGGCTGCGTCCCTTATTTAGTTCGAATTGGTTTAGAGGCTTTCAGTGGTGTTCTAATTACAGAAAAAAGCTAGTGGAACCAAATGTTTACCTGAGTGTGACTAGCCCAGTAAGCTCACTAACACAGAAATCTAAGTTATACGTTTTATAGAACAACTGGATTACAAATCAAACTCGTGTTAACCTAACCATTCTGAGAAAATATAATTATTCTCAATCACCGGATAATCGGGATGTTATTTGTTACCAAGATATTTCTCTTTCGCAAATGGTATAAAAAGGATCATTGTGGAACAATCAAATGAATGGAATTCACCACTTTACATCACCTTCATTGACTACGAGAATGTATTCGACAGCGTGGACAAGATGACAATGGAGGCTTCTTCAACACTACGGCGTGCCTGAGAAGAAAGTCAACATAATACGGAATTATTATGATGTACCAAACTGAGAAATGATGTATGGAGGACAGTTGACAGACTCGCTCGAGGTGAAGACCGGTGCCAGGTAAGGCTGCTTACTCTCACCCTTTCTCTTTCTCCTGGTGATCGACCGTATTATGAAGAACAACATCTGTAGGGAAGCACGGTATACACTGGACAACCAGGATGCAGCTGGACGATCTAAACTTCTCAGATGATCTGGCTCTTCTATCGCAAACGCAACAGCGAATGCACAGGAAGAATACTAGTGTGGCCGCAGCCTCTGCAACAGTAAGTCTCAACATACATAAAGGGTAAGCAGGATTCTGCGATACAACACAACATGCGCCAACCAAATCACTCTTGATGGAGATGCCTTGGAGGACGTCAAAACTTTTACATATCTGGGCAGCATCATTAATGAGCATGGTGCATCGGATGCAGATGTGAAAACTTGGATTAGCAAAGCAAGAGCTATATTTTTACAATTGAAGAACATCTGAACTCAAAACAATTATCAATCAACACCAAAGAATTTTCAATACGAATGCCAAGGCAACTCGGCTCATTTGGCCAGACACCATGAGCAACACTCTACTGTGAGCACGAACCAGATCTCAGCGGAGGACGAAATGAGGAAGAAGCGCTGGATATGGATATGTCACACACGGATTACCTTAATCAACTGCATCACGAAGCAAACCTCAATTCTGAAGCCTCAAGGCTTCAGGAGTAGAAGTAATCCATGAAACACATTGCCCTGAGAATCGGAGACAAACATTAAAAGAATGGGCAGAACTCCTGGACAGAGTTGGAGCGAGAATGCTGGTCGGTGGCCCATGCTCGATTAGGTGTGGCATGCGTAATGAATTTACTAACTTTCATGGGTACTGTAGTCGGTAACGGTGAAGGGAATAGTATTTCTAGTGAATAAGGCTACTTCTCATGTTTTCTGTTTTTGTACTCCATCAGATCTAGCTAATGTGAAGTTTCCGAAATCAAGCGGCTTATTTTATACAGGCTGAGCCAACTACATTTCTGTTATGGCAGTTACGTCCGGCTTAGTTGAGTTTATCCGTGCACCTAGCTCTGATCGCTCGTTGAGTAAGCTCGAGGCACTTAAGTAACAGGCTGGAAGAAAATTCAAACGACTTCGTGCTGTACTTAAAGCGGCTTCTGCATCATCCTTCGTCAAAGCCTCCTCACCAGAAAATCAAGCCTTCGAATTTCATTCTCACTGACCTCTTTTCATAATTCGTTTTCTGCCTGACGCTTTCTAATACGATTATTCAGGACAAAAACTATCGATCTGTTATGTAGTATCACATTATTTGCACTAAGAGATTCAAATACTGCTTTAGCAACCTACTTTTATCCTCCTAACGGGTCTCCGGGGTTCCTAGTATTTAAACGTTCGAAAACATAACCTCTGTGATGCCTTTGGGTGTTAACGTATTCAGTAGACCTTTCAATAATCCGAAGTAATGTTTAAAGCGGGTTTCGTTTCGAAAGCAGCTCTGATGTCAAAATCAAACGTATTTCACTTAGCTGAACCTCTCGGAAGCTGCATTTGTCAGACTTGTACAAATTTCACCACACTATTCTTAGAAATCATCTACCACATCCTACTTTTAACAGGTTACTGGTAGTCCAAATGTTTTTGAAGGTTCTTTTTGGACTGTCCAGTCATCACACGGGGGTTTGAGGAAGAAAACAGACACGTGAGCACAAAATATAATAATCAGCCAAAAAATGAACAGTAAGGTGTTTTGTTAAACCATACAGAGAACACGGAAAAGCCAAAAAAACCCATAAAAAAAGGAAGTAAAAATTAGGCTTGTGAAAAAATTAGTGCCTATTCTAAAGAATTTATTTCAGCTGAGTTGAAAAAAAATAGTAACTATGCGAAAGTGCCAACATAACTAGCCATTATCACCCAACCAAGCGCGCGGTAAGATTCACTGCTGGTCTCTGACTTGACTGCTAGGAGACGCTATAAACCGAACTTCTGCATTGAAATAAAATTAGCTATCTCTCTTGCCCTTACGTGATGACCTCATCGATAAATGTGGTTTTGTAATTTATTTTGTTTGTTAGAATTGCTCTAAGCACTTTGAGTGCGCGGTATGTAAACCCCTCGACTAAGCCTGCCATCTCTGCGGGCTCAATTGATGTGGGTGATTATCGATGTTCTACGCTGTAATGAGCAATTCCCTAAACTCCATCATGCTAAAACTAAAAAATTCCATAGATTCGAACCAAAATGTAGGTTTTAAATGTCACAAATATTTTAAATCGTATGATAAATTTTGGTAAACATATTTCGAGTGAATACAGAAGATTTAAACCCCGTGCAAAATCTTGTATCATAATGTAATACTTGGCTGGGCTGTTTTCGGTTTTCCGGGTACGTGTAGGGTGTTTATTTTGGCGACTGATGCACAAAGAGGCTGGTTTGTATATAGGCACCGCGCTCCAAAGTTTTAATTTAAACTTTCCCCAACTCCATGTGGATCGTTGATGCATGAATCGAGTCAATAAAAACGGAACTCAGGGGTCAGTCCTACGCCTGAAATTGTCAATACTGCTGTGAAATACCAGTGACCCAACATAATTACATTTTCCCGTTAGAAAATCTAGTTTGACAACGTTAAGTGTTAGCCCACATTTTAGTGGTCATTTCTTATAATACTTCCAGTCCTCTGCTGTGTTTACCGGGGTGAAAGGAATACTGGAGTTCTCGGTTTTCCAACTACGTAGTAAAATGCATGAAGATGAGTGCAAACTAAAGCGTAGTCCATTAGGTCTCCAAAACCTGACTAAACAACTGCAAGTCTTTTATTTTTGCTATGTTAGCTCTACCAAGTTGACTGAACTGACTTATGCCAGCCTGCGCCACATGTGGTGTAGGAGAGTTATCCGTCTGCTAACCAAAGGAGTCTATTGTGCATCTGTTCGTTAAGTCCTGCTTTGTGAAACATGGCTACTAAGAAGCGGAGGTAATCGTAGGTCAACAATATCCGACCATTGATGTCTTAAATATCGTGGGACTGCCGAGTAAGTAGTGCTGTTTCCAGGAAACGGGTACTAGGTAGGGATGGCAGACCAATTGGTGAATTCGTGGAACCTCTGTTGAGGCGGTTGGGACATGTGTTACGTATGCCCAACCACCCCCGTCTGCCTCGACGAGTTATGCTTCACGGTGTAAGGAAAGGGTGAAAAATAGCTAGACGTGGCCGGACCAAAACATGGCACAAATCCGTGGAGTTGTTGACTACTTGACTGAGCCATGTTCGTAGGTGTAGAATACGTGGTTGGGGTCTGCGACACAATCGTAACCAATGGTAAAACACCTTGGATGACATGGCTCAAAGTCGTTTGGAATGGCACAGATGCATCCATAGTTTGTCTTCTATTAAGTTGTAATTTTCTGAATTTCCCATCACCTCTGTCCTTCTCTTTTTATATTTATGTCACTGAATTATACTTGAACAATTTCTTCGAACCCTAATCTTTTCCATTACCGCTAATGCTGCTCCAACCTCTACCGCCAATGGATTTGAATTGACGAATCTATCTTTGTGTGCTAATGTTGTGTATCAACTCGGACTGATGTGCGTACTTGCAACGTTCTACGTTTTTGCTGATGGACTTGAATTTTAGAGATCAAGTGGTTATCGGGTATTTTGATCACTACCGTGGAAGGCAAACTAGGAATCTGTCCCGTTACTGAAGGTTGTTGGGCCTCAAATTTTATAACCTCAATTCCTAGGGACTTGAAAAGGTGTCTTTTTTTAAATACATTTCGTCAACTCACGAAATTTAGATCTTTTAGTAATATAATTGAAATGCAGTCTTTATCTTTATGGCAGTATAAAGTCTCTAAATGTTTTTGTTTTTCATAAAGTTTAATTCAGTTTTGATGAACGGGATACAGAATGTGATTGGACTATTTTGTCCACGATGTCCGTCAATATTCTAGAGTACTGTGAATTGAAAAGTTGCTATATAATGGTAACTGAGAAAAGCTGATTGTCTATGAATTAGTTAGCGTGAAGCAGATAGACACTACTATAGAATAGCAAACAGTATTATCTCTGGTCACTAGAAGCGTAATCCGGGACCACCGCTATCTTTGAAGGTACTTTCTGTGAAACCACCAGGTTGTGCCTGGTTTGTATTGCTAAATTATGTTTTTGTGAGCCTGGATATCGACAAATTGGTCAGTCTACCTCTTTTCATAGGTATTCTTCTGTAACATCATTTCGTCAGTGGAAAATTTCAACAGCGAATATGTTGGTTTTACGGCGTGAACTATTCCTAACTTGACACTACAGTTGAAACACTTTTAAGACTTCATCTGTGGATTAGTTTTGTTTTTAATGCTCTACATTCACAACGTGATTGAATTAACCAGGATCAAAGATCACATAACTAAAATCTACATGACCAATTATAAACTTTTTACCTGTTAATTGCTGAACTAGGATGAACCTTATCCTGGTACTCACCATGTAATGTCAGTAAATTTATAAAATCAGCTCTTTTGTGTGTAAAGACGAATATGAGTTGAAATCAATCAATCATGACTTACGTAGGACCTGACATACATGTACATCAGCTTAAAATGCTGCATCACAGCACGAGATGAGATTATTAACCAAAATCCATGAATGTTAGAATTCCGCTAATTGTTCCAATTTACAAGAAAGGACAAAAGTTCTTTTGTCACAGTCACAAGAATCAGTTTAACTATTATTGTATCGAAAATATTGACCTCAATAATACTGTGACGCTAAACGAAAGCTCGTGAAGGACAGACTGAAGAAAACCAGGCTGGTTTTCGGCATGGACATGGATGTATAGACCAGATATCAACACTATGTCAGGTCCTAGAACAAAGAAACGTTCAGACGCCCGACAATAGTAGTGTTTCTCGAACTTAAAGCGGCATTCGACTCGGCCAACCATGCGGTTATGTGGCAATGTCTGTCATCAAAAGGTGTACCAAAGAAGTACATAAACCTTATACAAGCTATCTACTTGAACACTACTGGACGAGTTAGGGCTTATGGAGAACTGTCATCGGAATTGATTGCTTCAAATGGTGTTAGTCAGGACTGTTCACTCTCTCCATTCCTGTTTAACTTTGTCGTAGATATGCTTCTAGAGTTAACATTGTCATCATCTGACTTTTCAGGGGTGCACCTACCAGGAGGCTCGCTTATTGACCTAGAATATGCCGATGATATGGTTCTGTTTAGTGAAGACACTGGCTAAATGCTGAGTCTTCCGATGGGCTTGCATCAGCGCCTGAACTAGTGTGGGGATTGAAGTAGTTGAGCATGTTAACCGCCTCACTTATCTCGAGAGTCTCATCAGTGCTGATGGCGTGGTGAGTGATGAGATCTCAGCAGGGATACAGAGGGCCCGACTGGCTTTTGCCAACTTGCGTCACTTATGGCGTAGGCGAGATATCCGTCTGCTAACCAAAGGACGAGTCTACTGAGCAGCGGTCCGCTTTGTTCTACTATACGGATGCGAAACACGACCAGTGAGAGTAGAAGACATTGGTAGGTTATTAGTATTTGATTATGGATGTCTTCAAAGCATTACTCGTATACCGTGGGACAACCGAGTAAGCAATGCTGTCGTTAGGAAACGGGTACTAGGTAGGGATGGCGAATCAATAGATGAAGTATTGAAACTCCATCAGTTGAGGTGGTTAGGAGGTGTGTTACATATGCCTAACCACCGACTGCATCGACGAGCTATGTTTTGTGGTGTAGGAGTAGGTTGGAAGACAGCTAAACATGGCCGGACCAAAACATGGCACAAATCCATGGAGTTGTTGACTACTTGACTGAGCCATGTTCGTAGGTGTAGAATACGTGGTTGGGGTCTGCGACACAATCGTAACCAATGGTAAAACACCTTGGATGACATGGCTCAAAGTCGTTTGGAATGGCACAGATGCATCCATAGTTTGTCTTCTATTAAGTTGTAGTTTTCTGAATTCCCCATCACCTCTGTCCTTCTCTTTTTATATTTATGTCACTGAATTGTACTTGAACAATTTCTTCGAACCCTAATCTTTTCCATTACCGCTAATGCTGCTCCAACCTCTACCACTAATGGATTTGAATTGACGAATCTATCTTTGTGTGCTAATGTTGTGTAGGAAATCGGTCTCAAGTACGTGCGTACTACGTTTTGCGTTGTATCTAAACGACTCCCGACCGAAGCTGCTACCTTGACGTGGTGGTCGGGCTTTCATATCGTGATGACACAACCGAGCTATATTGGCTGGAACTTACGTTCCTGAAGGTTCTACCATGCCAGGCAGGTCGATTGGAGAACGATGAGGCTAAAAGCTGCTACTCAAGGTCGGAGGGCAAAGTCGTACTGCTGACTGCAGAGGGGTGGAACATCAGTAAGGTGTTTCCATCAGACAACCAGCACCTGCAGCGATGCTTCCTTCTCACAAGGAAGGAAGGGTTAGAAAGGGTCGACCCTAATAATGTCACACCTCACCCTACCTCACGGATTTCCGTCTCCGTCGGTAATGTTGCCCACTAAGGGCTTTCAAGAGCGGAGCTAACACTCAAAAAACCTTTCATAGAAAGGCCGTGCATGATCGGCCTCAAGCAGTTGTCCTTTGGGCTCTGCGGTCACGCACCCTGGTCGTTAAGACCAACACTAATCTACCTTCCTTTTCAGGTTCCTCAAGAAACAACCTTCCACGGTGTGTGCAGCCAGGAGTTGATAACTGCCCTCATACCCGTAGCAGCACACGAGACCGAATTGGTCAAAATCAAATCCTTCCTACACCTCCTAATACTTCTCTTATCTCCTCGACTAAGTCTTCTCACATTCCTTTATCACACTGCACAGCTAATGCAAACGATGCGAGTTCACGAAACGTCATTTCTGGTCTCCTGAAACCCCGTTCTAGACTACATGTTGGAGCAATTATTGTACGGACATTGTGTCAAATAGGGCAACAGGCTTCCTTAGTTAGGTCATTAGAATCTCACTCAATCGATGTATGCTGAGTCTCGGAAACGCGCATACAGGATCTTAGTAAATTTGTTAATCTGATTTCACCTTGTCAAAACAAAGAAGCAGCTCACTATTCTCTTCGAGTATCCGGTAGACCGGATGCTGCTTCCAGGGGTCTCTCTGGTGTAGGTATAGCATTGATTCGTAGGCAGAACAATCTCTCCTTGACTGGATCCCTGTAGATAGTCGCTTGTGCGCCGTCCGAATAAACCGGACAGTAAGGACTCGGAAGGATCCGGACACTCGCCGTCGCCTCTCCGTCATATCTGCATACAATCCCACTGACTGCAGTTCAGACGGGGTTAAAGATGAGTTTTACAGAAAGCTTTCGGACCTCCTCCACTCTGATATAGTTATAATGGCTGGTGACTTCAATGCTCAAGTAGGTAGACTAGGTGAAAATGAAAGACACTAGGTGGATGTTATGGTGTCGCGGCTCAGAGAACAGACAATGGCGACCGTCTGTTGCAACTGTGCTCAGATAACCGCCGATTTCTAGCAAACACAAATTTTAGGCATAAGGGAAAACATCTCTTGACCTGTTGCATTGGCACCTGAACTAGTGATAGGGAGTGAAGTAGTCGAACATGTAGACCGCTTCACTTATCTTGGGAGTCTCATCAGCGCTGATGGCCTGGTGACTGACGAAATCTCAGCACGGATATAGAAAGCTCGATCTACTTTTGCCAACCTGCGTCACTTATGGTGTAGGCGAGATATCCGTTCGCTGACCAAAGGACGGGTGTACTGTGCAGCAGTTCGCTCCGTTCTCCTATATGGATGAGAAACATGGCAGTTAAGAGTAGATGTTCGTAGGTTACTAGTATTCGATCATAGATGTTTAAGAAGCATTGCTCGTATACCGTGGGACAACCGAGTAAGCAATGTTGTCGTTAGGAAACGGGTGCTAGGTAAGGATGGCAAATCAATAGATGAAGTATTGAAACTTCATCAATTGAGGTGGTTGGGACATGTGTTACGTATGGCTAACCACCGATTGCCTCGACGAGCTATGTTTTGTGGTGTAGGAGTAGGTTGGAAGAAAGCTAGGGGCGGCCAGACCAAAACATGGCAGAAATCCATCAAGTCACTGACAAGGGGGCTGAGTCATGTTGGTAGATGTAGACTACCTGGTTGGGATCCGCGAGGCGAAGGTCACCAATGGTTAGAGACCTTGAACGACATGGCTCAAAATCGTTAGCAATGGCGCAAGTGCATCCATTCGTTGAGCTCTCTCAAATCCTAATCTTCTGGATTCGTCAGCTCCTCCGCCTTTGTCTTTCTAACCTTATCTCACTGAATTATACTTCTTGAATAATATCTTCGAACCCTAGTCTTCTTCATTACCATTAATACCTCTACTATCTTTATCACTATGGTATTTGATTTGACATTTGCGTTTCTGTGCTCATTTGGTATGGCAACATGAACTTATGTACACACGTACGAAGTTCTTCGTTGCAACTAACCAACTAACTATCTAAACGACTTTACTGTAGTTTGTCTTTATTGGTTCGCGTAATATTTCTTCACTTTCTCACCATTTATTTGTTGATTTTTCGTGGTGCATAAAATTACCTTTTTCGATTTTCAGGCGATTGCCAATACCTTTCAGTTAGTTCCACGTGCTTTAATTCCTAGATATGCAAGTAAATTTGTCATTGAAACTTGACTAGATTATAAATTTATCGAAACTGTACGTATGCCAAACATTTGGTTAATTTTCGTAAACCTCACTTCACTTAGTGTTTATTTTGTGTTGGAATTGTATATGAAGTAGTCTATATATCAGAAGGTTTTGGTAGTGAACTGCACCAACCAGTGATCTGTTCGTTTAACCCATCGCTAAATTCCTGTTCGTGTATGCAAAAACCTAACAGTTGGCAAAACTTAAACTTCTGGTTGCAGTCTGTTTCTGAGATGTTATCGTGTTAAATTTCTCTGAAAGTTGACGTTTCTAGAGAACTCAGGATGTTCATTCCAGTAGTGATACCATTTTTTAAACTTAGAAGCCAATACTAAATAGTAGTTGATCATTATTACGTTCATTAGAGACTGAGAGATTTCGTTTGAGCAACGGGTAATACTACAACTTGAAATCTTGACATTTTCACCCTGTATTTCGACCTTTCCCGAAAATTTGGTATTGTAAGTTCGGCGATCAGATTGGGTTAGATAGACAATGTTGTTACTCATTCAGTTAAAATGGTTTTCTAAAAACAAAACTCCCACAGACTGCCTATTTCACTGACACTGTGATGATTTCATACTGGTGAACTTACCTAGGTCTCATAGTATTTACATCCTGGCCTTTTTTTTCTGAAAACTACCCTTCGAATAAGCCAGGATAAACTAAGACGACCGAACAAGTGCAATTAGGGTATACTGTCGGAATCTGTCTACACCTTCTCAGTGGTTCGAATGTCAGTTTTAAATCCAAATGAACTTATAATCCTGAGCTAACTTGCTAACGTCTTTATAAGTGCGATTATTTTTGATGCCTACGATGAATTTTTATCAGTCTTCACATTCTTTTAATGTAAATTTCGTTCTTCGACTTTTAAAAATGTATATATTCACTTTTTCTGTTCAGTCAGTCAATCACTTCGTAACCGTGACCCATTTGTTCGTAAGTATAAATTGAACTGCTTTACGAGAGTGAACTGATGTAGCATGTACATAATAAATGCGTCATCGTAATTAGGACTTATGTTTGCTGACTGATCCTGTGATAAAAATGTATCTCAGTCTCATTTCTCTTAAATATAAGCCACTTAATAAAACTCATAAACCTTCATTGCAGTTATATTCTTACTAAACTTACCTTTAAAATAAGAATATTTTGCTCATTGCCAGGCAGGTAAGTGAACGGCAAACTTTCAATTACTTCCATATTCCATGACCTTATCGATCTATCCTAAAAAGTTGGCACTGATAATATGACCTACTTTTGATGCTGTTAGAATCCATTTCCCATCTTTTGTCACATGTACATCATTGATCCAATCTGTATGTCTCTGTTTGGAGTTCTCTTTACATAGTACTTGGTGATACCTTGAGACACAATTTGGCTTCTCTTTTCTCAGTATCCCATAATATAACACACTTGTCGTGACCTCCAGTCACCAGGTAGACCCCTAGTAACATTAGGAGTGCAACTCGGTCCTCACCATTGTCGTCAATGTCACAGCTACTTATCGAACCAGTATGACCATCAGCCAAAATCTGTGGTCCATCTGTCCGGTAGTTTCCAGTCTCAATGTCATACAAGTGAACTGTTTTATCCCATGATGTTGTTGCAAGCAACTTCCCATCTCTAGCAATGGCTGCACATGACACAGCATTCTTATGATCCCTAAAAGTAGTTAATTTTGTAAGTTCCTCATATCAAACCTCAAGGTAAGTAAAGTCCTGTGGGATCGCAAATCTGTACATTTTGCAGATCCATCTGTTGATGTTGTAATTACACAATTTCCATTCGGAGTAAAGAGACAACATGTCGGTGTTTTCCGATGAATATCTTAAAACCAAACTAATCTTATCAGATGTAAATGATTTAACCTGGAATTGAAAATACTTTCTTTTGACACCGTAGATCCCATAAATTCATTTGACAGCCAATATCAGTAACACATACCAAAACATTACCATCCCTGCTGATTGAATGATCAGTAACTGGACCTCCATTTAGTAGGAAGAACTAAATCAAATAGCGAAAAGTTTACTTTTACCTTGAGTTTTAAAGTTTCATAATCAAACGAACACGCTTTAAAATCCATCCCACTTGATATGATACTGCAACAAATTATTTGACGTAAATATAATTTTACTTTAATCCATGATTGTCTATTTTTACACTGTTAAGCTGTGTAGCATGTTTTGAGGTAATACCGATTTGTTCTTTCGTTTTGAGTGACATGGCTCAAAGTCGTTTGGAATGGCACAGATGCGTCCATAGTTTGTCTTCTATTAAGTTGTAATTTTCTGAATTCCCCATCACCTCTGTCCTTCTCTTTTTATATTTATGTCACTGAATTATACTTGAACAATTTCTTCGAACCCTAATCTTTTCCATTACCGCTAATGCTGCACCAACCTCTACCACCAATGGATTTGAATTGACGAATCTATCTTTGTGTGCTAATGTTGTGTATGAACTCGGACTGATGCACGTACGTTTGTCGTTGCTAATTTTCTGAATGATGCTGTAAATAAAGAATGTAAGCGATTTTATTTCAGTGACGTTTTCTGGTAAATTGTTACTGTGTCTCTAAAACGTATTTGTAAATTAATTCGTATGACAATGTGATTTAGAAGGGATGGTATCACCGATGGAGTTGTGGATGTTATAACTAAAAGTTCCGGCGTTTCGAAAAGATTCATTGATTATAATGCATGGTTTATTAAGTAGGAATAGAAATTAGTCCATGTCTGACTCTCTACTTCCATGAAGATTTAAGTCCACATCTATTACATCTTGTATTATTAATTAAATTACATTCGCTTCCGTAAATGCGTTGTGGAAGCATCGTTGAGAACGAACTGAAACTATTATATTATCTCCGAAGAGTTTCGATCGAATACTTTTGCTGTTTCGGGAACTGTCGGTCATTAAATAGCGTTCCAAAATGTGCTTACATCTTCCATAGTGTTTAATCTAATTTATCGTTTAGTCAATGTTTATCCGGTTCTAGAATGTCTTCCATTTCAATTTTATTTCTTTGCAGACGCTAATGTTGGGAGATTTAATTGTGAACTAATCATAACTTTATATTAAGCTGCGGTAGTCGTTACATAGTAAATAAGCTTCACTCAAGACATTTTCCATTCACTCTATGGGAATCTAAACATCTTTTAGCTCATTTGTTTTCGACATCGAAAAATAATGCCTATTGGTTTATAAAGCCTAATATTGCTAAGCATTAGCTGCCAGACCCCAGTGTTACCACCAGATGCCGATTTCCCTAAGGTTAATAATGATCAAACGCCGGTCGTTAGACTCCATTAGATATATAACTTGACTGTTTGTACCAAATGATTGTAAATCTGACATTAACTTACCCGGCGAATGTTGGCGCTGTGCTAAATGACCCAGGTTAGCACAAACCACTACAGATTTTTGAGTATGTAGATCAACTACTAAACCACTGGTGTTTAAGCAGACGTCAGGATGAACGAACTTCAACTACCCTCCCCTCAACAAATTATCAGATTGGTTTGTCCGGACGTTGTATTTAGCCTTGGAATCCATTTGATCTTCAGTATTGTGTGGCTTGTGCCGTTACATTACCTAAAGGTATTCTTCTGTTATCATTAGAGGATTTCTAAATAGTATCTACCAAGCTAACTGCTTAAACCATTGTCCTTGAAGACTATCAACCAAACTGTCATGTCCTGCTGGTCTCCATCAGTCTCCAAGAGATGAGAAACCTTCCTCGAATTTCCCCAGTGTAGTTTGAAAATAGTAGGTTCCCGGCGATCCGTTTGAACTGTTTCTTAAATTATTGTACTTATCATTTTTTTATCCCAGGGATCACATTTTCTTTCGTTTTACAAATAGTCTTGCTAAAACCTGCTTCTTCGATGTATCAAAATGGATGCTTGGTTTTATATATTGCTACTTTTTTTGCTTACCGTTACTTGTGATCGTTGCGCAACTTTTTCTATGTTAAATTTGCCGCCACTGTTGTCCAGATAAGTTTCCGTAACCCAGTTCATTTTTCTAATCATTTAGTTTAAGTTTCCTAGGCTCCATGGAGGTACTCTAAAATAAAAAAGGTCCTGTACATATTCGTACCACCAACCTATTTTTTTCGGATCAGTTTTTTCCAGTTGTCCTTTGTGAACTTTCTGTACATATTAATCATGCTTTAGCACCAGATTAACCTATAACTTGGCGTCTCCAACTTCACTTGCTACATAACCAGAAATTAATTGAGTATGCAGTCGCTTGATTCTAGGTTTCAAACTATTTGACAATTTTTATTCCGAAGATACGATCTTTCTCATCAAACCATTTTCTCCATGTGTACTCTTTTCTGCAGCTTATACTTCTACTATAATAATTCAATCTCACTGTGTTCTGATTTTGCAACTTGTACTGATGCACGTATATTCCAGGTTCTACATTGCTCGCAACTTAAGTGCTTATTTAAATAAAATAACTTGTTAATATTTTATTTTAACAAAGCTCTTTCCTACATATAAAAACTTTTTCGCTCTGCTTTGTAGGTAACTGATTTGAATGCAATATGTGACGTCGTCGGCCATCTGGAAAACTTCCCGATGACTATGATTCAATTGCAAGATACTAGGATCGGTCAGTTGTTACAAACCATCCGTCACAAGGTTGACCCACCTCTCCAAAAACGCATTAGGCTCATTATCAAGGCATGGCAGAAGTTACTTTCCTCTGAGTATTCACATCAATATGTTATTCCTCTGAAAACGTCGGACAAAAATATATCCAAGTCACCTAGATCCAATGGTACACCGACTAAAATACGTGTTCGTGA
The DNA here is from genome assembly GCA_944470395.2 of Schistosoma turkestanicum. NCBI lineage: Eukaryota > Metazoa > Platyhelminthes > Trematoda > Strigeidida > Schistosomatidae > Schistosoma > Schistosoma turkestanicum. Next base: position 20,245,490 of record OX103979.1, read on the forward strand.
TAGACCCAAACAAACAACAGATTCTGTAAATGCAATATGCCCTTCTCAGATGAAAAGCTCTGTAAATCTCACAAAACGGCATTGTCCGAATCCTTCTCCAGACAAACTCAAAGAGAGTGCATCGAAACTCTCTGTGTGTCAAATAGAGCAAAGTGAAAACTATGTTTCTAATGTTTCTAAACGTCTGAAGTTCACAGACCCAACGTCCCCTAACACAAGTACACCAGTGGTTGTTCAGGTCAATAATCCGAGTAACCTTATGAATGGTAGTAAATGTATAGAACCACAACCTCAGGATACTAAGTTTAGTGAAAATCTAGATACTTCAGTATCCCAAACAAGTATTCCAACATCTCAATCTCCTTCGTCGAAGCCCCGAGTAACGAATTCCACGCGTTTGTCAAAAGTCAAATCAACTGCGGAACTAGTCCAAGTTGCAGGAGATTGTATCGATTCCGTAACTGCTGATCGCATTCTTACGAACAGAATCAGCAAAGAAGTCGACCCTCCTGGAGTATGTTCTTTGATGCAACCCACAAAAACACGCCTAGGTCGTACAAACTCTGGCTCTCATTCAAGTTCGCGCAGCATCTCTGCCGGTACCAATGAAACCTCGCATCCTCCCAAGTGTAACACAATTTTAGACTTAAAGTCTGAAGTATACTTGAAGTGTAGAGAAAATCCAGCTGTGTACGAAAAGAATCACAACTTAATTTCAGATTCTGTTCAAAGTGTTATACCTTCTGTAAACATTTCATCGATTAATAATCAAAGTCCCTCACGCTGTAATAACGAAATTATATCCGATCGATTATTATTCGATGTCGAAAATGACACTATGTCAAATGCTCAGAAAGTTAAAAAGAAGAAGAAGAAACATAAACATCATAAAGACGAAGCTGAAATTTCCGAAGGCTCTTCCAGAATACATTCCAACCAACTAAAAGGCCATCATAAACGCAAAGTGGTTCTCCCTCCCGTGACTAACTTTATGAATGATTGGCCTGAATTGCCATCTTTGCCGGAAGACATTGACTGGTATAGCCTTGACCGCAGTTACATGACTGTCTGTGATAAAGATTCTACGAAAGTTTCAGAGTACAACTCTCCTGAAAAGTGTACAGTAGATACAGGGATTGAATATGCTTGTATCTCTCCTACTAATTTACACTCAATCATCCTAGATGATCAGTATTTACATATACTACCCTGGGTCGATATGATTGGTTACAAGCGTCATTTCTTCCCCCCGTGTTCCGATCAGGAGCTAAGTAAGCTAACTTCAATGCCCGAGCCGTGGTGATACGTGTAATCCCGTTGACAAATCTTTATTTATGGTGCCTTTCTATGAGATAAACTGACCTGTTCTACTTGTTTCTTTCAGAATGTGACTAATTTAATGTATTTAAATTTTTTTTGGTTTAATACTGATGCACAAACCATGCAGCATTTATTTCACTCGTCAGTAGCATGATTTTCTACCGTTCAGAACTAAAGTACATTTAGCTCGGTCTGGTGCCTCTAAACTAGTTCAGTCACTTGTAAGTGTACTGGACATAAATATTCATCTAGTCTAAGTGGTTTTTGGAACTTATAACTAGTGTTCCACTTTTCTCTTGAATAAAAGTACATATCGGAGGCCCTATCCGTGCTTTGTGAATGTTTCTACTGAAGTTGGGCTCGAAGTTTTTTGTACATAAATTTTTGATTGTTTGAAAAAACAAATATAAAATACACTTGACACGTTTTCGTGATTTTGTCTTTAACTTATCACTGCGTAAATAAATCGTCGTGGTCGGTCGGATATCTCCTAGTTGTCTGCTTTTGAATCGAGGTCACAGAACAAGCACTTGGGTCTCTTTCTCCAGTCACTTGTTGCCGTCTGAATAAAGTTTTTTTCACAGTTTGGACACTGAAACAAAGAAATGCTTTGGTTTATTTTTTAATAGTATTTAGGTTCGCACAGTTATAACTGAAATTCGCACAACCACATTCGTAAATCATTCAAGTGATCCTAGTATAGGAATGATGCCATTGTAAGTTGCTATTTTCTGTTTATACTTACTATGATACATAAGCCCCGACTGTAGCTGCCACGTTGACGTAGTGGTCGGGTTTGCCTATCGTGATGACCCAACCGAACTATATCGGCTGAAACATGTGTTCCTTTAGATCCTACCGTGCCAGACAGGTCTATTGGGAAACGGTATGACTAAAAGCAGGATTGGATCGTAGTAAAAAGTTGCTTATGCGCCACCCGACTAAACGGGAGAGTAACGACTCGGTTAGGCAGGGACGCCATTGCCTCTTCGTCGTATCTGCCTACGCTCCCACTGATTGCAACTCAGATGAGGTAGGTAGCCATGTATGTAATGCCCACCCGCAGGCAGCTTGAAATATCATCCATAAAGTTTTGGAAAGAACAGTGATATCTACCAGTAAGGTAAGCCGTAAGGTTAGGGGAAGCAGTGGACGTCACTAGCATCTATTGATAAATGCTCGGAAACTCATCCCGTCTGACTGTGAACGTGACGAGTAGCGGATCCGGCTTAGGTTGACAAAAAGCCTGCGCAATGGCGCCAACAGTAGTGGGTAGCGAAAGCAAGAGTGATGGAAAAGTCAGCGATGATAGGTAACGGCAGACAATCATTCGGGCTTATCAAGGAAACCGGTATTAGGAATCCAACTGTTAGTGAAACTATTTCGGAAAAGGATGGGGCTACTATTTATTCTCAATCCAGGAGATCGGATAGGTGAGTAGAAAACTTCAGGAATCATTTCAACTGGCCTTCAGCCACACTTCGGTTACCCACGATCTCCAGTCAACTTGAATGGCATACTGATCTAAGTCCTGCGACTCTTAATGAGGTTGAAAAGGGTGTAAGAAATCTGAAGCGAGGGAGAGCAAAGGGCCCTGGTAGATTGACCCCTGAGGTTCTTAAAGATGGTGGTCCAGTATAAGCAGTTAGTTTGACTAAGATATTAGCCAGAATCCGAGAACTGGACGTAGTCTCATCTGATTGGTCTCGATCGCTGATTGTCCCAGTCTACAAGAATGGACAGAAGTCCTATTGTGACAATCACGTAAGAGTCAGTGTAACTAATATGGTGTTTAAAATATTAGCTTCAATAATACTTTGACGCCTATCTAGAGATCGTAAAGAGTGGGCTCGAGCAAACCTGACTGGTTTCAGACCTGGAGGTGGCTCTATAGAACCTGGGAACCAGACACATTTTGACGTTCCATAATAGTTGTATTCCTGGACCTTAAGGCGGTGTTCGACTATTAATCGCGAGGTTCTACGGTAGTCTGTCATTGTAAGGTTTACAAGAGAAGTACATGACATTGTACAGGCTCTATACTCGAAAATCACTGGTCGAGTCACAGCCTATGGCGAACTACCGTCGTATGATTATCTCTAGTGGTGTTCGTCAAGGTTGTCCACTTTCTCTATCCTTATATAACTCTCACGGACATACGCTTAAGGGCGACACACTCATCGTGTGACATTTCAAGAGTTAATATTTTATCAGGAGATTTACTTGTTGACTTAGAATATGCCGATGATATGGTTCTGTTTAGTGAAGACGCTAACTAAATTCAGTCTTCTGACTACCCTAAGCAACAATGCAGCATGTTCGGGATGCGGTTTTCCCCCTCGAAATGCAAAATTTTGCCTCAAGACTGGGTTGCATCGGCACTCAAACTAGTGATAGGTAATGAAGTAGTTGAGCATGTTAACCGCCTCACTTATCTCGAGAGTCTCATCAGTGCTGATGGCGTGGTGAGTGATGAGATCTCAGCAGGGATACAGAGGGCCCGACTGGCTTTTGCCAACTTGCGTCACTTATGGCGTAGGCGAGATATCCGTCTGCTAACCAAAGGACGAGTCTACTGCGCAGCGGTCCGCTTTGTTCTACTATACGGATGCGAAACACGACCAGTGAGAGTAGAAGACATTGGTAGGTTATTAGTATTTGATTATGGATGTCTTCAAAGCATTACTCGTATACCGTGGGACAACCGAGTAAGCAATGCTGTCGTTAGGAAACGGGTACTAGGTAGGGATGGCGAATCAATAGATGAAGTATTGAAACTCCATCAGTTGAGGTGGTTAGGAGGTGTGTTACATATGCCTAACCACCGACTGCATCGACGAGCTATGTTTTGTGGTGTAGGAGTAGGTTGGAAGACAGCTAAACATGGCCGGACCAAAACATGGCACAAATCCATGGAGTTGTTGACTACTTGACTGAGCCATGTTCGTAGGTGTAGAATACGTGGTTGGGGTCTGCGACACAATCGTAACCAATGGTAAAACACCTTGGATGACATGGCTCAAAGTCGTTTGGAATGGCACAGATGCATCCATAGTTTGTCTTCTATTAAGTTGTAGTTTTCTGAATTCCCCATCACCTCTGTCCTTCTCTTTTTATATTTATGTCACTGAATTGTACTTGAACAATTTCTTCGAACCCTAATCTTTTCCATTACCGCTAATGCTGCTCCAACCTCTACCACTAATGGATTTGAATTGACGAATCTATCTTTGTGTGCTAATGTTGTGTAGGAAATCGGTCTCAAGTACGTGCGTACTACGTTTTGCGTTGTATCTAAACGACTCCCGACCGAAGCTGCTACCTTGACGTGGTGGTCGGGCTTTCATATCGTGATGACACAACCGAGCTATATTGGCTGGAACTTACGTTCCTGAAGGTTCTACCATGCCAGGCAGGTCGATTGGAGAACGATGAGGCTAAAAGCTGCTACTCAAGGTCGGAGGGCAAAGTCGTACTGCTGACTGCAGAGGGGTGGAACATCAGTAAGGTGTTTCCATCAGACAACCAGCACCTGCAGCGATGCTTCCTTCTCACAAGGAAGGAAGGGTTAGAAAGGGTCGACCCTAATAATGTCACACCTCACCCTACCTCACGGATTTCCGTCTCCGTCGGTAATGTTGCCCACTAAGGGCTTTCAAGAGCGGAGCTAACACTCAAAAAACCTTTCATAGAAAGGCCGTGCATGATCGGCCTCAAGCAGTTGTCCTTTGGGCTCTGCGGTCACGCACCCTGGTCGTTAAGACCAACACTAATCTACCTTCCTTTTCAGGTTCCTCAAGAAACAACCTTCCACGGTGTGTGCAGCCAGGAGTTGATAACTGCCCTCATACCCGTAGCAGCACACGAGACCGAATTGGTCAAAATCAAATCCTTCCTACACCTCCTAATACTTCTCTTATCTCCTCGACTAAGTCTTCTCACATTCCTTTATCACACTGCACAGCTAATGCAAACGATGCGAGTTCACGAAACGTCATTTCTGGTCTCCTGAAACCCCGTTCTAGACTACATGTTGGAGCAATTATTGTACGGACATTGTGTCAAATAGGGCAACAGGCTTCCTTAGTTAGGTCATTAGAATCTCACTCAATCGATGTATGCTGAGTCTCGGAAACGCGCATACAGGATCTTAGTAAATTTGTTAATCTGATTTCACCTTGTCAAAACAAAGAAGCAGCTCAATTTTCTCTTCGAGTATCCGGTAGACCGGATGCTGCTTCCAGGGGTCTCGCTGGTGTAGGTATAGCATTGATTCGTAGGGCAGAACAATCTCTCCTTGACTGGGTCCCTGTAGATAGTCGCTTGTGCGCCGTCCGAATAAACCGGACAGTAAGGACTCGGAAGGATCCGGACACTCGCCGTCGCCTCTCCGTCATATCTGCATACAATCCCACTGACTGCAGTTCAGACGGGGTTAAAGATGAGTTTTACAGAAAGCTTTCGGACCTCCTCCACTCTGATATAGTTATGATGGCTGGTGACTTCAATGCTCAAGTAGGTAGACTAGGTGAAAATGAAAGACACTTGGTGGATGTTATGGTGTCGCGGCTCAGAGAACAGACAATGGCGACCGTCTGTTGCAACTGTGCTCAGATAACCGCCGATTTCTAGCAAACACAAATTTTAGGCATAAGGGAAAACATCTCTTGACCTGTTGCATTGGCACCTGAACTAGTGATAGGGAGTGAAGTAGTCGAACATGTAGACCGCTTCACTTATCTTGGGAGTCTCATCAGCGCTGATGGCCTGGTGACTGACGAAATCTCAGCACGGATATAGAAAGCTCGATCTACTTTTGCCAACCTGCGTCACTTATGGTGTAGGCGAGATATCCGTTCGCTGACCAAAGGACGGGTGTACTGTGCAGCAGTTCGCTCCGTTCTCCTATATGGATGAGAAACATGGCAGTTAAGAGTAGATGTTCGTAGGTTACTAGTATTCGATCATAGATGTTTAAGAAGCATTGCTCGTATACCGTGGGACAACCGAGTAAGCAATGTTGTCGTTAGGAAACGGGTGCTAGGTAAGGATGGCAAATCAATAGATGAAGTATTGAAACTTCATCAGTTGAGGTGGTTGGGACATGTATTACGTATGGCTAACCACCGATTGCCTCGACGAGCTATGTTTTGTGGTGTAGGAGTAGGTTGGAAGAAAGCTAGGGGCGGCCAGACCAAAACATGGCAGAAATCCATCAAGTCAATGACAAGGGGGCTGAGTCATGTTGGTAGATGTAGACTACCTGGTTGGGATCCGCGAGGCGAAGGTCACCAATGGTTAGAGACCTTGAACGACATGGCTCAAAATCGTTAGCAATGGCGCAAGTGCATCCATTCGTTGAGCTCTCTCAAATCCTAATCTTCTGGATTCGTCAGCTCCTCCGCCTTTGTCTTTCTAACCTTATCTCACTGAATTATACTTCTTGAATAATATCTTCGAACCCTAGTCTTCTTCATTACCATTAATACCTCTACTATCTTTATCACTATGGTATTTGATTTGACATTTGCGTTTCTGTGCTCATTTGGTATGGCAACATGAACTTATGTACACACGTACGAAGTTCTTCGTTGCAACTAACCAACTAACTATCTAAACGACTTTACTGTAGTTTGTCTTTATTGGTTCGCGTAATATTTCTTCACTTTCTCACCATTTATTTGTTGATTTTTCGTGGTGCATAAAATTAATTTTTCGATTTTCAGGCGATTGCCAATACCTTTCAGATAGTTCCACGTGCTTTAATTCCTAGATATGCAAATAAATTTGTCATTGAAACTTGACTAGATTATAAATTTATCGAAACTATACGTATGCCAAACATTTGGTTAATTTTCGTAAACCTCACTTGACTTAGTGTTTATTTTGTGTTGGAATTGTATATGAAGTAGTCTATATATAAGAAGGTTTCGGTAGTGAACTGCACCAACCAGTGATCTGTTCGTTTAACCCATCGCTAAATTCCTGTTCGTGTATGCAAAAACCTAACAGTTGGCAAAACTTAAACTTCTGGTTGCAGTCTGTTTCTGAGATGTTATCGTGTTAAATTTCTCTGAAAGTTGACGTTTCTAGAGAACTCAGGATGTTCATTCCAGTAGTGATACCATTTTTTAAACTTAGAAGCCAATACTAAATAGTAGTTGATCATTATTACGTTCATTAGAGACTGAGAGATTTCGTTTGAGCAACGGGTAATACTACAACTTGAAATCTTGACATTTTCACCCTGTATTTCGACCTTTCCCGAAAATTTGGTATTGTAAGTTCGGCGATCAGATTGGGTTAGATAGACAATGTTGTTACTCATTCAGTTAAAATGGTTTTCTAAAAACAAAACTCCCACAGACTGCCTATTTCACTGACACTGTGATGATTTCATACTGGTGAACTTACCTAGGTCTCATAGTATTTACATCCTGGCCTTTTTTTTCTGAAAACTACCCCTCGAATAAGCCAGGATAAACTAAGACGACCGAACAAGTGCAATTAGGGTATACTGTCGGAATCTGTCTACACCTTCTCAGTGGTTCGAATGTCAGTTTTAAATCCAAATGAACTTATAATCCTGAGCTAACTTGCTAACGTCTTTATAAGTGCGATTATTTTTGATGCCTACGATGAATTTTTATCAGTCTTCACATTCTTTTAATGTAAATTTCGTTCTTTGACTTTTAAAAATGTATATATTCACTTTTTCTGTTCAGTCAGTCAATCACTTCGTAACCGTGACCCATTTGTTCGTAAGTATAAATTGAACTGCTTTACGAGAGTGAACTGATGTAGCATGTACATAATAAATGCGTCATCGTAATTAGGACTTATGTTTGCTGACTGATCCTGTGATAAAAATGTATCTCAGTCTCATTTCTCTTAAATATAAGCCACTTAATAAAACGCATAAACCTTCATTGCAGTTATATTCTTACTAAACTTACCTTTAAAATAAGAATATTTTGCTCATTGCCAGGCAGGTAAGTGAACGGCAAACTTTCAATTACTTCCATATTCCATGACCTTATCGATCTATCCTAAAAAGTTGGCACTGATAATATGACCTACTTTTGATGCTGTTAGAATCCATTTCCCATCTTTTGTCACATGTACATCATTGATCCAATCTGTATGTCTCTGTTTGGAGTTCTCTTTACATAGTACTTGGTGATACCTTGAGACACAATTTGGCTTCTCTTTTCTCAGTATCCCATAATATAACACACTTGTCGTGGCCTCCAGTCACCAGGTAGACCCCTAGTAACATTAGGAGTGCAACTCGGTCCTCACCATTGTCGTCAATGTCACAGCTACTTATCGAACCAGTATGACCATCAGCCAAAATCTGTGGTCCATCTCTCCGGTAGTTTCCAGTCTCAATGTCATACAAGTGAACTGTTTTATCCCATGATGTCGTTGCAAGCAACTTCCCATCTCTAGCAATGGCTGCACATGACACAGCATTCTTATGATCCCTAAAAGTAGTTAATTTTGTAAGTTCCTCATATCAAACCTCAAGGTAAGTAAAGTCCTGTGGGATCGCAAATCTGTACATTTTGCAGATCCATCTGTTGATGTTGTAATTACACAATTTCCATTCGGAGTAAAGAGACAACATGTCGGTGTTTTCCGATGAATATCTTAAAACCAAACTAATCTTATCAGATGTAAATGATTTAACCTGGAATTGAAAATACTTTCTTTTGACACCGTAGATCCCATAAATTCATTTGACAGCCAATATCAGTAACACATACCAAAACATTACCATCCCTGCTGATTGAATGATCAGTAACTGGACCTCCATTTAGTAGGAAGAACTAAATCAAATAGCGAAAAGTTTACTTTTACCTTGAGTTTTAAAGTTTCATAATCAAACGAACACGCTTTAAAATCCATCCCACTTGATATGATACTGCAACAAATTATTTGACGTAAATATAATTTTACTTTAATCCATGATTGTCTATTTTTACACTGTTAAGCTGTGTAGCATGTTTTGAGGTAATACCGATTTGTTCTTTCGTTTTGAGTGACCATACACGCAGCGTATGGTCATAGCTCACTGAGACGACATGTTCAATTTGGTTATTGTAACCTAGGCTTGTTACTGAATCTGTGTGGCCTTGGAAAACTATATCATTAAACTGGTAATATTAGGTATTATAAGAAATAGAGGTTACATGTTCATTTTCCATCGTACAAACAAATTTAATTGTTTATTACCTATGAAAGATAAAGTGATTTTGGATAACAATGATCATAAACAAATTCATTGAATCTGATGTCAGTAAACATAGTGGTTTTGTTTCATAGGAGAATTTTACATACTTCACAAATTAAATATATTCATGATCTGTTAAGTGTCATGGTTGTGAGCGTGATGAAAAGCTGTTAAATGCTAGAAAAATTGTCCTGTTGTAATGGCCTAACAATTTCGTTCAGTCAGCTTTTGTTTACTGTACCATTATAAAAGGATATTCTCTCAGAAACTAATAATGATGAGTAGTGTAAATCTTAAGGGTCGTTATTCTTATTTTGAATGAACTCGTACAGAGGGCTACTGATACCGAAGACATCTTTGAGTGCTTTTAAAGATCTGGAAGACGCAATCCTCAAATTAACTTATTAGTTAATAGGTGATTGTCAAAATGCACATGTTAGATGAATTCCAAAGTCATAATTAGTGACAAAATAAATTCATATAAGCATCAAATAAACCAGCATGGCTATCGAAACTGAACTTGATAAAATTTATTCTCGAATGCACTTTACTTATAGATATTAAATTACCTCGCGACCTTTACGCTATAGAGATGATAACTTATTTCTTTGGTAAAACAATTAGGTCTATCATTCTTTCTAACAAACAATATCCAATATTTTTTTAGCCTTTTATTTTTGATTTTTCGGTACGGTTTCAGCAGTTCTGTAGTGTCCAATGGATGGGAATCTAGCCACTCGACGTCATTAACTCTAGTCAGTTGGCAGTTGTTTGTGAGTTTGTATGTCACGTGATTTGAATGAATACGTTTGTTTCAGGGTAATGCGGTTTCTGGATACTAACAGCTATCACATTACCAGACCGGAGATCAGCTAGTTGCAGTGTGGAGAATAATAAGCAGGAAATATTATTGCTAATTAAGAGATGTCATAACTAAGTAAGCAAATAAATAAATTAGTTTATTGGTTGGTAGTGAAGATTATGAGAAAGGACCGAAGTGTAAGCAAGAGAGAGGCAGCAGAGACTACAAGAGAGATAGATTAAGTTAGTGATCTGAGAAGATGACAACAATAACAACTTGCAGGTCTGGAAACATGCATCAGGCTCATCTGGTCCACGAGGGATATGACAATCCGTATGTGAGTACGAGTTTATCAAGTCTCTTCTTAAAGCTGTCCACTAAGGGAGCTGTGATTACCTCGGCTGCGAGAGCATTTCAAGTTGCAACGACACTTAATGAGAAAACGTGTGCACGAGCCTGAGTGTTCGCTATTTCATGCGCAATTTTTTGAGGATTGCCTTGATGGAAGTGGTGGTGGTGGTTCATCGGTAAGATGCTGATGTTGGGATGGTTTGGCGTGCTTAATATATTGTACGCTATGATCAGATCACCTCTGATTATCCTGTAATTTAAGGGGAATAGTCCCAAATGCTGGAGTCCATTTTCATAAGTTTTTTTTGCAACCCTATCACACATTTCGCTGCTCTTCTCTGAACTCAGTTCAGGAGATTTATGTCTCTTATAAAGGAGAGGTTGTGCAATGACGTTTTGAAACGCCAGTTATAGGCGCGCGTATGTCTTAAATAATGTTAAGATCAGAGATGCGGTGATAGCACCAAGTTGTCTTCCCATAAAGTGAAGGTTCGCATATACGTAGCTTGGTCCTCTATATATTTTGGACGAGTGTGGAGGCTGTCTGTGGTTATTAAACCGATACCACGCCCTGAGGAGACATTAGGTAGCGGACTTCCGGTGAGAATATAGGTCGTTTGCGTCAAATGAGGCAGGAAATGCATGACGTGGCACTTCGGTTGGTTGAGTTTGAAACCGTTTTCCACTGCCCATTTCTCAATATATGCAAAGTCCTTTTGAAGCTCAGTCGAATCCTCTTCTCTTCTAATGAACCTCCAGATCTTCGCATCGTCTGCGTAGATAAACGCCGGTGAGCTAGCTGAGCCTAACAAATTGTTCATAAATATCACAAAGAGAAGTGGACCTGAGATGGTCCCTTGTGAGACGCCAGATTTGGATACTCGCCAGCTCGCGTGCACTCTTTTTACCTTCGTTCGAAACTTTCTATTCTCAAGGTAGTTTCTGAGCCAAGAAACGAGTGAAGCCCATTTCCACAACCTTTGCGACTAGGCGTGCGTATAGTGTAGATGGATTTTCTACCGTAGCAGTTCAATTTGTTTCCAGTAAGTGCAAGTCGAACGCGCTATCTCCCAACCCAATGTCAAAAACACAATAATTCTAGGAGAAAACGGTCTATATTAATTAAAAGATGGAAATACAAAGCAGTACCTGGAATTGATGCACTTTCCAGGTCGCAATTACTCCGAAGAGTATCCAAAACAAAGGGGAATAAGTGACGTTAAGGCCAACGGCCACCGTATCAATCCAAATATGGCTGTAGCCATATTAAAGATCAAATTTAAACAACATATATACAGTTCAGAAGCAAACATAAAAACTTCAATATAAGTACAAAATATAGAAATAATAACAATATACAATGATAAAATCTCAAATTGGAATCAAATAAAATACCAAAATGCCAACAGAAAGAGTCCGTCATGTCATAACAAAATATATAAACATGGAGGGATTTTCCAAAAAACAAAACATTCAAAAAGGATTCTACACCGGCCCGCAAAATCCCTCCATGCAAAAAGAGCAAGCGTTAATGACACTTCTATTTAGGGTTCCCACTCATCCCCTAATCCACACCGGAAGAACGTGTAGGACTTACAGCAGTACGCCTACCCGCCATCGAACATGGATATGACCTATCAAACTAACTAGTTACCTATACCTTCCCATCAGGCCCTTGATTCCCCTATCTATCGTAGCATGACTTAACGGTAGTATAAACCTTACCCAATTAACCCACACGAACATGTACAACACGTCGTAAAGCTGGTCATATCCTATCCGGGAACTACATTCCATATCATGGGGATGAGTCGTCATTCCACCACCACTTGCTCCGATCAGCAGATACAATGAAGTCAGTGATGCTGACTTATCAACAGAAGTTCTTGGCCCATAGATAATATGCAAGGATGGGATCTCCAACTTTTATATTCCCTCGTCTCTCGAAGACTCTCCATCTCCTGATACAGAGGAGGTTTGACCACCGTGAATGGGGTTCTGAAAAGGAGAAGAGAGAGAGGAAAAGGCAGCAGTGTGGCAAGTGTATATATATAACCAAAGCACTACTTAACCTGTCATGTTAAAGTAGTCAATACAGTAGTAAGTCAAGATAACATTCATACTGACCACTTAAATTAAAGTAAATTATGGGAATATAAGAATATAACACACAGATAAAGGAGTACAGCAAAAAGAAGGGAGAGTTGTGCAGTGTCAGGTGGATAGAAAAGAAGTCGAAGAAAGAAGCTGGATTTATGTACGTTGAAATCGAAATTCTAGTTAAAAGAGTAGAGTTTGTAAAAATAAATATTTGACGAATAAAATCTCGCACTGTCTAACTGTTATTTTTTCATTATAATTGAATGCCAACCTCTAAGGCTTCTTAATTATAGTAGCATCATGTTGTTTCCTAGGCTTCTTAGCATTTACAGTACCGCCATCACTTATCCTAGAATCTACTCTAGGTCCCGTTATATAATTTACCCTAAGTGAAGGGTTCCGAACATAGGCTTTATTCCGTCCAGCCAATCCTGCCTTGGCCTTATTCATATTGACTGAACTCATTAACCTCTGATTACTCGAATCCAAATAACCGTTCCAGGCTTTTTGAGCAGTTAAGAGGCTTTTATCATCATACACTTCGGATCCAACTAGATGCCCACACTTTTCACCTTTTTCTTTCTTTTCCTTACTTAAAAAAGCCATCTTATCTGTTACACAAACCGGCTTCTTACTGGGATACGCATCAAGAGGTTTTAAATCATCGCGGTCACATACTCGGCCTTCAACAGCCTTCAACGCGATATTATTGACAACTCTCTTATATTCCGGGTGTGAGTTAGGTGTAAACGAAGAATCCTCTCGTCTCGCACGCAGATCACCAATAGCTTCCGTATTATGTCCTGTTTTAGCACGATTAGCTAATCTTCCGAACCTACTACTAGCTATCTTAGCACGAGACATAATAAATTCCGTCAAATCATTGAAATTAGGCTCTCTTTCCTCTTCGTTCACTTGATTCCCAGCTCTGCTCACTGGGCTTGCATTCGATGAGGTAAGAGCCTGACTATTCGTTCTAAAGTAACCAGGGAATTTAGTTCCGTTGTACAATTTAACTGTTCTAAGGTTAGAGCAACATTCTGCATTTTAATAGCCAAATTCGTCAACTCTACAGGATCATTAAAATCTGCATTCCCGTTTCTAAACAAGTCCTCTAAGGTTTCACGGGCTATTACATGTGACTGTCCAAAGAGCTGTTTTAAGATGGCCTTAGCTCTCTTATATCCCGCTTGTGGATCCATTATAAGACAGCCTTCAATCGCATTTTTTGCCCTTCCTTTACAGTAGTGAATTAAATATAATAAACGCAAATTGTCATCTTTTACTCTGGGTTCTATAAACGTCTCAAATTGTCGAATGAATCTAAAGTAGTCGCGAGGTCTGCCTTCGAAGAATGAGAGTTCAACCTTAGGTAGTTCTAAGCCTACTATCGGTGTCCTAAGCATCTGATCCTTCTCTGGTACCTTAGAACTCTCACTTAACCCTTGTTCCTTAATGCCTGCCAAGGGTGACTTACAATAATAAGTATCAGACATAACACCGTTAATAATAAAGTGGTTACCCATTAAAAAAGTATCATTAACGACTTGCCTAGCGTTTCGGGGTCCTTCAAGCTCTTCCACCCTCCTCGTGTTTGTTTTCTTGCGGTTGCTCATTTTTAAGTGAAGTTCAACGGAAGACAAATAAAAAATACAAAATGTAGGAATTCCACAGGTAAGAAATATCCAAAATCAGAAAATCGTTTTCCAAAATACAGTTCGATCACAAAAAATACGGTAAGTAATCCAAAGTTCTTCTTCCAAGAAGTTTAATATTATAAACGATTAAAATTCCAAATGCTTCTTTATTCTTCTTAATAATCAGACTGTACTAGGCTTGGTTTCCAATTTATTGGACTGTAATTGGTCTTCTAATCGAAAGTCAGACTGTAGATGGATTTTCTACCGTAGCAGTTCAATTTGTTTCCAGTAAGTGCAAGTCGAACGCGCTATCTCCCAACCCAATGTCAAAAACACAATAATTCTAGGAGAAAACGGTCTATATTAATTAAAAGATGGAAATACAAAGCAGTACCTGGAATTGATGCACTTTCCAGGTCGCAATTACTCCGAAGAGTATCCAAAACAATGGGGAATAAGTGACGTTGAGGCCAACGGCCACCGTATCAATCCAAATATGGCTGTAGCCATATTAAAGATCAAATTTAAACAACATATATACAGTTCAGAAGCAAACATAAAAACTTCAATATAAGTACAAAATATAGAAATAATAACAATATACAATGATAAAATCTCAAATTGGAATCAAATAAAATACCAAAATGCCAACAGAAAGAGTCCGTCATGTCATAACAAAATATATAAACATGGAGGGATTTTCCAAAAAACAAAACATTCAAAAAGGATTCTACATGGGGTACTGTGTCAAAGGCTTTTGCAAAGCCGAACAAAATTACATGCACCGGTATTTTACGGTCCTAGCAAGATGTCCATCTGTCCGTTGCAATGAGAAGATTAAATGGACACGATCTTTCCAAAACCCGTGTTGATCTTCATGGATTATTTTATTCTTATCCATGTGCTCTCTCATTTGTTCGTCCACCATCCCTTCCATTACCTTTGTTAGTATTGGTAGTAGTGCGATTGGTCTGTAACAGACCGAGTCGTTCCTATCTCCACCTTTAAGGCTAGAGAGAGAGAGAGTAGCCAGTTTCCATTTAGTCATCTCTAGGTCGGCGAGGTCTTCCCTATTCGGTCCCTTGAGAGAACACAATCCCTGATTCGTAGATTTTCTTTTCGTCATGAACCTAAACAGATGCTTCGAGTTTTTCTCTATTTTGGCATCTAGCTTAATCTGAAAGCGTCTCCTGTCACTTCGAACTTTGGTATTGTATCTGTTTCTCAATGTGAAGTAAGAACTATGATCAGAAACCTTCAAGGAGACCTTTCAATTGTTCCAGCTCTCCTCTTTGCCTGCAGCAAGCGTTCAGTGCTGCGCATAACCCATATCCTTCTAATTCCTGGTGCGTGGTGTGATTGAAGTACATTGTCTACGGTAGCATCTTGGATGATGTCTCCCACTGTTTTCCAGTGATCATCTACTGTCAGCCTCCACCACCCTCTTGACCGTGAGGCATGTAAGAGGCTCTCTTTCATACGCGTATAATTTGAGGACTTTCCTTCCCTAGTCCATCTAGTGGCACTGCATACGTGCTTAGTAAGCCCAGAGGTTCTAGTGTCTGCGCCAAGCCGTCTTTGGAACCAACCAGTTGGAGTTGTGCCCTAATTGCCGAGATTTAGAGGTGGGTTATCGAAATGTCCAGCTAAGAGTGTTTGATCAAACCCCAGGAGTGGCAGTTGCAGTATTGCCCCAGTCAGTTTGTCTTTATGCGCTTTCGTACCTGGGGGAGGTCAACAAATCCTTCCAATCAAGTATTTCATGCCATTTTTGTGGAAACAGCACCAAAATGATTCTGTCACCTCAGTTAGTTGGGTGTCGTATAGCCACTCGGCTTTTAAGTGGCTGTTTATATATATTGCCACTCCGCCTCCAGTATGGTGTACCCTATCACTTCGGAAGAGTGTGATGCCTGGCAAACTCACTTCGTCGTCTGTAATGTCACGGGATTGCCATGTTTCATTTATGATGATAATCTTCAGATCCATCTGAGAGCACATATTCCCGATTTCTAACACCTTAGCCCCTAGCCCTCTTACGTTGCTGTAAAGGCACTGGGTGGTTTTTCTCAGCGCCTGGTGCACCTCTACATCAACGTCGTTGATGATCCTTTCCGATAAGCTTAAAATACTGTGTAACAAATGCAGATCTATCTGAGTGTTATTGGGAATATATCATGCTAATCGAATTGTAGATGGACCTACTCAGATAATTTTCTTATCAATTTACGCCAAACAGATCCAAATAATTTAAATGCTGGATAGGCTCTAAATTATATTACCACGAATTCGTTTACGTATCTGAATTCTGTACTTCTTTTAACTAACTAGGGTCACATGTACAAAGAATGTAAATCTCTTTAGTTTTTATTTGAAATAGACAGGTTACTCTACTCACTGGGTCGATCGACACTGTTCAACTGTAAACTGGTTGATTAGAATGCACTCTACTCTCCTGGGCGCAACCTTATCAACTCTTACAACTGTGTGAGTTTCACATTGCCTATTATCAATTATACTGTTCTCACTTACACGCTATTGACTTACCTTGGCCCCTTAGTGTTATCTATTGCTCCGCTTTTAACCGCGATACTCTTTATATCTCCTGATAGCTAGTTAAGTACATCTTCCCCACTACATTCTAAATGCTTATATCTTGTTTGAAAATTCTTACTATTTCTCCATAACTGTTAACTGTATAGCATTGATGCCTAACCAATAGTTCATAAGTTGTAATAGCCAGACGAGTTTGTGAAAGGAACTTGCAGAAATAGTGTTTCTCAACAGGATGCGAGACATAGAACACCAAGTAGAACTCAATAGCTTCTTTTAAACATTTAATAAGAGCCTAACAACACAAAAGGAGGGAGGGTGGAGTTACTGACCAGCAAACATTGATGGTGTGGGCGTTAACTTCAAACCACCCATGTTTGTGGGGCAGAACATTTTGTTTGCTTTCGGCTCTTTAGATTGATGGGACGACTAATCAGTAACACTGAGGTTGCTCTTATATGCTTGCTACTTCTGTGGTTCATGTTTCCAAAACTATGCTCAGGTCGCTATTCTGTCGAGACACCCGCAACATTCTTACTCAGGCGCTAACAGTATGACTTAGAGGTTGGCATTCAATAATAAAGAAAAAAAACAGTTAGACAGTGCGAGATTTTATTCATCAAATTTTTATTTTTACAAACTCTACTCTTTCAACTAGAATTTCGATTTCAACGTACATAAATCCAGCTTCTTTCTTCGACTTCTTTTCTATCCACCTGACACTGCACAACTCTCCCTTCTTTTTGCTGTACTCCTTTATCTGCTGTGTGTTATATTCTTATATTCCCATAATTTACTTTAACTTAAGTGGTCAGTATGAATTTTATCTTGACTTACTACTGTATTGACTACTTCAACATGATAGGTTAAGTAGTGCTTTGGTTATATATATACACTTGCCACACTGCTGCGTTTTTCCCTCTCTCTTCTCCTTTTCAGAACAACATTCACGGTGGGAAATCCTAAGCGACTCTAGGGAACATGCACCCTAGGTACATGACTGTCTGGATCACAGCTCGTATCAAGCGCGTTCCATATGACTTTTCCCAACAAATTCACTATTGAACTCGGCAAATCACCAAAAGAACCTTTTGTGCATCTTCATTCCTTATTTGTACTCTACTATTGAAAATGAGGCTGTATAATACTGTTTCTGTCAGTGACATGGTGTAAATATGCAATCGGAAACTGACTCTTATACTTAATTTAACTGCTATAACTTTACAGTAATTGTGAAAGCATTTGTGACAATTTGATCTAGCCTGTAAACTGGCGTGACTCTTGTAACGTAGTTATTTGAGAATAAATCATTATTATTATTATTATTATTATTATTATTAATGATGCAGAAGCCGCTTTAAGTACAGCACGAAGTCGTTTGAATTTTCTTCCAGCCTGTTACTTAAGTGCCTCGAGCTTACTCAACGAGCAATCAGAGCTAGGTGCACGGATAAATTCAACTAAGCCGGACGTAACTGCCATAACAGAAATGTAGTTGGCTCAGCCTGTATAAAATAAGCAGCTTGATTTCGGAAACTTCACATTAGCTAGATCTGATGGAGTACAAAAACATAAAACATGAGAAGTAGCCTTATTCACTAGAAATACTATTCCTTTCACCGTTACCGACTACAGTACCCATGAAAGTTAGTAAATTCATTACGCATGCTACACCTAATCGAGCATGGGCCACCGACCAGCATTCTCGCTCCAACTCTGTCCAGGAGTTCTGCCTTGAGGCTTCAGAATTGAGGTTTGCTTCGTGATGCAGTTGATTAAGGTAATCCGTGTGTGACCTATCCACATCCAGCGCTTCTTCCTCATTTCGTCCCCCGCTGGAATCTGGTTCGTTCTATCATTGTATGCTGTTGTTGTTAGAACTTCCACATATTTTCTTTTGTTAGCATTAATGCTCTTCTTCACCAGCTTGTTTTCTTCTGTGTGTGACTCAGAACTTCGTGACATGTTGAAGTGATTGCCTCCTTTATCCCTTTCCAATTGTTATCCAATGTCGCGTCCTCTCTATTGAGTAGATCCTGAAAGGCCTGGAACCTATTGGTGAGGGCTATCTTGAATTCGTTGAGTTTTACGGTATACCGAATAAAGGCTGTATTAAACTTCTGTGGTGTTGTCTGCCCCGTTGTCCAGTGCTTCTTTAGTTTTAGTTTCATTTTGCCGACCAGCAAATTGTGATCTGAGGCTATATCAGCTTCTCTCTTGGTTCTCACATCCTCCATGGTCCTTCTGAACTTTTTGTTGATACAGATATGGTCAATCTGGTTTTGAGTAGTGTGGTCCGGTGAAATCCATGTAGCTTAGTGTATGCGTTTGTGCGGGAATATTGTGCCACCGATGACCAGTTTGTTGAAGGCACATAGGTTTGCAAATCTCTCACCATTTTCGTTCCTTTCTCCCAGTCCATGTCGTCCCATGATGTCTTCATATCCAGTGTTGTCCATGCCAACCTTAGCATTCATGTCTCCGATAAGAATCGTCAAATCCTTTGGTGAACATTTCTCGACGATTGACTTCAGCCTTTCGTAGAATTGATCTTTAACGTCGTCATTGTAGTCGTTGGTAGGTGCATAACATTGGATGACGTTCATTGTAATGTCCTCTTTCTTTGTTTTGAAGGATGATTTGATGATCCTGGGTCCATGAGATTCTCATCCTATCAGTGCCTTTTGTGCATGTTTGGACAGCATCAGTGCAACTCCTTGTGTATGTGAAGCATTTTCCTCTTCATGACCAGAGTATAACGGCAGTTCCCCTGAAGCTAGTCTCAGTTGTCCTACCTGTGTCCAATGTGTTTCACTGATTCCAAGCACCTCGAGGTTGTATCTTTTTATTTCTGCCGCAATTTGAAATAGTCTTCCAGTCTCCCACAATGTACGAACGTTTGATGTACCTAAAAAATGGCTGCCCTTGTAGCCACAAAGGGACTACTGGCGGAGTTGTTACAATAGATGAATGTCATAAAACTGAACAATCATCTGAGAAGTCAACACAAGTATCATTTGAAAATGCATCGGGTTCACATAAAGCTGAAAATAACACTGTTGAAAAATTATTGAATGTTGATGCCTAAATCAATGACTGTGACTCTCCTGACGCTAATGATTCTAATATACCTGCTAAAGAAGACAAGGGTCTTGAATCAAAAGTTGATAAACTAGTTGGAAAGATTCTAAATGTAGATGACGAAGAAGATAGTAATTATTTGTCATCACTTTGTATACCGAATTCTAAATCATCCATAAATTCACCTCGTTCTTCATCCATTTCAATTTCAATAAATACCAACCCTAATCAAGAGTGCCCAAGTTTTAATGTTACTCCTAGTATTGCTCCTCTCACTACTTCAGCTAACAATAACATACATGAGTCAGATTTAAAGGACCCTAATTCTGCATTGGTCATGGATAATAATTCTGAAGTTGTCACTTTAGTGAATCTTATACAAAAAGATACATTCCTTGTTTTTAGTAGTTTATATCGTTCGGCAGTGGAAGATTTCACAGGTTCCGACTCAAATGATCCCAAATCACACCACACGCTTGAAGAAAGGTATCGCTTAGCGTAGTAAAGCATGTATTCTCAGGGAGGTTATATTCAATCCTACTGTACGAAGACAATTATATACGTAATTTAATCAACTACAAACTCTAGGTTGTATTCATTCTCAGTTAGTTCCTCGAGGTTCCTATCATTATTTGAGGCTCATGTGTGCTTGATGGGTGATTAATGAAAAGGCTGATCGTTAATTTGGACAAGAGAGTTCTGTAGCTGTCGTATATCACTAACACAAATACGCTCTCTCACTAGGGCATGTTCTCAATCTAAACATGAGCCCCATAACGAGCCACAGTCCTCTATCGAACCTTTCGGTCGGTGGGTAACAGAAACGTGATCTAGTTGTATCCATCGTTGGGTCGACTTTGCGGGACGGCATCTCAAAAGATGTTTTTCATTGTGCTTAAAGTTAGTATTTGCTAGGAATAAGCGCTTATCTGAGCTTAGATTCAATAGACAATCGCGATTTATCTGTTCGATCCTACCGCAACACCATAAGATCCACTCAGGTCGTTTTTCGATTGTTCTACCTGCACGAGTATTATGTCACTACCCACATTTATATTTTCAGAGCGCTCAACTTTCCTGGCACACGCAGGTCCAAAATGCTTTCAGTACAACTCATCTTTTCACATCGTTTGTATTGTAGCTCAGGGCTACCAAGCCGCATATTCCATGAGCTGCACATAAGAATCTAGAAAATTTTCCCCCGCCATGACTCAGGTAGGAGGTTTCGCCACTATCCTGCGTCTAGATGGAAATGGATTTTTCGAGCAATTTTATGATATTTGGAACTGGTGAGATAAAATTTGATGTATAGAAAATCTGGAAAAATTGATGCCTCAGCTCCTTATATTTCAAGGAAAATTGTGTAGGAAGGATGAGCTACATAGTAAGGGAGTTTGTAGAATACCCAATGTGGGATCCAAACTGGGTTAGGACTGAGGAATAACTGTTTACGTAGTGAGGTACTCACCTTGTCCAGTTTAAACAAAACATTGGTTCAATGAAGGTTCTGATATTCATCATAAATATAAATATACATAATTACCTGAACGAATATTACCACTTAGTCACCCCAACAACAATTGTTCAATTATTCAAGGCCACAGCAACAAATAAATGATATTATATTCCTTCTAGATAGATCAGAATCGTTCGACAGATATTTGGAACAGCATTAGTGTCGCAATTCAAAACCAATAAACTCTTTTGTTGTTCTTCATGTTCCGTTTCAGAGACATAAGATATATACACATCAATAGCATCGATTTCATACAACACTGTAGACTGGCTGTTACCATCAGACGCTTCCTTCTCATCATCACTCGACTGACAGTCAATAGGAACACTTACAGATGCACAAACTTGTGCATCTTCAGCCAACTAGAGATTTGCGACAACGCTCGATTACGTCAAAACACTAGATAGTTCATTCGATGAAGTAGATTGACTAGTCACTATAGGTGGACTGCTCAAACGAGCTGTCTCTTTATTATCGCTGTCACTACTAAGATTCTGATGACTACTATCTCTATTGCTAGTCATAGCATCCGAAAGAGAACGAAGTTTACGTTTCCTAATAATAGTAGCATCATGTTGTTTCTTATGCTTCTTAGCTTGGGTAGCAGTATGGGAGCGTAATGTACGATCATTTCGATGTAGATGAGTGTCTTTCGATGTCCTCCTATCACTATTACCCGTAGGAGTTTTATCAATACTATTATCCTTATTAGCCTCAGCTGAAGAAGTAACAGTACGCTTCTCATGACCTCCATCCGACTCATGCACAGCGTCCAACTCTACTCGATTAACATTACTTCCCTTACTCAGAATGCTCTTAACCTCATCTGTCTTATCACTGTTGGTAGTGCTCATCCCGAAGTTTGTAGTGCAAGTCAAAGATGGTGGAGTGCGACAGGTGGACCATTCCATGCTCGATTCCTGATGCTGCATATTAAACGCAACAGCATGTCCATGAAGCTAAGATGACTCCTCATTACAGCTTGGTTACCGAATGTTAGCCCTCTCAGTAGTGCTATCAATGTGGCTGACGCTATTGCCACGGACGCCTACATTCCCCACGCTCAAACATCCAATTTCGTCTTGATCTGAAGTACTCAAAGAAGTTACATTAGTAACAGCAACCGAAGAAACAGCACTACCTATAATGATTCAACCATCGTTACCATCACCTTTATTATTCTTACCTATTACATTATTAATAGACACATGAGGTTTCACCTCAACCTTGTTGTTGTTGTTGCCCACATTGATGTTCCGACTCTTCACAGTTAATGGCGAGTTGCGGGATGGTTGGCATGCAAGCTTTAAAGTTAAGTTACTGTTACGGGATGAATGAAGTCATTTGGCTGATTAAAACCTTTATATAAATATCATTAATTTCACTGTGTTTTTTGGGTGTATTTGTTTTACTTAACTTATGAACTTGTTCGAATTATTATTTTTGGCATTTTTGGACTCCTGTTTGTCCTGGTTGTTCGTTTGTTTTTTTGCTCCAGGAATCTATAAAATTGAAGGTAATTGTAATTATTATAATTATTTTTGTTAGAACGACATTGGTCGTCTATTTGTAATAAACGAACTACATTTTGGTCGATTATTGTGAATTAAGAATAAACTTTGGTACCTAACTTTGGAATTTGGTTTTGCTTTGATTTGGGATCGTGAAATGCAAATAGATCGGCATACCGTACTTCTAAGGATCAAGGAGCAAAAAATTGGACGTAACAGTTACCACTGCTGCCACTTCCACTAACACTATGAACATTGCTATGACTTCTCGGATTAGTTTGCGACCGTCCATCCGTTGACTGCAAACAAACTTCAGCAGGACGCGCTAAGGGGCTATTAACTTTCGCTTCACTGCTATGATACTCCGTATAGTTAGATGCAGTAGCCCGCAGACATTTGAGAATAAATTATTATTATTATTATCCTGATCGCGCTGTGTCACTGTTTGCACTTGCTATCCTAGGATCAGCTCTAGGTCGTGTCAAATAATTTACCCTTCGTGAAGGGTTCCGAACATAAGCTTCGTTCCATACAGTCAGACCCCTTTCGTCCTTATTTATATTCACTGTACTCATTAACCTCTGTTTCTTCGGATCCAAATTACCATTCCTTGCATTTCGAGCAGTTAGGAAACGTCTTGATAAGTTCGTCACTTAGTATGCTTGAATTACCACTCTGAACTATAGTTGAGTCTCGTTGTAGGTTAATGAGACGTTGGTACTCACGAGCCATGTCAAAAAGCGTAAGCTTCGGATCTTGCTCCAACTGACATAGTAGCCTTGTTCTAATATCACTGAACTTACTCGATTGAAGGCTGCAGATCAGTATAAGTGCTTTGAACTGATCTTCCGACAAGGACTTCAACCGAAAGCGTTCGTATTCTCGGTTGACGATCCCCACATGCGTAAAGAAGTCATCATCTTCGTTCATAATTAGCTTCAAACATCGATATCGAGTATTAAACAGTGACGAGTTATCGCTAAAATGTTGGCTTAAAGTCTGAACAGTCTCAGAAAATGAACAATCTCGTGGGTTTAAAGGCAGGATCAAATTGCAGTACTTATCCAGCTTACTTGCGCCCAACTTTTGAAGTAGCAGCCGAACCTTCCAAGCATCATCTTGGTTGGCGAAATCAAATTTAAATAAATCTTCATAACGCCGGAACCACATGTCAAAAGTGACATTTACATCAGGATCATAATGAAATTCAGCTATGCTATTTGCGATGCCGTCGACCGATGGATCCATGGTTGCATTAGATGAGCTGGGCTGTGTGACAGGGGAAATCTTCATGTCTGTCAACATCTGCATCAGTTTCAGCTGGTGCTCAAGTAATAATTCAATCTTGGCAGGATCCATATTTCCAGAACCACCGTCGCCACTGATAAGTTCGTCGCTTAGTATGCTTGAGGCTATTACGAGTTAACCTTAGTCGATAAACGCGAACAAGACAATAAACCAGCGTCCAGGTAGGCTACCTTGAATCCGAGGCTGAAGTGAAAAGGATTTGTAAGCGTAGAATGTATATTCTACAAACACCCAGCAATCACAGTACAATCAAGCATACAACTCTCGTTTATTTATACATCATAGAAACGTCCTTCGTACAGTTAAGAACATAGCACACTAAAATACACAGCACTTCTACCATCACATACCTCGGATCCGTCTTGATACCTAACCTTTCTGCCTTTTTTCTTCTCCGCCATCCTAAAAAACCACCTTATCTTCTACAGATACTGACTTCTCCTTAGGATAGACGTCAGTGGATTTTAAATCATAAAGCTCGGTCTTGAGGAGGATATACCTTGCTAATACAATTAACAACTCTCTTAAGTTCCAGGCGTGGGGTAGGTGCAAACACATTCGAATAATTCCCATGTCCCGCACTCAGATGACTAATGGTTTCCATATCATATCCTGCTTTTGTGCGATTAGCTAATCGTCCAAATCTACTACTAGCTATCCTTGCACGAGACAAAATAAAGCCAGTCAATTCATTGAATGTAGGCTCTCCATCCTCTTCGTCCCATTTAATTCTCAGCTCTGCCCACTGGACTTGCATACAATGAGGTAGAAGCACAACTATCCTTTCTAATGTTACTAAAGAATTCTATTCAGCAGTACAATTTAACTTTTCCAAAGTCATAGAAACGTTCTGTATCTTAATTGCTAAATTTAACAACTGCTCTGGATCATTATAGTCAGCGTTCCCAGATCTAAGCAAGTCTTTCAAGGTTTTACGAGCGATTACGTGCGATTGTCCGAAAAGCTGTTTTAGAATAGTCTTAACCCTTTAATATCCTGTGTGAGGTTCCATTGTAAGACATCCCTTAATCGCAACTCTTACCCTTCCCTTACAGTAATGGATTAAATGTAATAGGCGCAGATTGTCATCAATAACTCTAGGTTATATTAACATCTCGAACTGTTTAACGAACCTAAAGTAATCACGGTGTCGGTCGTCAAAGTAAGGGAGTTCAAACTTTGGCAATTCTAAGCCAACTACTGGTGTCCTAGACATCAAATCTTTCCCAGGTACCTCAAAGTTATCGTCCAAACTTCGTCCTTTAGTACCCTCTAATGATGACTTACAACAATAAGTACTAAGCATAATATCATCCTCAATTCAGAATGAACCATTCAAACATGAAGTATCGTACGGTACTTGCCTTTCATTCCGCGATTCTTTATGGGCTTCATCCCTCTTCATGTTTGGCTTCTTTCGAGAACTCATTATAGCAATTGAAATTCAACGGAAAAGAAACAACAAAGACCAGATATTAAATTTCACCGGTTCCGCTTCTTCAATTATTGTCGACAATGAGATATCCAAAGTATTTTTATCCAAATATCGTTAATAACCAGTTGACAGTGAATTATCCGAAAGATCCTCCTCCAAATATTGTTTTGAACTATAAAATAATAATTTACTCTTGCGGTCCGCTCTGAACCCGAAAGTGTAGGTTCATACGCGTCCCGCCCAATCCAAGTCCAAAAACGATAATTCTGAGAGAGAACGATTCAAAACAATATTACACCTTCGAGTTTCTAATTAACACAATAGGTTCCGTTACTGGAACAATAAGTGCTTCCAGTCCGTTACTACAAGAGTATCAAATCCAAATATGGCTGTAACCATATTAAGTATCAAATTTAAACAACATATGTATAATTCAGAAGGAAACATAGAAACTTCAACATAAGTACAAGATATAGAAATAATAACAATAAACAATGATAAAATCTCAAAATGGAATCAAACAGAGTACCAAAATACCAACAGAAAGAGTCAGTCATATCATAACACAAATTTATATACATGGAGGGATTTTCCATAAGCAAAGCCTTCAAAATAGATTCTACAGGCTGCACAGGAAGATGTAAACATCTTTCGATGGAACCTCTATGGCACCATCGGTTGAACAGCAACCTAATACTCCTCTATAAAATAATGTATGGCCTCTCGTTCCTAAAATACCTCATAATCATGAACAACAACACCGCTTACAGACTTCGAAACAACGAATAAACACTATTTGCTGCAATACACAGAGTCATTACGTTGTAATTTCTCAGTAATATGATACAGTCTATTGTGGAACAGATTACCAAGTACTACCCGTATCTGTGACAAAATCACCAGGTTCAAGAAACTAATAGTGCTGTTGTTAGACTCGAAAAAGGTTTATCAACTTTTCCCAGAACTCACACAAAATCTCAAGTCAATCTTTCATGGTCCACCGTATATTTAGATTAACCTCAGAAACTGATAACAGACCATGAATATATTGCACCCGCATTTCCATCCATACAGGTATTATGAAATGATTGATGAATACCCATACTCCTACTAACAGTAGTAGGTCATGCCATTGAGATGCTACCCGTAACACTCAGAGTTTTCTCGAAATTAAAACCAGAAAAATTATCTTCTTATTCTTCACAGCACTTTTACATTTTATTTCTGGTAGACAGATAAATTGAAAAGACTGTAGATGCTACTCAACTACTGTCAATTAAAAGGAACTCAAACTTCCAGTATAATTGTGAGTTCCTTCTTGTTCACGCATTAACAGTTAAATAAATTTTTATTCCTCGGATTCATTAACATCCAAACATCTTGCGTTTTTACTCACTTATCGCCGTACTCATGAATTTTTCAAATCTTTTCTGGTTTTCTTTCTTCATCTGCCTATCCTTTCTATCTCCAAATTACTTATTATCTGGCCCACTAGTTACCTTGATAACAGTGTGATATGCTACGTGGATATTTCATCCAACATACAGAAGCCAAGTTTTCTTGGCTTGCTTGTAACGTGGAGCTAGCTGAGATAGTGTACTTCAAAAACTTGCACAAAAATAGAGTTTAGACTAATAAATATTATTTAAAATCTATTACTGAACGTAAGAGAGCCTTACATCACAAAAGGAGGGAGGGTAGTGTATCTGACCAGCATTCATAAAGGTGAGGTGGTAATCCCAATCTACCCATGTCTGTGGGGCAGAACGTTTTGTTTGCTTACGGCTCCTCACGATATAGCAGGATGTAACAAATCAATGATATTGATGTTACGTTTCCGTGTTACAAAGAAACCAGTTCAGAATACTGACTCCTGAATACCACTTTCTCATTATCACATTCTGTCGGATGATATTATAGGTGATACTTAAGAGTAACCTACTTACATATAAGCAGCCTCTATCTCACACCATTTGTCTACGCAAAATACTTCGGATTCGTTGGCCAGACACCATTAGCAACAACGAAGTGTGGGAGAGAACAAACCAGATTCTAGGGGAGTTGGGAACGGTGAAAAGGTGGAAGTGGATAGGACACACATTACGAAAAGCACCTAAATGCTTCACAAGACAAGCCCTACCTTGGAACCCTCAGGGCGAAAGGAAAAGAGGAAGGCCAAGGAACACATTACGCCGAGAAATAGAGAAAGATATGAAAAGAATGAACAAAAATTGGACAGAATAGAAAAGGGAATCCCAGGACGGAGTTGGTTGGAGAAATCTGTTGGGCGGCCTATGATCCATTGGGGGTAACAGGCGGAAGTAAGTAAGTAAGTAAATCTCACACTAGTAACATATCTAACCACACTATCCATAGTTCGTCTGTCGTATTGGTACAGATAAGTTCTTCTTCTAATCAGCATACAGTCTTCTGCTCAAATTATCGCAAGCCAAAACTTTTATGTACATGCATGTCTTTGAGCCATTTAATCGCATTCCGTTTCATGTATTGCCACTCCAAACACTAACTGGCAATGAAGGTGTCGAAAGCTACTTTGTTAGGGATGTTACATCCCCAGATCTTGCTTGATAAATATCTTTATTGTGGATTTATTTCTTGAGCTGATCAGCTGACCTTGAGATCACATTTCTCACCAGCAAAATCCTTGGCTGTGGTTGGCTACTGTGTATTTTGGTGTGCCATTTTTGTGACTATCTCAAGGACGTCTCTATGGAGTATAAATAAACGCGATTTGTGTGCTTGGACTCATTGTGTGCTGGCTGGGTGTTTATTGAATACACTTACCGCGCTATATCAAAACTCCTTGCTGGTACACTTGGGTCAAGGCATCACAAAAACCTACCTGGAAGCTGGTTCATTGTTCTGTTCTCGTTATTCGACTTAAGTAAACACGTAATAGTTTTAAGCATACCTAGAGATGAGCATAACATACTTGCTTACATATAAGCAAGTATTCTTACGGTTTAGTGTGAGATCGATTGCTTATGGCCTCTCTATACCGAACATGTATCTAAGCTTTACGAAGTCACGATTCCAACACTCAACAGGATTTTCTTTCTGCTCAGGTTAATGTAATGAGTACACGTTATCTGCAATGAAGATATCGAAGCTGTGCGTATGTGTTGGAACCCGGCGAAGCTAATTTAGAACTTTTCTCAATTTTAGTAACTGACAAAACTTAAGCAGTTGAAACGGAGTGCTTAGTTACGCATGAATTATATTCGGACTACTTGATGTTCTCACACTGGTCATGATTAAAAAACCATAATACAAACGCGAAACTCTTGGTAAGATGCGAAATTTGAGGCACTACATGGTGATTTCAGATTATCTAATAATAAAAATTCCTTTTTCCCCCTATCCTGCATATTCAAGTCTAAAAATACTGGAAAAGCATGACAATCTGCAAAGAAGAGAACCACACCGTGCTGCTCAGATGTAAATTGCACTCATTCACTTTAGCCGCTCGTTGTTGTACCAACAAAAGTGATGTAATTTTAACTAGCGACTGGCCTCCAGTATTTGTTTTCTTAATGACCTTATGAATGCGATAATCTCATGTATACCATTTTTAATGACACTTACACCACATAAACAATGACGGTGAACAATTAGAGACGTGAAGCAAGTTCGTAATCGTAAGAATAGGAAATGTGTTTATTTCAAAAGGATATGATTATTATGAAATCACCAGTAACGCGTATATGACACCAGTTAGTGAGACTGAAGTGCCTTAGGAAAAATAATAGGTTGTTAATCCTGAAAATAGTCCGAGTCACTTGGAAACATGAAAGGGCAAACTTTGAAAATTGACTATATCCTGATACTGTAAATACAGGAAGGCCGTAAACACTGGCAGAAAATATTGCTGCAAAAATGGAAGGTTAATTAAGATATATAACTTGGATGCTTTAAGATGACGGCAAAAGGCCATCCAATATTTAAAATAACGTACTTTTTGTCCGTTGATCTTCTCTTTTCCGAATTTAGGGATTGATCATGATTACACCTGATAAGTTCGGTAGATCTGACGATTCGCACCATAGCGTTATGTAAGAGTTGGTTTGTCTAATGATCGAACCTCTGTTAATAATGTCTGATGTCTCTGCAGCAGTCGAAACTTACAAGAAACAGGAAAAATGCAATTATTATCACAGTTTTCGGAGATACAGTTAGAGACACATTATCTAACGATCAGTTACTCTTATTATTATAAACGTCAAACCAAAATGGATTATTCGGATTTGTAGAATTCTTTTTGAATGTTTTGTTTTTGGGAAAATCCCTCCATGTTTACATATTTTTGCCATGACCTGATGGACTTTTTCTCTTGACATTTTTGGTATTTTATTTGATTCCAATTTGAGATTTTACCATTGTATGTTGTTATTCTTTCCATATTTTGTACTTATATTGAAGTTTTTGTGTTTGCTTCTGAATTGTACATATATTGTTTAAATTTGATATAATATGGCTACCGCCACATTTTTGGATAGACGTGGTGGCTGCTGGACTTAGTGTCACTTACTAGCTATTGTAATAGATACTCTACGGAGTAATTTAGTCCTGGAAGAAACATAAACATCGTAAGCCTCTGTATTTCCATTTTTATAACAATAGAGACGGTTTTCTCCTAGAATTTTCGGCTTTCTGATTTGGCTGGGACGTGGATCTAGGAGAATCGTACCGGTGTGTTTCTATTGGACGCGATTAGGACAGCCGCCGGCGAAATAAATTCTACAGTCTGATGTTTTTTCTTCTGGCGTGAATTATACTTGGAAATATTTACCAGAACGCATATAATTTGGATCTATTTGGATTATTAAGAATTACAAGGAAATAATATGGAAGCTACTAGTGGTCTGCGTGCGAGACATTCGGATTTTTCGTTTCTACCTAAAGCACGCTCGGAAGATAAGCGATTTGTCAATTATATCACGAAAGCATACCCTGATGAAGGACGAGTATGTGACCGTAACGATGTAAATTCTCTTGATGCGTGTCCTAGCAAGAAGCCGGTTTGTGTAACAGATAAGATGGCTTTTCTATGTGTAGAAAAGAAAGAAAAAGGCGAAAAGTGTAGGCATCAAGATGGATCCGAAGTGTGTGACGATAAAAGCCTCTTAGCTGCTCGAAAAGCCTGGAACGGTTATTTGGATTCGAGTAATCAGAGGTTAGTGAGTTCAGCAAATATGAATAAAGCCCAGGCAGGATTGACTGAACGGAATAAAGCTTATTTTCGGAACCCTTCAGTTAGGGTAAATTATATAACTGGACCTAGAGTAGCTTCTAGGATAAGTGATGGTGGTACAGTAGCGGCTAAGAAGCCTAGGAGACATGATGCTACTATTACTAAGAAGCCTGAACCTCATGCTCTTTCGGATGCTACGACTAGCTATGGAAATAGTAGCCATCAGAACCTCAATAGTGACAGTGATAATAAGAATATAGAAAGTGTCAGCAGTCCACTTATAGGGACTAGTTTATCGACTTCATCGAGTGAGCCTCCTAGTGTTTCGACGCCATTGGACCTCGTCACGAAGGTTAAGTTGATTGAAGATGCACAAGGTTGTGCAACTGTAACTGTTCCTATTACGGTTGACCGTCAGTCGAGTGATGATGAGAAGAAAGTGCGTGATGGTAACAGCCAGTCTACAGTGCTGTGTGATGACGATGCTATTGTTGAGCATATGTCTTGTGCCGCGGAAACGGATGTTAACGTAGAACGGAATCATTTAGACGTTGATAATAAACTGGATGTCACTGATGTGACAAATGAGTTACTGACGACGACGAATACTGATCAAACCTCCTCTGCAGCAGGAGATGGAAGGATAAATATTGATCCTACGTCATGCTACTTTAAGTCTTCTGGAGACGATGAAATGTCAAAATTGGAGGTCCCACCCTTGCATATTATTTATGGGTCAAAAACTTCTGTTGATAAGTTGGCATCACGGACTTCTTGGTATCTGCTGATCAGAGCAAGTGGTGGTGGATTGGCGACTCGTCCCCATGATAGAGAATGTAGTCTTCGAATAGGATATGACCAGTTTTGCGACGCGTTGTTCATGTTCGTATGGGTTAATTGGGTAAGGTTTATACTACCGTTAGGTCATTCCACGATAGATAGGGGAATCAAGGGCCTGATGGGAAAGTATAGGTATCTAGTTAGCGCGATAGGTCATATCCATGTTGGATGGCGGGTAGGCGTACTGCTGTAAGTCCTACACGTTATTCCGGTGTGGATTAGGGGATAACATGGGAACCCTAAATAAGGTGTCGTTAACGCTTGCTGTTTTTGCATGGAGGGATTTTGCGGGCCGGTGTAGAATTCTTTTTGAATGTTTTGTTTTTGGGAAAATCCCTCCATGTTTACATATTTTTGCCATGACCTGATGGACTTTTTCTCTTGACATTTTTGGTATTTTATTTGATTCCAATTTGAGATTTTACCATTGTATGTTGTTATTCTTTCCATATTTTGTACTTATATTGAAGTTTTTGTGTTTGCTTCTGAATTGTACATATATTGTTTAAATTTGATATAATATGGCTACCGCCACATTTTTGGATAGACGTGGTGGCTGCTGGACTTAGTGTCACTTACTAGCTATTGTAATAGATACTCTACGGAGTAATTTAGTCCTGGAAGAAACATAAACATCGTAAGCCTCTGTATTTCCATTTTTATAACAATAGAGACGGTTTTCTCCTAGAATTTTCGGCTTTCTGATTTGGCTGGGACGTGGATCTAGGAGAATCGTACCGGTGTGTTTCTATTGGACGCGATTAGGACAGCCGCCGGCGAAATAAATTCTACAGGATTATCATAATAAATCATATTGACGAGAGTGATCTCAGCCCGAAAACAACATGATACTACTTGCTCCTGCCACCCCTAACAAAGCATAGGCAACCGACCAGTCTTCTTCACACTTATCCAACCCGGACCTTACATTCTAGTTCTATGCAGTAGCTCTTGACCTTTAGAGGAAGAGTGTGATATTTAGGTTCATATCTTCTTCGTAAATTTAGGCAAATCGTTTCACCTTCTTCTTAGGTAAAATGTAGAGAGGTATGGGATCCACCGACCTGCCATATATAAAAAAACAGAGACACTCAAAACTAGTTTCACCATCTTAAATTGGTTATGATGTGGTTTTAAATTATTTAGCCTTATACGAACCGATGATTTTCTGAATAAAATCATTTGGGTGGACATTATAAACTAGTCGAAAACTGAGACGAATTTGTACACGTTTTGAGATTTGTATCTCGTTCGGGATAGTCAAAGAGTGAAATTTTCTACTGGAACACATAATGTCAGTAAATTCGCTAGATACGTTGTTAGTGTGAGCAGATTCACACAAAAATACGAATTTCAAATAATAATATAGGTCGCTTGACCTATCATAACTATTGAGCACTGAAGATTATCATTGCCAGCAATTGTGTATTTTAGAGTGGTATCCTGAATGGTGTATTGTAATGGGGTGTAGTAAGATAAAATATGTCTAAATTGTCAAGATTTCTTCACTTATTTGTGTATCTCAGGTACCAGAAAGTCAGTCAATAAAACCATGGAATATGGATTTATTTTTTTTGCTTTACATCATGACCGGACATTATGGAACATTTAGTGGTGTGCATAGTCAGTCTGGTATCTCTCGCCCACCACAACCTCATCAACATAGAACTGGCTCAAATCTTTAACACTAACTTCACCAATCACTTAAACCAGGTATCCACATGTTCAGATTACTACGCAAGCCAAGCGCTAGCTGAAGCTTTAGGGAATATCCCTATTACTCCTGACTTGGTACTAAAAAGACTAAAATATTTACACCTAGGAAAGTCACCAAGATGTGACAGTATTTGCCACATAGTCTTGAAGCAGTGTGCAAAAGCCATCAGCTCACCGATATGCGACTGGTTCAGGCATCCAGTGGAGTCACATTAACTTCTAGATGAATGCAAACAAGCTGCTCTCTCCAATCTTCAACAGAGGAGACGACCCGGCCTGTAACAGACCAGTCACATTACTACCAATACTATCGAAGGCAATGAAGGGACTGGTAAACGATAAATGAGGAAGTACATGAATAAGAGCAAAATCATGCATGAAGCTAAACACGGGTTTCAAAAATGCAGGTCGTGTGTATCTAGTCTTCTCATAGCATGGGACAGTTCAGCATCCTACTGGGACCGAAAAATACCGGTGCACTCAGTATTTCTTGACTTCGCAAAAGCCTTTGACACTGTATCCTGCTCACTCCTAATTGCGAAGGTTGCGGAAATGGGCATCATCAGCTCGCTCCTGTCTTGGCTCAGAAACTACCTTGAGAATAGAAAGTTTCGTACCAAGGTAAATAGAGTGCACGACAGTTAGCGAGTTCCAACATCATGAGTTTCATAGGGGAAGAACGTCTTGGGTGTACTCCTCTTCTGATAATAATCAAAGACCTGATAGACAAAGTTAGCTTGTCCGAATTGATCTACTCAGACGATTCAAAGATATGGACGTCCGTCAGAAGCGAAGAGGATTCGGCTGAGCCTCAAAAGGATCCTACTGTAAATTTATTTCGACAGTGGCCGTCCCAATTGTTTCCAATAGAAACACTCCTGTACGCTTTTCCTAGTTCCGGGTCCCAACCAAATCAAAAAGGGCAAAATTCTAGGAGAAAACGTCTCTGTATTATTAGAAAATGGAAATACAAAGCCTTACGGAATTTGTGTTTCTTCCAGGGCTAAGTTACTCCGCAGAGTATCCAACACAATAGCCGATAAGTGAAGCTAAGTCCAGCAGCCACTGCGTCCGTCCGAAAATGTGGCGGTAGCCATATTTTATCAAATTTAAACAATATATGTACAGTTCAGAAGCAAACCCAAAAACTTCAATATAAGTACAAATATAGAGAGAATAACAATATACAATGATAAAATCTCAAATAGGAATCAAATAAAATACCAAAAATGTCAAGAGAAAAAGTCCATCATGTCATAGCAACAATATGTAAACATGGAGGGATTTTCCAAAAAACAAAACATTCAAAAAGAATTCTACACCTACATCTATTAAGGAATAGGTAGTGAAAAACGGTTTAAAAACTAAACGCAACCAAGGCAAAAGCAACTCCTCACTTTATGCGAAGACAACTTGGTGCTATCACCCCATCTCTGATCTTAACATTATTTAAGACATACGCGCGCCTATAACTGGCGTTTCAAAACGTCATCGCACCACCTCTCCTTTATAAGAGACATAAATCTCCTGAACTGAGTTCAGAGAAGAGCAGCGAAATGTGTGATAGGGTTGCAAAAAAAACTTATGAAAATGGACTCCAGAATTTGGGACTATTCCCCTTAAATTACAGGATAATCAGAGGTGATCTGATCATAGCGTACAATATATTAAGCACGCCAAACCATCCCAACATCAGCATCTTACCGATGAACCACCACCACCACTTCCATCAAGGCAATCCTCAAGAAATTGCGCATGAAATAGCGAACACTCAGGCTCGTGCACACGTTTTCTCATTAAGTGTCGTTGCAACTTGAAATGCTCTCGCAGCCGAGGTAATCACAGCTCCCTTAGTGGACAGCTTTAAGAAGAGACTTGATAAACTCGTACTCACATACGGATTGTCATATCCCTCGTGGACCAGATGAGCCTGATGCATGTTTCCAGACCTGCAAGTTGTTATTGTTGTCATCTTCTCAGATCACTAACTTAATCTATCTCTCTTGTAGTCTCTGCTGCCTCTCTCTTGCTTACACTTCGGTCCTTTCTCATAATCTTCACTACCAACCAATAAACTAATTTATTTATTTGCTTACTTAGTTATGACATCTCTTAATTAGCAATAATATTTCCTGCTTATTATTCTCCACACTGCAACTAGCTGATCTCCGGTCTGGTAATGTGATAGCTGTTAGTATCCAGAAACCGCATTACCCTGAAACAAACGTATTCATTCAAATCACGTGACATACAAACTCACAAACAACTGCCAACTGACTAGAGTTAATGACGTCGAGTGGCTAGATTCCCATCCATTGGACACTACAGAACAGCTGAAACCGTACCGAAAGAACAAGAATCGAGAGCAAAGAAATCAGTTGGTTTATACTAGCTCGTGAGAAAAATATTGCATAGGGAACTGAACCACACATTAATTGATATTGAACGTTATTTACACCGATGATTTTATTTACATTTTGACGTGCCCTCGCTGACTCTCTTCCATTTACGGAAAACAATCCACTTTCGGGATACTTTATCACCTCCGAAGCTATAAAAAGTTGTCTCCATTCATTGGTTGACAATCTGAAAACATTTTCGGGAATACGGAACCATTCCAAGTCAGAACCATTGCGCGGTAGGTCTAGCTACCTCATTCAACTGCTCTATTTCTAGTTGCTTCGGCAGCACACATACATCCACTCACTCACAAACACAGGACTTGTGGACAAGTTACTGGATACACGCAAAGTTACTTACTAATACGGTCAAAGGTAAAGTTGCAATTTTGGAGTACTTTCAGGCTCTATTACTTGTAGTTTTATTATATACTACTAAATTTCTTCTTTCCTAAACCCCTTTTTGTGTATCTCGTATCCTAATTTTGTGTATCTCATATTTTAATCTCGGTATTCACCTCCTAATCTCCCTGGCATCATGTCAAGTAATAAGGTCGCTAGTACACTTTACACTGTAACAACTAGGAAAACTTATAGAGGCATAAACCCCGGGGTCGATAGCGCATCGAAAATTCCAATATCGTGCGAACGGGCTGCTAAAAAACCCAAAAGGTCAGTCGATAGTACGCCCCTCAGTGTCCACACTTTAGACCACTCAACACAGACACCACAGAGGAAGCAAGACACCACCCCTATTCCTAAAAAGACCAGTAAGTTAGTTAAGAATAGGAGAAAAAGACGCTCCAAGGCTCGGTCGACACAGAAACAGCATAAGGACGACTGTTTTGCCTGCTCATCACCAGTCAAAACCAGCGACCATGCTTTCGAATGCAATTTCTGCAGTACATGGGTACATTGTCACTGCGACAATACAGTACCTAAAGAGTACTACGGTTTCATGCTGAGTCACCCCTGCCCATGGTTCTGGTACATCTGCCCTCGGTGCAGAGTTTCTGAGGCACTGACAAAGCCACAGGTCTCACCTAAAACCAGCCCCCAAGTCCAAACGACCAAAGCAAAATCGCCTGGCACTAAACCGGTAAAACAAGTGACCAAGGCTACCACAACCCTGCCTAACACACCGACAAAACTGCCGGTTGTTGTTAACCCCCCAGTAGCTACCAGCAACAGGCAACAATGGGTGACCGTGAAGAAGGGAAAGGGCAACACCCCAACTCACAAGCAGCCTCCACCCAAGACCAGGGACAACAGATCTAACTCCCTCATCTTATTTAATGTCCCAGTGTCGGAAGGAAGCTTGCTAGAAGGTAGGGCTGCCTTCGACAAAGAGCAATGGGATAAACTCTGCTCAACCCTCGGAATGTGCGAGGTCCCAGCTAAAATATGTCGCCTTTTCAAAGGCCAGAACGTCTCGAAAGGAAAACCCCCTCCAATGAGGGTAACTCTTGACTCAGCACGACTAGCTGAAGACATCATCCTTTCGTCCCAAAGACCATCGGTCAAATTGTCCTCGCTGATTCGTATCAGGCATGACAAGCCGTGGTCGGTACGTGCAGCAGCCAGAACTGCACCAGACACCCAGGAACAGACCACCATGGTAGTTCACGGCATACCCGAACTCACCAACGGTAACCCGGACGAAGCACACGAGCACGATGTGCAACAGTGGCGATGGCTATCGCGTAGCCTATCCCTCCACACCCCGATGGCAGTCTGCATCTCCAGGTTGCCCCGCCCGTCACACCTTACGTCTATCAAGTCACCACGCCTGATAGCTGTAACACTCAGGAACCGGGAAGACCTGACCGAAACACTACAAGCTTGGTACAGTTCGAAGAACGATCTACCTAGCCACATCAGATGTTGTGAGAGCCGACCTAGATCTGTGAGACAACAACAGGGAGGCCAAAATGAACGCACACAGCTGATAGTTAAACTCGGTCAACTACCTCTGGCTCAAGATATGAGTGAACCAACCGCGCAGGCAAAAAACCTGCAGAGGCCAGTTCCCACAGAACTGGCCGACTCGGTTTAAATAACTTGTCTGAAAACCCGACTAAGGCTGATGCTGCAAATGTGCACCAGGTTCAGAGACAAACCACCAAGTGCCTCTATAGCAACGTAAGAGGACTAAGGGGTAAGCTGTTAGAAGTCAGGAATATGCGCTCTCAGATGGATCTGAAGATCATAATCCTAACAGAAACATGGCTATCCCCTGACATTGCAGACGCAGAAGTGGGCTTACCAGGCATGACACTCTTCCGAAGCGATAGGGAACACCAAACTGGAGGTGGAGTGGCTATATATGTAAATAGCCACTTAAAAGCAGAGCGGCTATACAACACCCAACTAACTGAGGTGACAGAATCATGTTGGTGTTGGTTCCACTCAAATGGCACGAAATACTTGATTGGAGGGATCTACCGACCTCCTTCGGGTACTAGGGCCCAGAAAAGCAAACTGATTGAGGTAATTCTGCAACTGCCACTCCTAGGGTTTGATCAAATACTCTTAGCCGGAGACTTCAATACCCCATCTTTAAATCTCAGCAATCAGAGTATCACTCCCACTGGTTGGTTCCAAAGACAACTTGGTACAGCCATTAGAAGCTCTGGCATGACTGAGCACGTACGCAGCGCCACTAGGTGGACTAAGGAAGGGAAGTCCTCAAACCTAGATTATCTGTTAACGAACGACCAGCTCCTGGTTGAGGATGTTAACATCCGCGCTCCAATAGGTAGTAGTGACCATGGCACAGTCCTGTTTAACATGGTCACAAACGAAACGCTGACACCGGACGATAACGAGCCTTACCTTTGCTACAGTAGGGCAAACTACACACGCATGAGAGAGGTGCTCCTACATGCCCCATGGCCACGGGAGTGGTGGAGGCTGACAGTAGATGATCACTGGCAAGCAGTGAGAGATATCATCCAAAACGCTGTCGTAGACAACGTACCTCAATCACACCCAAAACGCCAGAACAGAAGAACCTGGGTTAGGCGCGGCACGGAACGCTTGCTACAGGCGAAGAGGAAAGCCTGGCACAAGTGGAAGGTCTCCTTGAAGGATTCCGATCGCAGTTCTTACTTGGCATTGAGAAACAGATGCAATACCAAAGTTCGAAGCGACAGGAGACAATTCCAGACGATACTAGCCGCCAGAATAGAGGCAAACCCGAAACATCTGTTTAGGTTCATGTCCAAAAGAAAACCTACTAATCAAGGGTTGTGCCCCCTAAAAGGGCCTAACGGAGAAGACCTCACCAACCTAGAGATGGCCGAGATCTTCAACACCCATTTTTCTGATCAATTAAACCAGGCGCCTACATGTTCAGAGTATTACGCCAACCCAATGCCAGCTGACGGCTTAGGGAACATCCGTATCACTCCTGACCTAGTATTAAGGAAACTAAAATCCTTACGCCCAGGTAAGTCACCAGGTTGTGACAACATCCGCCCTATAGTCTTGCAACAGTGCGCTGAAGCCCTCTGTTCACCGTTATGCAACCTGTTCAGGCATTCACTGGAGTCACACCAATTCCCAGCGGAATGGAAACAAGCTACTCTCTCTCCAATCTTCAAAGGAGGAGATAGAAAGGACCCAGCCTGTTACAGACCAGTCGCACTACTACCTATATTATCAAAGGTTATGGAAGGGCTAGTGGACGAACAAATGAGGGAGTACATGGATAAGAATAAAATACTCCATGAAGCTCAACACGGGTTTCGGAAAGGCAGGTCGTGTGCATCTAATCTTCTCATCGCATGGGACAGTTGGACATCCTGCTTGGACCGTAAAATACCAGTGCACGTAGTATTTCTCGACTTCGCAAAAGCCTTTGACACAGTGCCCCACGCACGCCTAATCGAAAAGGTTGTGGAAATGGGCTTCACTGACCCACTCGTATCTTGGCTCAGAAACTACCTTGAGAATAGAAAGTTTCGCACCAAGGTAAACAGGGTGCACGCGAGTTGGAGAGTATCCACTTCAGGAGTTTCACAGGGGACCATCCTAGGCCCACTCCTCTTCCTGATATTCATTAACGACCTGCTAAGCTTAGTTAGCTCACCGGCACTGATCTACGCAGACGATGCGAAGATCTGGAGGTCCATTAGAAGCGAAGAGGATTCGACTGAGCTTCAAAAGGACCTTACATCCATTGAGAAATGGGCAGTGAAAAACGGTTTAAAACTCAACCAACCGAAGTGCCACGTCATGCATTTCCTGCCTCATATGACGCAAACCACCTACACTCTCAATGGAAGTCCGCTCCCTAATGTCTCCTCAGAGCGCGATCTTGGTTTAATAACCACAGAAAGCCTCCACACGAGTCCGAACTATGTAGGGGATGCAGCCAAGGCAAATGCGACTCTTCACTTTATGCGAAGACAGCTTGGTGCTATAACCCCGAAATTATTTTTAACCCTCTTTAAGACGTACGCGCGCCCACACTTGGAGGTTCACAACGTCATCGCACCCCCTCTGCTTAAAAGAGACATTAATCTCTTGGATCGAGTGCAGAGACGAGCAACCAAATGGGTGATAGGGTTGAAAAATAAACCGTACGACGATAGACTCCAGCTCTTGGGATTATTCCCACTGAGCTACAGGAGAATCAGAGGTGACCTGATTATGGCGTACACCATATTAAACACGCCAAACCATCCCAATGTGAGCATCTTACCGATGCATCACCACCACTCCCCTCGAGGCAATCCTCAAAAGATTGCACATCAAAGAGCAAACACTCAGATTCGTGCACACTTTTTCTCATTGCGAGTCGTCGCAACTTGGAATGCTCTCCCAGCCGAGGTAGTTACAGCCCCCTCAGTGGACTGCTTTAAGAAGAGACTTGATAATCACGTACTCACATGCGGACTATCATCTCCCTCTTGGACAAGCTGTGCCTGATGCATATCTTGAGACCTGCTAGTTGTTACCATTGCCATCTCCTCAGATCACTCAATTAATCTATCTCGCCTATTCCTCTCCCTTGCTTACACTTCGGTCCTCTCTCACAATCTTCACTACCAATTAATAAACTAAATTCATCTATATATTACTCAGTTCTGAAATTTTACTCATATTATCATTTTAATTTATCCTTATTACCCTTATTACTCTCCACATTGCAACTAACTGATCTCCGGTTTGGTAATGTGACGGCTGCTAGTATCCAGAAACCCTACTGCCCTGAAACAAACGTTTCATTCAAATCCCGAGACATACAAACTCACAACCAACTGCCAACTGACTAGAATTAGACAGTCGAGTGGCTAGACCTCCATCCATTGGACATTACCGAACACCTGGAACCGTACCGAAAGAACAAGAATCGAGCGCGAAGAAATCAAATTGGTTTACACTAGCTCGTGAAAAAGATATTGGATATTGGATGTATCGACATCATTCAAGTTGTGCGTTACGTATACATTTCACAAAAGTATTCATCAGAAATACTTAGTAAGTATGTATTGATTTATCTCATCTGTATTTGACCGAAAAAATGTGTCCAACTTATTGTTTGAGTGCAAATTTCTCAAGTTTTTTAAGCATACATTTTAGTACAGATATAGTAATATCCAATATCTTTTTCACGAGCTAGTGTAAACCAATTTGATTTCCTCGCGCTCGATTCTTGTTCTTTCGGTACGGTTCCAGGTGTTCGGTAATGTCCAATGGATGGAGGTCTAGCCACTCGACTGTCTAATTCTAGTCAGTTGGCAGTTGTTTGCGAGTTTGTATGTCTCGGGATTTGAATGAAACGTTTGTTTCAGGGCAGTAGGGTTTCTGGATACTAGCAGCCGTCACATTACCAAACCGGAGATCAGTTAGTTGCAATGTGGAGAGTAATAAGGGTAAATTAAAATGATAATATGAGTAAAATTTCAGAACTGAGTAATATATAGATGAATTTAGTTTATTAATTGGTAGTGAAGATTGTGAGAGAGGACCGAAGTGTAAGCAAGGGAGAGGAATAAGCTAGATAGATTAATTGAGTGATCTGAGGAGATGGCAATGGTAACAACTAGCAGGTCTCAAGATATGCATCAGGCACAGCTTGTCCAAGAGGGAGATGATAGTCCGTATGTGAGTACGTGATTATCAAGTCTCTTCTCAAAGCACTCCACTGAGGGGGCTGTAACTACCTGGGCTGAGAGAGCATTCCAAGTTGCGACGACTCGCAATGAGTAAAAGTGTGCACGAATCTGAGTATTCGCTCTTCGATGTGCAATCTCTCTGAAGTATAACAAATGAAGTTATTTGAATTAAAAAATCACCCATTAGTTTCAGTGAATAAGAAATTTTTCATCATACAATATCTAAGTTCCTCATGACCTTCATCTTTCTCGTGTCAAATCTGTTTCACTTTGTTACACTTCTTAAATAATATCTTTTCACCGTAATCTTTCCGAATACTGCTCGTAATTCTACTAGTTCCACCACTATGGGATTTGAATCGAAAACTGCATCTTTGTGCTACCGTGGTATGTCAACCTTCAATGATGTACGTGCGTACCAAGTTCTACGATGTCACTGACCGATTGACTGACTGTGACTTTTCCCCAAATTTATTCCTCTTAGGCTAAATGCCTCGAAATTAGCACTTTTACTTCCCTCTTAATCAACGCCTGATCGCCATTTCTTCCTCTCGACGGACACGTACAGTGGTGAAATTTTCTCAAAAATTAAACGGGTCAACATACTCAGGAAGTTTTCTGGTGTATCCCTATCAACAAACTGAGATGAATCAGAAG
This sequence comes from Schistosoma turkestanicum, assembly GCA_944470395.2. Lineage (NCBI taxonomy): Eukaryota > Metazoa > Platyhelminthes > Trematoda > Strigeidida > Schistosomatidae > Schistosoma > Schistosoma turkestanicum. The sequence continues at coordinate 20,288,292 of OX103979.1, forward strand.
ACATGTTAAACGATGAAGTTGTACGTACGTACGAATTTCTATGTTGTTATTGGCTGACTGACTGCATTTTTGCACAAATAGTTGTCATTTATTGAATGTGAACTGATAACAGGAACGTAAAATCGCCATAATAACTGCGTCTAAGTCAACAAGGAGCATTTTCGTCATCGGAATCCTGAAAATCAACATAAGCAGTTGAGGATGTTTTCAATTACTGATTATAAACTTGGTATAAAATACGGTTAGACGTACAATTATCTTGCCTAGAAGAAAAAACCGCTTTGTAAATGTAAATCAAAGGTTCAGAATGAAAATTGTCTCTCATATTTTTTTCTTTTGATAATAAGGTTTGTTCAGTTTATCTCTCATATCATTGAAGAACCCTAAGTAGGTACATCGTACGCTTGCAAGGTCTTTATCACTGATATTTCACGACAGAAATTTCGACTCTAATGCACCTTTTGAATAATAGAAAGCAAAACTTAGCCTTCTTATACTGCTGTGAAATCGAAACTTCATAAGTCTTCGGTTTATGCTAGTACTCATTATCGGGGGAAATTTTCGCCAATGCAAGTTTTAAGACGTGTGATAGAGTAAATCTGAAAGAAGTTCTAGGCTGGTTACCTATCAGCCTCGTGATCATTACTGATTAAATAGTAAACAAACTGTAAACTCGATAGCGCTCCTTACGAATTTATCACTTGTTTCTTCTTGCTAGAGATGCATGTCTTATGCTTTCAATTCTTCTTCAATTGATAGAGGGAACTGCATGCTTGATAATTCTCTTCCGCTTCTAAAAGTTGGCTGATTTACTATAGATGTTTTTACTCACAACATCTGTCTCATGTTTACAGACGATTCGGTGAAGGCAGCTGATAGTTTTGCCATGGTCTGGTTTTCAGTTGACAATCTATAATACTAAACACAATTTAAAATAATTCTTGAAGGCAAAATGTTTTCACCCAGCAAATTCCCGTAACCAACTAATGTAGTCATCGATCCAACCAAGTCAGATACACAATTCAAGTCGTCTGCAGGATGAACAATTTAATATTTTTCACTCACCAAAGTAGTGTAATACATCGAATTTCACAAAGGATCAACTGTCATCCGGATCCAAGTGGTTTTCCGAAATTTCGTCGGCTGAGCTGGTGGGATACATGGATAGGTTGGTACAAATGAGCCACTTGCTGGCTACTATGTGAACATCTTTATTAACAGACGCATTGACATATGCAAATTTCTCTGATGAAGGATGAAACAATTTTATAAAAAGGCATGAATATCCTGAACAATTAAGTTTCAATATACTAACTGTATTTAAAAAAATGTATGCTGTAATCGAACTATGATCTCATGAAATTTTGAAGCAAGTGAACCTTTGCAGGAGATTTTGAGTCATATCATTCAAGGTCTCTAACCACCAGTTATGATTGTCTTATCGACCTTAACAACGTATTCTACACATACTAACATGGCTTAGTCCGCTTGTCAGTGACTTCATGGACTTTAGTCTGACCGCCCCTAGCCTTTTTCCAACCTACTCCTATATCACGTGACATTGGTCGTCTAGGTGGCAGATGGTTAGGCATACATAACCTTATACAGGCTGCTTCAGGATTGGCTTCCGTTGGTACCTGAACTAGCGATAAGAAGTGAAGCATTTGAGCGTGTTGACCGCTTCACTTATCTCGGCAGTCTCATCAGTGCTGATGGCCTGTTATGTAACGAAATCTCAGAAGGCTCGATTGGCTTTTGATAACTTGCGCCATTTATGGCGTAGGTGAGATATCCATGTGCTAAATAACGAACGAGTGTACTGCGCAGCACTTCGCTCCGTTCTCCTATATGGATTCGAACCATGGCCGGTAAGAGTAGAAGATATTCGTAGGTTACTGGTTTTCGATCATAGGTGTCTCTGAAGCATTGCTCGTACATCCTGGGACTATCGAATAGGCAATGCTGTTGTAAGGAAACGGCTACTAGGTAAGGATGGCAGACAAATTGATGAAGTAGTGAAACCTCATTGGTTGATGTGGTTGGTGCATGTTTTACGAATGCACGACCACCGACTGCGTCGACGAGCCATGTTTTGCGATGTTGGAATAGATTGGAAGAAGGCTAGTAGCGGCCAAAATAAAACATGCCACAAATCCATGAGGTCAGTGTCAAGAGGACTGAGACAGACAGATACAACACAGAACTTCGTTCGTAAGTACATCAGTTCAGGTTCCCGAACCACATCAGCACAGAGACACAACTGTCAGTTCAAATCCAAGAGTCGTAGCGATAGTAGAAGTATTAGCAGTAATGGAGAAGATTAGGGAGCGAAGATATGATTCGAGAAGTATAATTCAGTAAGATAAATTTAGAAGGAGAAAGGTAAAGATTATGAGGAATTCAGAAGATTAGAATTTGAAAGAACACAAAGAGTGGATACACCTGCGCCATTGCAAGCGATTCTGAACTATGTCGTTCAAGGTCTCTAACCACCGGTGACTTTCGTCTCGCAGACCCCAACCAGGTAGCCTACATCTACCAACATGACTCAGACCACTTGTCAGTGACCTCATGGATTTGTGCCATGTTTTGGTTTGGCCGTCCATAGCATTCCTCCAACCTACTCCTACACTGCAAAACATAGCTCGTCGCGGCAGTCGGTGGTTAGCCATACGTAACACATGTCCCAACCACCTCAACTGGTGAAGTTTCATTACTTCATCTATTGATTTGCCATCCCTACGTAGAACTCGTTTCCTAACTGTAGCATTGCTTATACGGTTGTCCCATGATACACGAGCAATGCTTCGGAGCCATCAATGATCGAAGACTAGTAACCTACGGAAATCCTCTACTCTTAACGGCCATGTTTCGCATCCGTACAGTAGGACGGAGCGAACCGTTGCACCGTACACTCGTCCTTTGGTTGGCAAACGGATATCTCGCCTGCGCCATAAGTGATGCAGGTTGGCAAAAGCCAATCGAGCCTTCTGTATCCGTGCTGAGATTTCTTCATTCACCAGGCCATCAGCACTGATGAGACTCCCAAGATAAGTGAAGCGGTCAACACGCTCGACTACTTCACTCCCTATCACTAGTTCAGTTGCCGATGCAACCCAATCTTGAAGCAACATTTCCCGACCGTAGCTGCTACCTTGACGTGGTGGTCGGGCTTGCCTATCGTGATAACCAAACCGAACTCATGTTCCTGAAGGTTCTACCATGCCAGGCAGGTTGATTGGAGAACGTTAAGACTAAAAGCAGCTACTCAAGGTCGGAGGGCGAAGTCGTACTGCTGACTGTGATGGAGGAGTGTGACAGCAGTAAGTTGTTTCCCTCGGACAACCAGCATGTGCAGCAATGCTACCTTCTCACAAGGAAGGAAGGGTTAGAAAGGGTCGACCCTAAAAATGTCACACCTCACCCTACCTCACGGATTTCCGTCTCCGTCGGTAATGTTGCCCACTAAGGGCTTTCAAGAGCGGAGCTAACACTCAAAAAACTCTTCATAAAACGGCAGTGCGTAATAGGCATCAAGCAGTTGTCCTTTGGGCTCTGTGGTCAGGCTCCTAGGTCGTTAAGACCAACACTAATCTACCTTCCTTTTCAGGTTCCTCAAGAAACAACCTTCCGTGCTGTGGGCAGCCAAGAAGTGACAATCGCCCTCATACTCGTAACAGCACACCAGACCAAATTGGTCAAAATCAAATCCTGCCTACACCAATACACACCTTTCTTCTCTCCTCAACGAACTCTACTCACAGTCCTTTTCTCACTGCACCGCTAATGCAGACGAAGCGAGTTCACGAAACGTCATTTCTGGTCTCCTGAAACCCCGTTCTAGACTACACATTGGAGATTTTAATGTACGGGCATTGTGTCAAATAGGGCAACAAGCTTCCTTAGCTAGGATGATGTATGCTGTGTCTCGGAAACGCGCATACAGGATCCTAGTAAAATTATTAACCTGATTTCACCTTGTCAAAACAAAGAAGCAGCTCGATTTACTCTTCGTGTATCTGGAAGCCCTGATGCTGCTCGCAGGGGTCTTGCTGGCGTAGGTATAGCGTTGAGTCCTAGGGCAGAACTAGCTCTCCTAGACTGGATCCCAGTAGATAGTCTCTTGTGCGCTGTCCGACTAAACGGGACAGTAAGGACTCGGAATGATAGGGACATTCGCCGTTTCCTCTTCGACATATCCGCCTATGCCCCCACTGACTGCCGTCCTGACGACGTAAAAGATGAGTTTTACAGAAAGCTTTCTGACCTCCAAAAAGTTAGGCGCTCTGATGTAGTTATAATGACTGGTGACTTTAATGCTCAGGTAGGTAGACTAAGTGAAAATGAAAGACACGTAGGTGGATGTTATGGTGTAGCGGCTCAGAGAACAGACAATGGTGACCGTCTGTTGCAACTATGCTCAGATAAACGCCTATTCTTAGCAAACACTAAATTTAGACATAAGGAAAAGCATCTCTTGACCTGGCGACCGCCGAAGTCGTCTCAACGTTGGACTCAACTAGATCACATCGCCATCAGCCACCGATGGAGGGGTTCGATAGAAGACTGTCGCTCGTTGTGGGGCACATGCTTAGATTCAGATCATGCCCTAGTGCGAGCTCGTATCTGTTTGAGGCTTACTAGGTGTAAGAAAGACAGTAAGAAAGCCCCTTAGGGTTTTACTTAATGATAATAGGGCGAAGAATATATTCCAGGAAGAACTAGAAAGACAGTTAGGCGACCATTTAAGCGATTCCGATCCTGAGGCAGGTTGGAATGATATCGAAAAGGCTGTGGAAACAGCAGTGATATCTGCTAGTAAGGCAGCGGCGATAGGCAACAGTAGACAACTTTTCCGACTTATCAAGGAAACTGGTATTAGTAATCCTAGTGTAATTGAGACTGACTATCTCGGAAAATGATGGGACTATTATCCATTCTCAATCCAGGAGACTGGATCGATGGGCAGAACACTTTAGGGATCAGTTCAACTGGCCTCGAGCCACTCTTCGGTTACCCACGATCTCCAGTCATCCTGAATGGCAAATCGACGTAAGTCCCCCTACTCTTTATGAAGTTGAGAAGGCGTTAAGAAACCTCAAGCGAGGGCGAGCTGCAGGTCCTGATAGACTGACCCCTGAGATATTCAAGGATGGTGGTTTAGTTTTAGCAGCCATGTTGACCGAGATCTTAGGTAGAATCTGGGAACTGGACGTAATCCCATCCAGCTGGTCTCAATCCCTGATTTTCCCAATTAATAAGAAAGGACAGCAGTCTTCTTGTGACAATCACAGAGGAATAAGTCTAACTAATATAGTATCTAAAATATTGTCCTCAATAATATTTCGACGCTTAATGAAAGCTCGTGAAGAGCAGACTCGAGAAAACCAGTCTGGTTTTCGACCTGGACGTGGTTGTATAGACCACATCTTCACACTCAGACAGGTCCTGGAACACAGACACATTTAGGCGTCCTACAATAGTAGTTTTCCTGGACCTCAAAGCGGCATTTGACTCAGTGGATCGTGAGGTTCTGTGGCAGTGTCTGTCATTGAAAGGTGTATCAAAGAAGTACATTAACCTTATACAAGCTCTGTACTCGAACTCCACTGGTCGAGTGAGAGCCTATGGCGCACCGTCAATGGAATTCTTTACTTCAAGTGGTGTCCTTCAGGGCTGTCCACTTTCTCCATTTTTGTTTAATTTTGTCATAGACATGCTCTTAGGAATAACCTTATCCTCGTCTGAAATTTCTGGAGTAGACCTTCTACCAGGAAAATCGCTTATTGACTTCGAAAATGCTGATGACATAGTCCTACTTGGTGAAGACGTTGACAAAATGCAGAGTCTTCTGACTACCCTAAGCAACAATGCAAGCATGTTCGGGATGCCGTTTTCCCCCTCGAAATGCAAAATGTTGTTTCAAGACTGTTGCATCGGCACCTGAACTAGTGATAGGGAGTGAAGTAGTCGAGCGTGTTGACCGCTTCACTTATCTCGAGAGTCTCATCAGTGCTGATTGCCTGGTGACTGACGAAATCTCAGCGCGGATACAGAAGGCTCGATTGGCTTTTGCCAACCTGCGTCACCTATGGCGTAGGCGTGATATCCATTCTCTAACCAAAGGACGAGTGTACTGTGCAGCAGTTCGCTCCGTTCTCCTATATGGCTGTGAAACATGGCCAGTGAGAGTAGAAGATATTCGTAGGTTACTGGTTTTCGATCATCGGTGTCTTCGAAGCATTGCTCGTATACCGTGGGACAACCGTATAAGCAATGCTACAGTTAGGAAACGAGTTCTAGGTAAGGATGGCAGATCAATAGATGAAGTGGTGAAACTTCATCAGTTGAGGTGGTTGGATCATGTGTTACGAATGCCTAACCACCGACTGCCTCGAAGAGCCTTGTTTTGTAGTGTAGGAGTAGGTTGGAAGAGAGCTAGGGGCGGCCAGACCAAAACATGGCAGAAATCCATGAAGTCATTGACGAGTGGACTTAGCCATGTTGGTAGATGTAGGCTACCTGGTTGGGGTCCGCGAGATGATAATAATCGATGGTTAGAGACCTTGAATGACATGGCTGAAAACCGTTTGCAATGGCGCAGGTGCATTTATTCTTTGTGTTCTCTCAAATCCTAATCTTCTGGATTCTTCAACCCCTCTAATTTTGTCTTTCTAAACTTTTCTCACTGAATCATACTTCTTGAATAATATCTTCTAATCCTAACCTCTCCGATTACTTCTAATACCTTTACTACCTCTACTACTATTGAATTTGAATTGACAATAACTTCTCTGTGCTGATGTGGTATGGCAACATGAACCGATGTACTTACGTACGAAGTTCTACGTTGCATCTGACTGACTGAATGAGAAAGAGAGTTAGGCGACCATTTAAGAGATTCCGATCGGGAAGTAGGTTTGAATGTTATCAAAAAGGCTGTGGAAACAGCAGTGTTATCTTCTAGTAAGGTAAACTATTAGGCTAGTATAAAGCCGTGGATCTCCGTAGTAACCACCGAACTGATGGATGCCCGAAAACTCATCCCACCTGGCTCTCAACATGATGAAAAACGAAGTCGGCTCAAGCGCAGGCGGATAAAAATTCTACGCAATGATCGAGAACAGTGGTCGGTGGAGAAAGCGAGGGAGGTGGATAAGGAAGCCGGCGATAGGCAACAGTAGGCAACTTTTCCGACTTATCAAGGAAACTGGTATTAGGAATCCTAGTGTAATTGAGACTGACTATCTCGGAAAATGATGGGACTATTATCCATTCTCAATCCAGGAGACTGGATCGATGGGCAGAACACTTTAGGGATCAGTTCAACTGGCCTCGAGCCACTCTTCGGTTACCCACGATCTCCAGTCATCCTGAATGGCAAATCGACGTAAGTCCCCCTACTCTTTATGAAGTTGAGAAGGCGTTAAGAAACCTCAAGCGAGGGCGAGCTGCAGGTCCTGATAGACTGACCCCTGAGATATTCAAGGATGGTGGTTTAGTTTTAGCAGCCATGTTGACCGAGATCTTAGGTAGAATCTGGGAACTGGACGTAATCCCATCCAGCTGGTCTCAATCCCTGATTTTCCCAATTAATAAGAAAAGACAAAAGTCTTCTTGTGACAGTCACAGAGAAATCAGTCTAACTGTTATTGTATTGAAAACATTGACCTCTATAATACTATGACGCTTAACGAAAGCTCGTGAAGGACAGACTGAAGAAAACCAGTCTGGTTTTCGACCTGGACGTGGATGTATAGACCAGATATCAACACGATGTCAGGTCCTGGAACACAGACACATATTTAGGCGTCCTTACTTACTTACTTACTTTCGCCTGTTACCCCCAATGGAGCATAGGCCGCCCACCAGTTTTCTCCAACCAATTCTGTCCTGGGCTTCCCTCTCCAATTCTGTCCAGTGTTTGTTCATTCCTCTCATATCTTTCTCTATTTCTCGGCGTAATGAATTCTTCGGAATTCCTCTTTTCCTTTTGCCTTGAGGGTTCCATGTGAGGGCTTGTCTCGTGACGCAGTTAGGTGCTTTTCGTAGTGTGTGTCCTATCCACTTCCACCGCTTCTTCCTGATTTCCTCCTCCACTGGAATCTGGTTTGTTCTCTCCCACAGTTCGTTGTTGCTAATGGTGTCTGGCCAACGAATCCGAAGTATTTTGCGTAGACAGCTTTTAATCAACACTTGTATCTTCTGGATAATGGCTTTGGTAGTTCTCCAAGTTTCCGCTCCATACAGTAGAACTATCTTGACATTTGTATTGAAAATCCTGATTTTGGTTTTGGTTGAAAGTTGTTTGGAGTTCCAGATATTTTTCAACTGTAGAAATGCAGCCCTCGCTTTGCCAATCCGCGCCCTCACATCTGCATCGGATCCACCTTGGTTGTCGATGATGCTGCCCAGATATGTAAAGGTGTTAACGTCCTCCAAGGCATCTCCATCAAGAGTGATTTGGTTGGCGCATGTTGTGTTGCATCGGAGAATTTTGCTTTTTCCTTTATGTATGTTGAGACCTACTGCTGCATAGGCTGCTGCTACACTGGTCGTCTTCTCTTGCATTTGTTGTTGCGTGTGCGATAGAAGAGCCAGATCATCTGCAAAGTCCAGATCGTCCAGCTGCGTCCTAACTGTCCAGTTGATACCATGCTTCCCTCCAGATGTCGACGTCTTCATAATCGAGTCGATCACCAGGAGAAAGAGAAAGGGTGAGAGTAAGCAACCTTGCCTGACACCGGTCTTCACCTCGAAAGAGTCTGTTAGCTGTCCATCGTGTACGATTTTGCAGTTGAATCCATCATAAGAATACCGTATGATGTTAACTACTTTCTCAGGCACACCGTAGTCTCAAAGAAGCCTCCACAGTGTTTTACTGTCCGTAGTCGATGAAGTTGATGTAGAGTGGTGAATTCCATTCAATTGATTGTTCCACAATGATCCGTAATGTAGCCATTCGGTCAGTACACGATCGATCCTTACGAAATCCGGCCTGTTGATCTCGAAGTTGGGCGTTTGCGAAGTCCTTCATTCTGTTTAACAATACCCTGTTGAAGACTTTGCCTGGTATTTAAAGAAGAGTGATGCCTGTGTAGTTCTCACACTTTCTGAGATCGCCCTTCTTTGATATTTTGATCAGGTATCCTTCTTTCCAATCTGATGGTACTTGTTCCTCATCCCAAATCTTCTTGAAGAGGATGTGAAATATTTTCTCAGTTGCTTCTACATCTGCTTTCATTGCCTCTGCTGGAATGTTGTCTGGTCCTGCTGCTTTGCCGCTCTTAATTTGTCTGATGGCCATACTGATCTCCTCAATCGTAGGTGCGCCAATATTGATTGGGAGGTCCGTAGATGCTGCTTCGATGTTGGGTGGGTTCAGTGGAGCTGGTCGATTCAGGAGTTCCTTAAAGTGCTCTACCCACCTATTTCGCTGTTCTTCAGTGTTGCTGAACACTTTGCCTTCCTTACTTTTCACTGGTCGTTCTGGTTTACGATAGTTTCCCGCCAGCTTCTTTGTAGTTTCGAACAATTGTCTCAAGTTTCCTTCTCTTGCAGCCTTTTCCGCCGTCATTGCTAGATCTTCCACATATTTTCGTTTGTCAGCTTTGATGCTCTTCTTCACTTCCCTGTTTGCTTCTGTGTATGCAGCTTGTGCGTTAACTTTCTCTGCTCTTGTTCGGCTGACATTGATTTCTGCCTTCTTGTTCCTCCTTTCTTCAATTTTTGTAAGAGTATCAACAGAGATCCATTCCTTGTGATGGTACTTCTTGTGACTCAGAACTTCGTGACATGTTGAAGTGATTGCCTCTTTGATCCCTTTCCAATTGTTCTCCAATGTTGCGTCCTCTCCATTGAGTAGATCCTGAAAGGCCTGGAACCTATTGGTGAGGGCTATCTTGAATTCGTTGAGTTTTACGGTATACCGAAGAAAGGCTGTATTAAACTTCTGTGGTGTTGTCTGCCCCGTTGTCCAGTGCTTCTTTAGTTTTAGTTTCATTTTGCCGACCAGCAAATGGTGATCTGAGGCTATATCAGCTCCTCTCTTGGTTCTCACATCCTCCATGGTCCTTCTGAACTTTTTGTTGATACAGATATGGTCAATCTGGTTTTGAGTAGTGTGGTCCGGTGAAATCCATGTAGCTTTGTGTATGCGTTTGTGCGGGAATATTGTGCCACCGATGACCAGTTTGTTGAAGGCACATAGGTTTGAAAATCTCTCACCATTTTCGTTCCTTTCTCCCAGTCCATGTCGTCCCATGATGTCTTCATATCCAGTGTTGTCCATGCCAACCTTAGCATTCATGTCTCCGATAAGAATCGTCAAATCCTTTGGTGAACATTTCTCGACGATTGACTTCAGCCTTTCGCAGAATTGATCTTCAACGTCGTCATTGTAGTCATTGTAGGTGCATAGGATTGGATGACGTTCATTGTAATGTCCTCTTTCCTTGTTTTGAAGGATGCTTTAATGATTCTGGGTCCATGAGATTCCCATCCTATCACTGCCTTTTGTGCATGTTTGGACAGCATCAGTGCAACTCCTTGTGTATGTGAAGCATTTTCCTCTTCATGACCAGAGTATAACGGCAGTTCCCCTGAAGCTAGTCTCAGTTGTCCTACCTGTGTCCAATGCGTTTCACTGATGCCGAGCACCTCGAGGTTGTATCTTTTCATTTCTGCCGCAACTTGAAATAGTCTTCCAGTCTCCCACAATGTACGAACGTTCCATGTACCTAAAAAAAATGGTTGCTCTGGTTGTCAGAAGAGGCATCGGCCCCGTGACTTCCGAGGGAACTCAGCTTTTATCACGCGACGTCATAATTCTTCTTCTAACTCCCAGGGCAGAGTTAAAACGGTTCGGATTATTTTTTCTGGTTAGCGTTTTTATGGCAAGTTAGTTTTCGACGGACTGGGGTCGCCAATCCCATGTCCAACCCTCCTCCTTTACCCGGGCTCGGGACCGGCAGTAGCCCCGAAGTTCTACTGGCGGAGTTATTTAGGCGTCCTACAATAGTAGTTTTCCTGGACCTCAAGGCGGCATTTGACTCAGTGGATCGTGAGGTTCTGTGGCAGTGTCTGTCATTGAGTGGTGTACCAAAGAAGTACATTAACCTTATACAAGCTATCTACTCGAACACCACTGTCGAGTGAGAGCCTATGGCGAACTGTCACCGGAATTGTTTACTTCAAGTAGTGTCCTTCAGGGCTGTCCACTATCTCCATTCTTGTTCGGGCTTGCCCATCGTGATGACCCTATCATGCCAGGCAGGCCGATTGGAGAACGATGAGACCAAAAGCAGCTACCCAGTGTCTGAGGGCGAAGTCGTACTGCTAACTGCAGAGGGGTGTGACAGCAGTAAGATGTTTCCCTCGGACGATCGTCGTCTGCAGCGACGCTGCCTTCTCACAAGGAAAGAAGGGTTAGAAAAGGTCGACCCTAAAAATGTCACACCTCACCCTACCTCACAGATTTCCGTCTACGTTTGTAAGGCCTTTAAAGAAGAACGGTGCTAACACTTTAAAAATGTCTCGGAAAATTGCCATGCATGACCGGCCTGCAGCAGTTGTCCGTTGGGCTCTTCAGTCACGCTCCTAAGTCTCTAAGACCAATACTAATCCAACTTCTTTTACAGGTTCCTCAAGAAAAACCTTTCCACGATGTTGGCGCACGGCAAGTGACAACCATCCTCACAACCGTAACAGCACAAGAGGCTAAATTGGTCACAATCAAATCCTTAATTTGGGATTTGAACTGACATTTGCGTTTCTGTGCTAATGTGGTATAGCAACCTGAACTTATGTACGTACTTACGAAGTTCTACATTGTAACTAACTGACTGACTCTTTATCTGTATTTTTATGTTCGACTAATCGTTATTATGTATGTAGGACTGAAAATGGGATAACTGAAAATAGATCTTTTTGCCGAACCACATCCGTGATTAATTATTCAGCACTTACCATAAAGTTGTTTGTCCACTTCTCACTTCTTTTAACCATACTGACGAAGACATTGTGTGTTATGTATTACTCATATTATTTGGTACTGTTACATATAAATTTCTAAATATGTTTTCATTCTAGATTGGTTGTCTCTGACCATCGTTTTGATAGAGTGTGCTGAATCTTATTTGATAATTATATTGCTACTTATATTGTGATTGATCGTTAAACTCATTCCCGTGTACAGGATTTCTGTTTTATATTTCTTTTCTAGAATGAAGCCAGCAGCAATGAAAAAATTTAGCATCAGTCATTCTTCTCCACTACCACCCACTGAGCCAGGTACCCCTAAAACTCCAGTGCCTGGACCAACTTCTCCTTGGCATTTTTTAAATCTCTTGTTGTTTTCAACTCTTCGAAGACCAATATTTATTGATCCAGCCATTAAAGCTGGGGTATATCTGTGCATAGCTGCTGGAGCATCTCTCATCTTCGATTTCGTGAGAGTCCCTCCAACTTACTTTTCCAATAAGCAAAATCCGCTCAATAGGTATTTTGTAAAGCTGGGATGGGCCTGGACATGTGGTTGTCTTGCAACTTTTGTAATCCTTTCTTCCTTTGTCTATACGGGTGGTAATATTAAACTTATGCGCGGGCACATTCTACGCTTGGTCGTTGGCTCTGGTTGTTGGTATACTGTAACGGGATTCATAAACTTAATTTACGATTGGTCTGGCCAATGTCATCCAGCATCGGTAACCTTGCCTAATGGACTCCATCCTAATCAGCCAATAACATGCCGTCGAGCTGGAGGTGTTTGGCTAGGATTTGATATATCGGGTCACTGTTTTCTGTTAGTCATGTCTAACCTATGGATTATAGAAGAACTGAGTTGTATGCGACACTGGAACAAACTCTCTGAAATGCTACAGCTGAATAAAAGCAACGGATCACACCATCCTACTAATATCAGCGGAATTCGTCATGTCTCTGAACAAGAGCTGAACATAATGCGTTCTGCTTATCGAAAACTAACAACTATGATTCGCCTAATATTTTCGTTTACCGCTTGTTTGTCAATGCTTTGGGATATTATGTTCCTCTCAACAGTTATCTATTTCCATACTATGCCATCAAAGCTTTTGGGTACAGCACTTGGTGTGGCTTGTTGGTTCCTATTTTACCGCGTCATTTTTCACAGTAGCACGACTGGATCTTGGGGTGGCTTGGCTCCTGGACTACCCGGAAATGGTCCTATTAAATTTGTACCCAATTAGTCCCCCGATAAAATATAAATAATTACTGTTTGTACAGAATATCAGTTTTCATAAAGGATTTAGTTTAATGTTTCAGTATTCATCACTTTTAAATCTCCTCAGTGTTTTCATATTGACTAACTGATCGATTTTATGACCATTTATATTGTACTGCTATTACTTTCAAATATTAGAGGACACAGTCATCTTGATTTGCAACCACATAAATTATCGTTTATAGTTATTATGTACCATAAATTCTGAGTTCTTCCAGTCTTTTACACAGATCCTGAGGTCTGGTGAAAAGCAACCGCATTTCTGTCTCAGTCGTCCAAATACATATGTCAAACTAACGAAAGAACTACGAGCGAATTTTACATGCTTCTTTCATATTCACTTTTAATGGAATTGTGAACAACGATAAAGTCGCAAGTAGTGCAAAATAGCAAATGTCTAACTCGTACCTTATTTAACTCAAGATTCTGTCGATCGTTAGCATCCATAAAAACAAAGTAAGCCGAAAATATCAAGCAGTAAACCGATCATTCTTCAAAATACCTATGAATACCTTATGCGGAGTCATGAACCTACGCCTTGACAACATTTTTCACCAGCAAGACGCAGAACACATACTAATAAATCAACAGCAACGTAGAACTTCGTACGTACGTACATCAGTTCAAGTTACCATACCACATCAACACAGAGATGTAATTATCAATTCAAATCCCATAGTAGTAGAGGTGGTAAGAGTATAAGCAGTAATCAGAGAGATTAGGGTTCGAAGAAAGTATTCGAGAAGTAAAATCTAGTGAAATAAACTTAAAAACAAAAAGATAGAGTGACGAGGGATTCAGAAGTTTAGGATCTGAGGGAACACAAAGAATGTATGCACATGCGCCATTGTCAACGCTTTTGAGCCATGTCATTCACGGTCTCCAACCATTGATTACTATCATCTCGCAGTTCACTCGTCTTTTGGTTAGCAAAGGGATATCTCGCCTACGCCATAAGTGACGCAAGTTGGCAAACGCCAATCGACAGGCCCGAATCCTTCACTACCTATCACTAATTCAGTTGCCGATGCAGCCCGGTCATGAAGCAACATTTTGCATTTCGAGGGGTAGGGAACCGCATCCCGAACACGCTTGCATTGTTGCTTAGGGTAGTCAGAAGACTCTGCATTTTGTCAGCGTCTTCACCAAGTGGGACTATGTCATCGGCATATTCGAAGTCAATAAGCGAGCCACCTGGTAGAAGGTCTACTCCTGGAAATTCAGACGATGATACGATTATTTCTAGGAGCACGTCTATGATAAAATCAAACAAGAATGGAGACAGTGGACAGCCCTGAAGGACACCAATTGAAGTAAACAATTCCGGTGACAGTTCGCCATAAGCTGTCACTCGACCAGTGGAGTTCGAGTACAGAGCTTGTATAAGGTTAATGTACTTCTTTGATACACCTTTCAATGACAGACACTGCCACAGAACCTCACGATCCACTGAGTCAAATGCCGCCTTGAGGTCCAGGAAAACTACTATTGTAGGACGCCTAAATGTGTCTGTGTTCCAGGACCTGTCTGAGTGTGAAGATGTGGTCTATACAACCACGTCCAGGTCGAAAACCAGACTGGTTTTCTCGAGTCTGCTCTTCACGAGCTTTCATTAAGCGTCGAAATACTATTGAGGACAATATTTTAGGTACTATATTAGTTAGACTTATTCCTCTGTGATTGTCACAATAAGACTGCTGTCCTTTCTTATAAATTGGGACAATCAGTGATTGAGACCAGCTGGATGGGATTACGTCCAGTTCCCAGATTCTACCTAAGATCTCGGTCAACATGGCTGCTAAAACTAAACCACCATCCTTGAATATCTCAGGGGTCAGTCTATCAGGACCTGCAGCTCGCCCTCGCTTCAGGTTTCCTAACGCCTTCTCAACTTCATAAAGAGTAGGGGGACTTACGTCGATTTGCCATTCAGGATGACTGGAGATCGTGGGTAACCGAAGAGTGGCTCGAGGCCAGTTGAACTGATCCCTAAAGTGTTCTGCCCATCGATCCAGTCTCCTGGATTGAGAATGGATAATAGTCCCATCATTTTCCGAGATAGTCAGTCTCAATTACACTAGGATTACTAATACCAGTTTCCTTGATAAGTCGGAAAAGTTGTCTACTGTTGCCTATCGCCGCTTCCTTACTAGCAGATATCACCGCTGTTTCCACAGCCTTTTCGATATCATTCCAACCTGCCTCCGGATCGGAATCGCTTAAATGGTCGCCTAACTGTCTTTCTAGTTCTTCCTGGAATATATTCTTCGCCCTATTATCATTAAGTAAAACCCTAAGGGGCTTTCTTACTGTCTTTCTTACACCTAGTAAGCCTCAAACAGATACGAGCTCGCACTAGGGCATGATCTGAATCTAAGCATGTGCCCCACAACGAGCGACAGTCTTCTATCGAACCCCTCGATCGGTGGCTGATGGCGATGTGATCTAGTTGAGTCCAACGTTGAGACGACTTCGGCGGTCGCCAGGTCAAGAGATGCTTTTCCTTATGTCTAAATTTAGTGTTTGCTAAGAATAGGCGTTTATCTGAGCATAGTTGCAACAGACGGTCACCATTGTCTGTTCTCTGAGCCGCTACACCATAACATCCACCTACGTGTCTTTCATTTTCACTTAGTCTACCTACCTGAGCATTAAAGTCACCAGTCATTATAACTACATCAGAGCGCCTAACTTTTTGGAGGTCAGAAAGCTTTCTGTAAAACTCATCTTTTACGTCGTCAGGACGGTAGTCAGTGGGGGCATAGGCGGATATGTCGAAGAGGAAACGGCGAGTGTCCCTATCATTCCGAGTCCTTACTGTCCCGTTTAGTCGGACAGCGCACAAGCGACTATCTACTGGGATCCAGTCTAGGAGAGCTAGTTCTGCCCTAGGACTCAATGCTATACCTACACCAGCGAGACCCCTGGGAGCAGCATCAGGGCTTCCAGATACACGAAGAGTAAATCGAGCTGCTTCTTTGTTTTGACAAGGTGAAATCAGGTTAATAATTTTACTAGGATCCTGTATGCGCGTTTCCGAGACACAGCATACATCGTCCTAGCTAAGGAAGCTTGTTGCCCTATTTGACACAATGCCCGTACATTAAAATCTCCAATGTGTAGTCTGGAAGGAGGTTGCAAGTCAGTTAGTTTCAAGTTAGTGTTTGCTAAGAAAAGGCGGTTATCTGAGCATACTTGCAACAGACGGTCACGATTGTCTGTTCTCTGAGCCGCGACACCATAACATCCACCTACGTGTCTTTCATTTTCACTCAGTCTACCTACTTGAGCATTAAAGTCACTCGCCATTATAACTACATCAGAGCGCCTAACTTTTTGGAGGAGGTCCGAAAGCTTTCTTTTACATTGTCAGGACGGCAGTCTGGGGGCGTAGGCTGTACATTGATGTTTGTCCGAGGGAAACGCCTTTCTGCTGTCACACCTCTCGGCAGTCAGTAGTACGACTACGCCTTCAGAACTTAGGTAGCTGCTTTTAGTCTCATCGTTCTCTAATCGACATGTCTGACATGGTAGAACCTTCAGGAACATATGTCCCAGCCAATTTAGCTCGTTTGGGTCATCAAGATAGGAAAGCCCGACCACTACGTCAAGGTAGCAGCTAAGGTCGTGGAATGAAATGGCTCAAAAGCGTTTACAATGGCGCATGTGCATACATTCTTTGTGTTCCCTCAGATCCTAAACTTCTGAATCCCTCGTCACTCTATCTTTTTGTTTTTAAGTTTATTTCACTAGATTTTACTTCTCGAATACTTTCTTCGAACCCTAATCTCTCTGATTACTGCTTATACTCTTACCACCTCTACTACTATGGGATTTGAATTGATAATTACATCTCTGTATTGATGTGGTATGGTAACTTGAACTGATGTACGTACGTACGAAGTTCTACGTTGCTGTTGATTGATTAGCTTAATCGGTCATAATTTTTTTTAGTAGGACAGAAAAGCAAATAATCTGCGCAATGAATACCCTTTTAATGGTAATAAACCCTAATAATTATGCTATAACTTGTTTATATTCCATTTCGTACCTGGTTACACCAAAAACTAGTGTTTTTATTATGGTTTATACGTATATATCAGGGGTAAAAATGTCAGTCATCTAGTTACAACGTAGAAGTTTGTACGCACATACATATGATCAGGTTGTCATACCACATTAGCACAGAGATGCAGTTGTTAGAGTTGGGGTAAAAAAATGTATACAACCAAATATGTAATTCATATCCCAATGGTGCTATCTTTTTAATGTGGTTATGAATGACCCGAGGAAAGTCATTGGGTCTTAACCAAATCAACCGACAGAGCATTTAATGAATGTCAAGCAGTCTGTTGAACCTCGTAAAGAACAACCAGCGCGCATCAGTCGATTGCATGAACAGGCATTTGTGGCAGTGGTTACGCCTTGCACTTCTGTAAACTGTTAATACTAATATATGCCGTTGCCTATTGAAAGTATTTACTCTATCCACCTGGTTATCACGATAATCATAATCCTAGTTAAGCATTAACTACAAGGTGACTTTGACGTATGCTAGGAGGCCAGATCATGTACGTCAAACTAGAGTAGACACGCAGCCATCGACACAGATCACCTTTGTTTGTGATCTACAAGTATACCCTCAAAATTTAGTGATAAAGAAAATAACCATCATCGTTTCAATCTTGGTCAGAATTCTTGATGAATGAGATTTTGCCACTTGATAGAAATAACACGATGCTTAAAGAAAATTTTGTAATCAAACAATTAGAATAAATTTGAGCACACATTCGAAAAATGCAAGTCATTCAATTCCTATCCATAAAGTATAGCTTTGATGTATAATTAATAATTACGGTATTGCCCCGAGAATCCGTTGTTTTTTATTCAACTCAGCAGTTCTGAGATGTCATATAATAGTGGGTATTTGTCTGCTCTCTCTTTTAGTACCCTCAAATATATATAGCAATGATGTAGGTCTCCATTAAAGTGGGAAGTAATAAGAACTAATACTAAGGTATAATCATTGGTCAGGATACGTTTCCCCGAAAATGAAAGCAATATTGCTTTAAAGATAAATGTACCAGTGTCTTTGGAGCAAGAAAACCAGTTTGGCTTACATACTTTTATAGAATACAGAAGTAAAATGCACTTACTAAGTATCACATGTTAGGATACTGGGTAACAGTTCTTACTGGCTGAAATAAAACCGATATCTTCTCCCGTATATGGGATTCCATATTGACTGACTAACATTTCCCGACAGTTAATCACTGTCGATTTAGGATCTAGCACGAATATTTATCGGTCAGAGTCGCCATAGTACCAGCATAGTTGGGTAAAAAGCCAACAAGACGTGTAGTCGACAAAAAACAGTAACAGGTGCCGTGATCATCCGAAGAAAACATCTTGATGCTGTCACACCCCTCTGCAGTCAGCAGTACTTCGCCCTCAGACCTGCTGCTTACAGTCTTACCATTCTCCAGTCGACCTGCCTGGCATGGTAGAACCTATAGGAATATATGTTCCGGCCAACATAGCTTGGTCGGATCACCACGATACGCATGCACGACCACCACGTCAAGGTAGCAGCTACGCTAGGGAGTACAGAAGCAGGTATGAAGATTAGAGGTAGCCAGTAAAGACATGGCATCACTCCAAACTGGGTTGTATAGGGAATGGTATATCTCCTCATTTGGGTGTAGGTGGAAATCAGTTGCAATGCTCATCCTTCTGATTCTAGGGTTCATTGTTATTAAGTCCTTATTCATTAAATTTATTCATCTTTTTTGGATAGCATTCCTCCAGTTTAGTTTTCCACTGCTAGTTCATTCTGACTACTGTACTTTGTTAATTTCCTTAAGCAATGTAGTGTAATAACTTAAGGACATACTAATCGATGGCTTAAGTTGTTTGTGACTAACATTTAAGCACGAAAATCCAGGAATAAGGTTAAATGTTTGGGAGTATTTCATCGATCATGTTGGCAAAACGAAATATCATGGCAATAAGAAATTCGTTACATAATAAGAAAAACTTGTGGAATGAAACAAATATATCATAAAATGGAATTGTATTAAAATAGTTGATGAATAATAAGATTTAGTGATGTTTACAAAATGAAACTTTGTACAGAATTGAAAAGTAATAAAATCTGTTATGTACAAGATTACAGATAATAATCCACTAGTAATGGAAGTTTGATCGGTACTTTATTTAAATGCCATCAATAGTTAACAAGAAACTTACTTTAATCATCAACAGTTAGATCAATTGAAATATCAGATAATACAGGAACAGACTGCCCTAATATAGAGGCTGTGACTGGACCAGGAGCTATTGGACGCAAGGATTTCTCTTTTAACCAAGGAGCAAGAGATTCAATGTTATTCACTGAGTGAGTTATTTGTATATCTTTTGAAGTTTTCTCACTGCTAGTTATAAGAGTAATTTGAGAAGTATCTGACATATCAGAGGATGTTTGTGTTGTGAATATTGAGTGGTTAACTTTTTTCAACCTTCTTTTAAGTTTTCCAACTCGTCGTCTATCAAGGGACGTTATATAATTTTCTGGTTCGTCTGGTACTTTGTAAGTCCTTTCATTATTACACTGAGACACAATATCTTCAGTAGGAGAATTATTAATAGCATTGTCTGGTAAATAAATACATACTTTTTTGATCGATTTTTCTTTCGGCTGGTTTTTACACATATCAGAAGATGCCACTGGGTTACTGAACACATTATTGGCGTTTTCATTTGCAGGATATAAGTATCCATTTGATTCAGTGAAGTCATCTCCAAAAGTGGAATTTTTTTTCTCATGATCACAAATAGTTTCAGAACTCATAGAAACGGTCTCACGTAAGTTTGAGGAAGTAGTTAAATCAAGCTGCAAACCTGAAATGGGGGCCTTTTCATTTAACGAACTATCCGAACTGTGATGAATAACTTGAGAAGGCTGAGATACACTAAACTTTGAGTTTAACATTTCAATATCATTGAGGGAAGCAATAAAAGTGCTATTTCCAGTGATTATATCTTTATCAGAAATGGATGGAGACGTACACTGGGGTATCTTAACATGCTCATTACAAGTGTCTTGTAACGAAGTCGATAAATGTAATGAGTTTGAAATGTCTACATGTGCAACCTCTGGTAATGTGGTTAAATGATTTATTACAACTGAAGACTGATCTGAACATTCATTCTCGATTTTACTAGTATCACATACTATCGCGTTCTCTAAAGTTGGTGTAAGTGATGTTTGCACACTGTTCTGAACTAATGGATCATTATTTTGAGGGATTGTGATCTGATGATCTTGATCAACATTAGTTTTACTATGAACATTACAACGTCCACCATCAACAGAATGAGTATCATTTTCAGATTCATTATTGTTGATAACGAATGCAGGATGATTTTTGTAGGGTTTACACACATTTTGATCACATGATTTCACTACGTCTGCTTCTCTAGACGATTTTTCATCCATGTCTATTAAATCAACATCAAGCCTAATTTTACTGACATCAGTAATTAAAGGACTGTTTGTGTTAACAAAAGAGGTTATATTATGGTAACTAGTTTCTTTAGTGTCTGTGTTCAAGGAATTTGAGTTGTGTTTTAGAACCGGATGATAAGTTGAATTTCTAGTAGTGCTATCGGCTGGACGAAGATTATCAGGGGTGGGAATAGACACATCAGGAACACAGCTAGGTGATTGACAACTGACAAGGCGCGGTTCAGGTGATTTAACACTTGGATCTGAAGCAATATTGATTCGATCACTAGACAGCGTTTCACAAACAAAGTTATTGTTCGGGTACAAATTACATGCGTCAGATTTATGGATATTAATATTAACTGTGGTAGAGAGTTCTGTGTTAAGGTTAGAACTAGACACTCTAGCAGAAGTATCATGTGAAAATGTCAGCTTTGAATAGACAAACTCCTGTGAATCACTGGCGAGAGAAGAAACGTCTTGATTGGTGAGTACCTGCGAGCTTTTTTGGACTATATGTTGAGTGGGAATAAAACTCGGATGAACTGGTGGCCAAGATGATAGCGGAATTATAGTAGGTTCCTTTGGAAGAGAATGAGATGAATTATTTTTGGAACCATACGGAATACTTAGAATAGAGCATGGCAACTTTAAATTTTTGTGTAGTAACTGACAGTTACAGCATTTAGCAAGTGTCTTGAGAAGGTTCATCATTTCTTTAGCAATATACCTTAATTCTGTTTCATGCTGACGTCGAGTCCAAAACTCAATTACATCATATTGACTTTGCAGTGACGAAAAAAAGTATGTTAAGTCAATATCGGCACGTGAATTAACTTCAGTGGATAAGCCTTTGTAAGCTGGAATCCAAGAGTTCGTAATGGATGTATAGGTCTGTGATAGTTGACTCTTGAAATATAACACTTTGTCACTAACTGAATGAAGATGTCTAGTTACATCACTAGTGAGATAGTCCAGTAAACGAAAAGATGTTTCGATGAAGACTGAAAAGTTAAACTTTGGTATAGGAGCAGCCAAATGAACTAATTTTTCCATATATTTAAGCGAATCAATGACCCATTGCTTGGAATTTAGTAAAGCCAGTTTTTCTTCATCACAAGACATAATGTTGTGATTGTAAAACGGACCAAATAAGAATGTATTTCCAGTTAAAAGACGTAAACTACTGTATATTCGCTCCAACAGGTTTATCAGATTATGAATATGAGGATTAACCTCTTCATTAAATATGCGACCAATATTGTCTCCAGCAACAGCTTCTGATTCGAAAAGACGTGCGCGACCTCGAGCAATACGTAAATAAGACAGTTGCTCAGTTTCATTACAATGGGTTTTTGAAAGTTCATATCTTGCTTTCAAACAGGCACCAGCTGACATAAGCGATGCATAAGAATCACGTAATCTGCCCAAACAAACAGATACAGCTTGATGTAAATGTTTCATGATAATAAACAAATTAATGAATATCTTTTCATTCACTTGGACATTGAAATTATAATGCATATTTGGCTTGGAATCAGTGAAAACACGAATGCAAGTATTATGAAAAGAATTGATAAGCAATCCAAATGCTGCAATATGATAAACAGGTAAACCAACATTTGTTTTTAATATAGTTGTAAGTGATTTTGGAAGACAATTAAATAACTTTGTATACAATTCCATATCATGATAGCTACCATGTAGGTTATTAAGTGATAAATTATTCGTAGAATCGTTCTGATTCGTTTGTAACATTGGTAACAATGAAAACGCATTAGACATTTGTCTAGATTTAACAGAGAAGGTTTTTGAAAAGTTTAAAATACGTTTTTTTGCATCCGGTTTAAAAATTAAGTATGATAATGTATGCAGCAACATCTTTGGACAACAGTCGTACCAAGTTTCATGTGATAATAAACAATTATATGTAATAGATAATATTTCTTTTAAAATATTATCAGAATGCCAGTGTACAATAAATAGTGGAGTAGATTTTGAAACAGTACATGAATAATGTGGTAAAGAAATCGATCTTAACGGCGATAAACCAGTTGATGTACAAATATGGATATCACCTAAAGGTATTCTACGACAATAATGTCGACAATGTTTTAAAACATTTCTTAGAACTAATTGGTTTTTACAATGAACCAGTAATAAATACAAAATTCGTAAAACATCTCCAAGTAACAAATGAGTTTTTGTTTCACCCCTAAAAAAGAAATAAAATTTTAAAGTAAAAAAAAAGCTTCTTTTAGAAATTATTGAAATATCTACTTTTCAATAAAGAGATTTTGGATTAGTTTCCATGACTTTTTTAAACAAACGGTATACGGTATCAGTCAGTCAGTCAGTCAGATGCAACGTAGAACTTCGTACGTAAGTACATCGGTTCATGTTGCCATACCACATCAGCACAGAGATATAATTGTCAATTCAAATCCAATAGTACAAGAGGTAGAAAAGGTATTGAAAGTAATCGAAGAGGTTAGGATTAGAAGATATTATTCAAGAAGTATGATTCAGTGAGAAAAGTTTAGAAAGACAAAATTAGAGGTGTAGAAGAATCCAGAAGATTAGGATTTGACAGAACACAAAGAATAAATGCACCGGCGCCATTGCAAACGGTTTTCAGCCATGTCATTCAAGGTCTCTAACCATCGATTATTATCATCTCGCGGACCCCAACCAGGCAGTCGACAACTACCAACACGACTCAATCCACTTGTCAATGACTTCATGGATTTCTGCCATGTTTTGGTCTGGCCGCCCCTACCCTCCTTTCAACCTATTCGTACACCACAAAACAAAGCTCTTCGAGGCAGTCGGTGGTTAGGCATTCGTAACACATGTCCCAACCACCTCAACTGATGAAGTTTCAATACTTCATCGATTGATCTGCCATTCTTACCTAGCACCCGATTCCTAATAACAGCGGTGCTCACTCGGGTGTCCCACGGTATACGAGCAATGCTTCGAAGACACCGATGATCGAAAACCAGTAACCTACGAATATCTTCAACTCTCACTGGCCATGTTTCACAGCCATATAGGAGAACGGAGCGAACTGCTGCACAGTACACTCGTCCTTTGATTAGAGAATGGATATCACGCCTACGTCATAAGTGACGCAGGTTGGCAAAAGCCAATCGAGCCTTCTGTATCCGTGCTGAGATTTCGTCAGTCACCAGGCAATCAGCACTGATGAGACTCTCGAGATAAGTGAAGCGGTCTACACGCTCGACTACTTCACTCCCTATCACTAGTTCAGGTGCCGATGCAACAGTCTTGAAACAACATTTGGCATTTCGAGGGGGAAAACGGCATCCCGAACATGCTTGCATTGTTGCTTAGGGTAGTCAGAAGACTCTGCATTTTGTCAACGTCTTCACCAAGTAGGACTATGTCATCCGCATATTCTAAGTCAATAAGCGAGCCACCTGGTAGAAGGTCTACTCCTGGAAATTCAGACGACGATACGTTTATTTCTAGGAGCACGTCTATGATAAAATCAAACAAGAATGGAGACAGTGGACAGCCCTGAAGGACACTACTTGAAGTAAACAATCCCGGTGACAGTTCGCCATAAGCTGTCACTCGACCAGTGGAGTTCGAGTACAGAGCTTGTATAAGGTTAATGTACTTCTTTGATACACCTTTCAATGACAGACACTGCCACAGAACCTCACGATCCACTGAGTCAAATGCCGCCTTGAGGTCCAGGAAAACTACTATTGTAGGACGCCTAAATGTGTCTGTGTTCCAGGACCTGTCTGAGTGTGAAGATGTGGTCTATACAACCACGTCCAGGTCGAAAACCAGACTGGTTTTCTCGAGTCTGCTCTTAATGAGCTTTCATTAAGCGTCGAAATATTATTGAGGACAATATTTTAGATACTATATTAGTTAGACTTATTCCCCTGTGATTGTCACAAGAAGACTTCTGTCCTTTCTTATAAATTGGGACAATCAGTGATTGAGACCAGTTGGATGGGATTATGTCCAGTTCCCAGATTCTACCTAAGATCTATGTCTAAAGTTAGTGTTCGATAAGAATAGGCGGTTATCTGAGCATAGTTGCAACAGACAGTCACCATTGTCTGTTCTCTGAGCCGCTACACCATAACATCCACCTACGTGTCTTTCATTTTCACTTAGTCTACCTACCTGAGCATTAAAGTCACCAGTCATTATAACTACATCAGAGCGCCTAACTTTTTGGAGGTCAGAAAGCTTTCTGTAAAACTCATCTTTTACGTCGTCAGGACGGTAGTCAGTGGGGGCATAGGCAGATATGTCGAAGAGGAAACGGCGAGTGTCCCTATCGTTCCGAGTCCTTACTGTCCCGTTTAGTCGGACAGCGCACAAGAGACTAACTAATGGGATCCAGTCTCGGAGCGCCAGTTCTGCCCTAGGACTCAATGCTATACCTACACCAGCGAGACCCCGGGAAGGAGCATCGGGGCTACCGGTTACACGAAGAGTAAATCGGGCTGCTTCTTTGTTTTGACAAGGTGAAATCAGATTAATAATTTTACTAGGATCCTGTATTTGCGTCTCTGAGACGCAGCATACATCGATGGACCTATTTGATATTGTTGTACTGACTCCAAAACTTGCTGACTGAAAACAAATATAAGCCAACATTACATTTGCAAGGATGTTTTCTGACATGAAATGGATAAAAAGCTGGCTAAAAGAAATATACATACTGTTCCACTTTAACTCAATTATTGTTTTCATATAATTGCGATAAAGCTTACCAATAGGTTAATGATTATGCAGGAATTTCAGCTTAAAAAACATTTCTGGAGTCAGTATCGTTGACAGCTGACTGACACTGACAGATACAACGCAGAACTTCGTACGTAAGTACGTACCACATCAGCACAGAGACACAACTGTCAGTTCAAATCCAAGAGTCGTAGCGATAGTAGAAGTATTAGCAGTAATGGAGAAGATTAGGGAGCGAAGATATGATTCGAGAAGTATAATTCAATAAGATAAATTTAGAAGGAGAAAGGTAAAGATTATGAGGAATTCAGAAGATTAGGATTTGAAAGAACACAAAGAGTGGATACACCTGTGCGATTGCAAGCGATTCTGAGCCATGTCGCTCAAGGTCTCTAACCACCGGTGACTTTCGTCTCGCAGACCCCAACCAGGTAGCCTACATCTACCAACATGACTCAGACCACTTGTCAGTGACTTCGTGGATTTGTGCCATGTTTTGGTTTGGCCGTCCATAGCTTTCTTCCAACCTACTCCTACACTGCAAAACATAGCTCGTCGCGGCAGTCGGTGGTTAGCCATACGTAACACATGTCCCAACCACCTCAACTGGTGAAGTTTCATTACTTCATCTATTGATTTGCCATCCCTACGTAGAACTCGTTTCCTAACTGTAGCATTGCTTATACGGTTGTCCCATGATACACGAGCAATGCTTCGGAGACATCGATTATTACAACCCAAAGGTAGCAGCTTTGACTGGTTGATTTTAGTTATGATAACAACCAGATTGAGTTTTCCTGACTGGAACACTTGTTCCTTGATATCGTCACCATGTCGAGAAGGTTGGTTGGATAGTTTTAGTACCTTGAATGCGGATAACGTAAGAACCTCGGAATGCGATCGTACTACTAACTGTACTGAGATTTTTTCACCGATAAGCAGATCTGAGCTACTAACAAATAACTGAAGGGATTGGAGAGTATCAACCGTAAAAATCGTACACCACCTTAACAAATGGATTTCAAGCACCAGTAGTAAGGTTTAACAATTACATAGCTAACAAAACAGATTTTATTCACAAAGTTATGTGTAACCGACCGCAAACAACTATTTCCTGGGGTGCTTGGCCTAGCGTTAAGGTAGGCTGCAATTTTAAAGTGATGTGACCGGCCGGGAAGTGCCAATTATTAGCACAGCACTCAAAATAATTTTTTGTACCGCAAATACAACCAGATATTTAATGAACTCTTGCTGTACTGAGATGTACAGTTAGATACTAGATAGTTCCCGGTACCATATTTGAACTTACATATGGTCGAAACAGCATTACCACAAAAATGTGATATTGAAATAGCTCTTTCTGCGTTACCTTTTCATAGTCATTACATTCATTAATAGTTAGCGTCTCAGTTAGTAAACACTACATTATTCTTAAGTAATGATAACAAAATATATAAACACTGAGATTACGATTTGATCAGCAGCGTAAATGTTAACAGCAATTTCGAAATAACAGAACAAAATATCAACATCTTCATTATAATGACGATCACTGATATATGATACAGTAATGTTATTACTCTAGAAAACTATACTTTCATTTGAAGTAAACATGACAAGTGTGATATGTCACCAAAAGCAAACAAACAAAGAAAGTTCTAAAAATCAACTCAAACCAGAGATAAAGAACGAATAGTAAAATAGAAAAAAAGCTTACTTTTCATATTTTGATGTGTAAGTATAAACCCACTGTGGAGTCTGTGAGAATTTTGCTTCTGGATCTCTATCAAAATCAAGTGATGAGACTAATCGGAGTCCAACAGAATCTTCCATTGAGCGTAATTTCCATTTCTGGCAAGTCAGATTAGTATAGAGAAAAAGAGAAAACTTGTTGAACAAGATGACAAAAGTCTACACACTGTGATGAATAAAAGTTTCAAGAACACTTAGGCATTCTATCCACACAGTGTGGTTATAATACACAAAACGAGAAATATGTGATTTTCTTTTTACTTGAGGGAATTAATGTGCTGTCAACGATTGGTTTTTGCCAACTTGCGTCACCTATGGCGTAGGCGAGATATTCGCTCGCTTACCAAAAGACGAGTGTACGGTGCAACGGTTCGCTCCGTCCTACTGTACGGATGCGAAACATGGCCGTTAAGAGTAGAGGACTTCCGTAGGTTACTAGTCTTCGATCATTGATGGCTCCGAAGCATTGCTCGTGTATCATGGGACAACCGTATAAGCAATGCTACAGTTAGGAAACGAGTTCTACGTAGGGATGGCAAATCAATAGATGAAGTAATGAAACTTCACCAGTTGAGGTGGTTGGGACATGTGTTACGTATGGCTAACCACCGACTGCCGCGACGAGCTATGTTTTGCAGTGTAGGAGTAGGTTGGAAGAAAGCTATGGACGGCCAAACCAAAACATGGCACAAATCCACGAAGTCACTGACAAGTGGTCTGAGTCATGTTGGTAGATGTAGGCTACCTGGTTGGGGTCTGCGAGACGAAAGTCACCGGTGGTTAGAGACCTTGAGCGACATGGCTCAGAATCGCTTGCAATCGCACAGGTGTATCCACTCTTTGTGTTCTTTCAAATCCTAATCTTCTGAATTCCTCATAATCTTTACCTTTCTCCTTCTAAATTTATCTTATTGAATTATACTTCTCGAATCATATCTTCGCTCCCTAATCTTCTCCATTACTGCTAATACTTCTACTATCGCTACGACTCTTGGATTTGAACTGACAGTTGAGTCTCTGTGCTGATGTGGTACGTACTTACGTACGAAGTTCTGCGTTGTATCTGTCAGTGTCAGTCAGCTGTCAACGATACTGACTCCAGAAATGTTTTTCGAGAGAAAAAACAAAGAACTTACATACTTTCTGATGTAAAAGGTAATGTATGTTGAAAAAGAGATATGATGAAATTCTTTGGCACACAGCAATAAACCCAGGTTTTATCCATTGAGTATGGTTACTTAACTTAAGCAGGAAAATTGGGCTTTTGTGATACAGATTTGAGTTGTGATAATTCTTCTATAGATATATATTGTACCAACCACTCGTTAACCTTATCAAAGACAATATTACATTACATAACTATACAACAATTATTTAATAATCATGATTGAGATTACAAGCTTATTTATTTTGATATAAGTAGAGCTGTTTTTTATTGGATTACTGTATAGTTAACTTTCGATAAGCCATAAACATGAAGGATACGACAAATATAAAGGAACAGACTACTCACATAGTTAGGGGCAACTTGGGACCTGTATGGTGTAGACAATTTGGTTGTTTTGCGTGGATCCTTACAAAATTGATGAGATCGGCGATTAAGTTGATTGCTTTTAGGAACACGAAGACCCTTACAATATGATTCGGCTGTAAGAGAGAGGGAAATTATTGGTCAAGTTTTGGTTACTACGCGGAAATAGTAAAGTTTGATATGTAGTGTTTGTAGCTGGTAAACACTTCAAATACATGTTTACAATAACTACTGATTTCATTTTAATTATGCTTATATCATTCGTCTGAAGTGTAACAGGTACTGAATGTTTACCCCTTCACAATGCATTTATAATTGATTTGTACATAAAACCGAATATTATTTTTTATTCGAAAATATGTGATTGTTGAGTATTTAACTGAAATTAAAAGTCCTTCGTACATCGCAGTTTTGTTACTTGCTACTATATGGATATCTCAATTTATCATGAGATTCATCAATGAATAATATCAGCCTTCTATCGTAATTCATGGTTTTACAAAGATTGTTCTTAGTCAAAACTGATATGCTATTTTTTCTAATTGTTATTGTATAACTGGGTTTTCGACTAAATCAAGTGCCGTCACTCACAGTTACCGGACCGTTTAATTTTACCAAGAACGTACATAACATTAGAATACTAAGACGGAAATTACAAAGCAGAAGTGGTTTTAACTTCACTCATAATGATGCATCAGGCTGAGAGAGAGAGTGATGTCTGTTATGACTGTTTCTGAGCGAAAAGTTGGCAAGCGAAACATTGCATACATCTGTTAATCATTGGTTTAGGGAACACTAAATCATACGATACAGATCTCGCTATATTTATTGACTTTCTGAATGACTGATCATTGTAGGAGTTAAGGAGCAATTGATTTGCTACATTTAATATCTGCTGGAAAACTTTAAACTCATAGAAAGGAATGATTAATCAGGTTATATGTTATGTCCATGTCGCCTTTGATACATCCGCAATTTAACTTGCTTACACCCAAAAATGAGAACCATCTTAGCATCTATAACGCAAGTAAGAACACGATTGGAGATTTATTGAATCTTTAAAAACATTCCAAAATAAGTTGTCTGGAAAGGTCCATTTTGGATCAGAATACACTTATTTATATGTTGACATTCACACACCATAATGCTAAAAATCAAGAAAAACACAGTTAAAGTAGTTCATTTGAACTGATACTGAACGAGATTCCACATCTATTATCCTGAATGAAATTTATATTGAATTGATACAAAATAATTTCACCTGATTATTCTATCATACCGTTAAACTTCAGGAGTTAAGGATTACTTATTGGTTGTGAGGTGTGGACACTTATAGAAGAAATAAAACATTAGCACTTTAATAAAATATATAAAAGTATTCGTGATACACTGACAAAACCATCAAATTTTTTTAAAATATGTACATAAAACAAAAATATTTTAGGCCTATCGAAGCACAAGGAATAACAATGACTACAAAAAGAACTACAAAGTAGTTGCTCAAGATTAATCTGTCTGTTATCCCTCTTTAATTATAAAATACTGTGAATTTTTTGACTTTATTTGTTGTTTTTACTTGGACTTTTCGGCTTTTTTCTTTGAGTTTCTTACTTCTATTTTACTTTTATGCTTCGTACGTTTGACGAGTTTTCCCTCCTTATTGAAAAATGAAGTGTGATGTAAGTTAGAATGGAGGATAATCATGTCACGTAAAGCTAAAGAAACTATTCGAAGTGAATAGAGTGACATTTCAATCAGCAGCTCAGGATTTAAAAATGGTACTTTTGGAATCAAGTTGAAACCGTAATGCTAATCAGGTTTGTAGTAAAGCTTTTCAGTTTTTGTCAAATTATCCAATCCTTGGTATGTAATTGAAACTCTTTCATACACCAACATGCTATGTTTCCAAATTATGGACATACTTCTTAAGTGCAGACTATAGTATAGTCAGCTACATAGATGGTTTTATCATATGAATGATAAAATAGGCATGAAAATATTCATTACCTACATGGACCACATTTTTCCTCTTCATCCTAAAAATAAAAAACGACAAGATAAATAGTAATGTCTAGTAAATGCTGAACATTGTGGCTACAAAGTAATAGACGATTAAACTGCATACATTATATTCTTACATGGTAGATATTCAGGATTAAACTTAATATTATTCACCTTAATTAGACTCAGAAAAGCATCACAGAAACGGTTGGTAATCAGGGTCCAGTTGAATGGTGTTTTGAGTCCAGCACTTAGTACGGAATTGAGATACCCGAGGAATATATTCTGATTTCGCATTGTCTTAAAATAAACGCACATGAATTATCATTTTAAGAACAGACAGACAAATTTAAAGTGTTTAAATAGGATTTCCAAAACGTGCCTTTAAGCTTTACAAAAGATCAACATCGAAGCTTTTCAGACAGCTGTATTTGCCTGTTGATCGATAAGCATCACAATATTTGGTATTCTTGGGTTTAGAATAATCAAACTAGTTGTGAAGTTGAAAGATAACATACAGAAAACTATTTCCAGTGACTTAAGGTTACTTGGATAATTTAGGTTTTATCAGAGACTAGCTGCTGGGTGGAATACATACTTAAATCAAAGTTAGATAAAGTGCCAAGCATGTGATAAAAAGTTAGATAACTTGTTGGATAATATGAAGCGAGTGATAAGAATAATAAGAAACAGTCTGTGCATAATTGTCTGTCAGTCAGTTATAAATGTTTTCACTGGAGCTAAGCAGTATTTAATCCCGATCTTCGATGTTGTTCGAGCAAAAAAGTCGGATTATAGCACTAAAAAAAGAGAACTTGAAATTGTGGCGTTCCGTAACACTAAAATACGATAGCGAAAATCTGAAAGATCATTGATTTCAAGACTGATATATGTTATGTCGTACAGGTTAACTGTTATATCAGATGAACTGGACAAAATGCAAGTATCAACTTACGGACATAATTTCAATCACATCTGATTCATTCGTAACTAGTGTATGCTGTTGAGATTCCTTTGATTGTGAGATTTTGTTTTTGGACTGTAAAGTGAAATTCTTTGTTTTTTCTGATGAGTAACTTGGTTTGTTAACATTTAGGTGACGTAACTGAGCCTTTGTTCGGGGCCGGTACATGTTACTTATCGGTACAGAATCGTTTTTAGCAAGTATTGCAGATGGGTTTAGGGTAAAGTGGCTAGCATCTATTTCCATGTAACCATGATCAGAAAGGCTATGAGATGAACTCTGATTATGATCCGAGGGATTAGTTTGTTTGCCTGATGTGAACAAGTTTGATGGTGAACACAACTTCGACATTGCCAAAGCCAACTGAACAGGGTATCTTAGTAGCGTACATTTCTTATGAATATACTCTTGCAAAACAGGATCATCATTATACAGCTCGCTAAGACCATCAGTTGACAGAATTCGAGTAACTGAAGGAAAATGATGAGTACTGTGATGCGTTTCTTGAATAATGGTCATACTTCTAGACGAAGCATTTATTGCATGGAAATCAGAAACTTGTGAATCAGAGGTATGGTTTACAGAACTATCACTAAAACAGCTATTTTGAGTTGAGGAAGTGCTTAGAGTAGCTGACGATTTATACTTAGGATTCGTAAAATCAGCACTAGCACCAATTACATTTGATATACATACTGTCTGTGAAGGGCCTGGAGAAGGATATGGTGGGGTCTGAATATCATTCTTGACAGATGAGATGGCTTTGTAAATACTTGTTCCATGATTTGAAAAGTTATCAACATGAATACCATCATGAATCGGTATAGAACTAACGGTTTCATTGCTGCTGTTGTCAGTTTGATCATCAGATTGTACATTAGATGTCAACAAATCGTTCGCCTCAGGCTTGATTAGTAATGGAATACCACGGTTGTTATTATTATATGAAGCATTTTCAGTACATAAAATAGTATCATCTACAACCAATAACGATATATATTATATGAAAGCTTCACACAGTAGTAAATGATTTAATATTAAATAAATAAACAAAATTGTAAAGAAATATGTGGAAATCGATGTTTAGTGTTGTAAAAAAAAACTGAAAACTAAGTAACATGGTTCTTTTAAGCCTGAGTTGGCCAGTCGCATCAAGTAACCAGCTGTGAAATAATTGGGATATGAACAGTGTGATTGAATTGACAGCTAAAACCTTTTCTTGTAGTGAAGTGTTTTCACTCTGGTCTCGGGCTCACCATACGAATATGAGGTTCATAGAAAAAAAATTATCGAATTTAACAATGAGCTATCTAAACATTTCAAAAATCAGTGGGTAGAGACTAGTATAATTTTGCGCTAGCCCAAGTTACAATGTTGTAAGAAACTATGAAATGACCAGTAAAGAATGAGGAATAATGGTAGCATCAGTAATAGTAATGATGGA
Organism: Schistosoma turkestanicum; assembly: GCA_944470395.2. Lineage (NCBI taxonomy): Eukaryota > Metazoa > Platyhelminthes > Trematoda > Strigeidida > Schistosomatidae > Schistosoma > Schistosoma turkestanicum. Next base: position 20,321,489 of record OX103979.1, read on the forward strand.
ACAATGAGAATCTGAATTAAAAAGAAATAGAGCGAAGTCCATAAAAGGATACTGAAATTGAAGATTTGAAGAGAGATAAATAAGTGGATCTACCTGAGCCCCTGAAAACGATTCTAATACGTTACCCAAAGCCCCTGACCTAATCACTGACGCTGATTATCGTATGGACCTCCAGAATTGCAATAAAAGCATACTTAGATGCAAGTTGATCACATTCAACGTAGAACACAAACCCTAGTTTCCAAATTTCGCATTAGCACAAAGTGAGGAACTTAACAGAAGGATGAAGTTGATAAAGTCAACAATCGTTGTAAGAAATGAACTGAAATCAGGGGTGAGATCCTTACTCCTTTATCAGAGTCAAATGACTGTCTATGCCTAATACATATCTCACCCAATCTAATATTTTTGTTAGCCGAAGCAATCGTTACTCAGGAGGCCTTAGTAGCATTAATGCTTCAAAGACACGTCATATACGTTTACATAGTAAGGTAATACAGAGCGTATTTATGGTTAGTTATACCAGCTTTATGATAGACCGATGGACAACTCATTCGAGACACTGGAGGGAAAAACTGCGAAGTGTTCAACACTTGCATGTTTGCCGAAATCTTGATAGTGCGATTATACGATTATCATACATTGGCGATCCATTTTCGATAACATTTAGTAACAATGTTAAAACCATAGATTGAAGTGTAACAGTATTTTTTGCTCAGAAAGTTAAGAGGCTAGTTAGTTATGCTTGTAGTAAGGTTTTGGATGCACTACATGATATTAGAAATTCTCGGAAACTAGTTAGCCACAACTCGTGTATAGATAAGAGAGTACAAAAAATTATGAAATTTTATCTGGTATTTAGTAAGGAACTCATGTCAACATATAAGTAAATAAGGTTTCAACTAAATTAGTCAGTTTGAATAAGATCGAATACTCCAGGTACGACTAATCCCGAACAAAAGGTGGGATAATATCAATAAACGTTACTATTTGTGTTGATCTCCTGACAAAATTTCCTTACGGACAAACAACAGATGACTGAGAAAAAGTAGAGATGGTTAGCGATGTTCTGTTTTCCATCTTGACCTAAGGTTGTCGATATTTTCCCGTGGAACGCAGATTCAGGATCAAGTACATTGAAATACTAGTCACCAAAACGGTACTTTCGAATTGGACAGTTTAGTTAGACGAGATGGGTAAGATTATCATCTTGTTTTGGGTATTTTCATAAAAGAAGCGTTCACAGAAACTTGAGAGGTATATGGGGAAAATATTCGTACAGACAAAAAAGCAGTTGGAGACCTAGCAAATTTTTGATGTACTCACATGAAACAGAAACTAAACTGCCTAAACGCGAAGTCTAACAAATATTTGTCCATTTATTGGTGGAGGTTATCAAACGATCGTCTAAACATGATATTTATTTCCTGGAACTTCAATAAAAATAGTAAGTGCATCAGTAGTTTTTTCTCAAGATAAACTTGACAGGTTGCTTTGACGTTTCTTACGTAAAATGTTCTACCAACGTTGATTACAAGCAAGCGCTAATTTCTTGATGATATGTTAATCATCAAGTCAGGACTTAGGGTAACTTTGACACATCTTGCAAAGGTGATATCCGAAGACCACGTCCGCGAACCGAGAGAAATTATTGCTTTTATGAATAGATTACATGACAATAACCATATTAAGTAGGAAATTTGCTGATAAATGTAATAAGATTACCGGTGGGTAAGGATTTACTGAGCAACTAAGTTTATGGAGATGAACACACGTTTGAAACCTTCGAATCGTTTTATCAAACATGCTGATTTGTGTAACCACTCTTCAGCATCTAACGCAGGGAGTCAACATCACGTTAGTTAATAAATGAATGCATCTGCCCTACTTTATTACTCATAAGCCTAACAAATTCAAGTTTAATGACATCAATACAACAAAAATGGTAAATAAAACGAAGTGACTTCATACAGCAATGTGTGAACATAGCTAATTCTCAACCAGCCTCAGTGAAGACAGCTTGGGGTAAACTTAGTTGTATAGGAAACTTCAACCTGTAACACAGTTCTACGCTTAGCCGAGCATTCAAACCTGTACATGAACATATGTTGTTAGAACTGTTTGCTCGAAGCTTATATCACGTTACACTTGGTAAATCAGAAGAATTAGGTGTGAGAAGCAACTAGAAACGAAGGAATCTAACTAAACTCACCATGAAACGTATCTTCTGATATGCCAAAACTCAAGATTTCTATGAACATATCAGGTAATTCAAGAACAGCAACTTTTTTTAAATCTGAAATGGTCGTACTGCTTGTTGTACGAAAAGTGTTGTACATATTTCTAGACAGAATGGAGTTATTGATGTCTCGTAAAAGCTTTTACTGGAACAGCTGATTCGAAGCATGTTGACACAAAAATTGCAAGTACTGTTAGTGTTGTTACAACGCATCAGCTTAGTTTCTTAATATCTGTGAAATTAAGGCAAACATAATAACGCTACGCACTAATTGAAGTGTGAACAACCAAAGTGTTGCGGTTGTGATACGAAACAGAAATAAACAAAACGTGCGCCACTTAAAGGATGTGACTAGCATAACCGCATTCTACTAAACGACGAACACAGTGATGATACTTAGAAGTAATTGATAATGGTGAGTTAGCCAGCATTTCAGGAAATTAATAATAAGTGAAAAGCGATCATGTGATCAAATATTCTAACAAACCTTTCTCGGATTTTACTAATATCCGCAGTGTATCGAAAAGATTGCGTGGGCGACCGAGTTCGGACGATGACATTTTCAAATTGAATTTGAGTCAATAATGTGCCAACCCTAAATAATTTATGTTAGCTATCTCATGTAAAAATTATGAGTAAATAATATTATTGTTCTGGAAAGATTTCCTTAATCCTTGTTTAGTCTAGCTATACAATATGACTTGTTTGGCGGGTTTGACGAGCTATGCGTTGTTTGACTCAGATCGCGGAGTGTGTCTGTGGTATTCACACCGTCATCTAGATGATAGAGAGTTTTACTGTACTTTACAACCTATACTTGAGAAGTTGAATACTCATGAATCAGTTAGATCCCAGTATTTTTGAAGCTCATTACCAGAGGCATATTAGTTACCCACTAAGGTTACATTTATTATCCAGTCCTTCAGGTAGCGCTTGATCCGTACGCAACAGGGGGTTACATATTGGACACTCTCATTTAAGACACTGCATTTAACGAATCAAAGCCATCCAAATGTTCCTGATTATCAGCTAGATACCCTCAAATCTATCTCTAACTGATTTTTTATTTGTATCTGGGATTTAGCTTTTTCAATAATTGACCTATATATGCTTGGTGCGTCATGTTTCGTAAGGCATATGCATAAATTTTTTATTGAGAGACTAGAACTATGGCATCATACGATAAGCTTCACATTTAACAACATGCTATCCCCAATGAGAATTACATCGCCTAAATTTATTCTTGTAGCAAATAGCCTCACATAGAAACACTTCTGATAATTTTAAATGCCGATTGTTATTGCTGCATCATGTTTCTGCTTAAGCCTACATTCTTCTTATCATCGGTAAAGAGAAGACAGCACTGCGGTTCATCCCAAGCATGATAGTTTATCAGTTTATTTGTTTTTTTTATAGATTCCAATATTTACTATGATGAGGGATTCTTCAAAGTTAAATAAATTTGAAAAAGTTTCAGCAATTTATACTAAAACAAATTAATGGACATTATGTTCGTTCACAACTATCATGGCAAAATTTCATGTGTGCTAGTTCCTCTATTGTGGCCCAAAACGTAAGATCCCTTGTTAGATTTCTAGGGTTCGTGTACCCTTATCAGGTTAGATTTTATGGAGTTAGCAATGCTGTATAAATAATGTCACCTTGTACAATATACTGGGTCCAGTGTCAGTGATTAAACCCGCATAAATTACTGATGTCTTAGACATTTTTCTAGATTTTCTATTCCACAAATATTTTATGAAATTCAAGAAACATTTAGCGCTTATTTACGTAATTTTGTTGCAAAAAAAGGCATGCACACACACATGACCGGATATGGTTTATGCCATCAAATATATTTACGATTTGTTATATCAAGCTAGGTTGTACCAAGTTACATGGTGCTAATCGCAACTGAGGGCAACGTGTTAATAATTTTTCATCTTGAGACTTAATGAACACACTTCCATTGACTTAGCTGATTGTAGGTTCTTTATATTTGTCTGTACATGTCAATGACTAGTAGATAACAAGACTACAATCCTGTAGCTCCATTATCAATGGTGAATTTCGAGCGTTTGGATTCGTTTTGGTAATGTCTTATGTGTAAAAATGCCTATTTTCCATTGAATCTAACTGGAAATACTCGGAAAAGGAAGACCAGATCGGATAGACTTTTCTACACACAGAAAATCGATTTTATTTAGACGTTCTATCCGAGGGCAGAGTTTTCCTTTGAAACAATAAGTGGGAGCTCGACGCTAAATTATATTCATAGTACCTTCGATGGAGTGGAGCAGCATCAAAGTTGCCATGATGTTTAAGTCAACTCGTGGAATGTTTGTGATAGTTTTCGAATCAATACAGCGCAGTGGATGAAATAATTGACACGGGATCCACCTAGAGATGACTATTAGTATATTTAACCCACCACACTTGAATATTTTATTCTCATATGTACGCCAAATGAATCATTAACACGGAGAAAATAGTCCGAAATGGGAAATAACAGTGTTATTACCAAAACTTTCAGTTTCATTTTACATCATATTCTAAAATAACTTTATGTAGCATATTGTTCTTCTTGTAAACGCAGCTCAGTGTCACCACAAAAGTAGTGTTTACGTTGCCTTTTTTTGTGTATTCTTAGTGAACTAGTTCTTACCCTCTTACATTCAATAATCAGTAAAATTGACTTTTATATCTGCTACACTTCGAAGATGACTTATTATTTGCCCTACTAACGTATTACAACATTTTTGTATATCGTGCATTTAAAGGATTCTTTAAAGGGATTTCCTCACCCTGCCCTCTGTGTTTTGTCAGCAGCATAACTGTCGGGAACTCAGTTCAATCAAATGTACGTAACTAGTATTTTCCTCACTATAGACAACAAAATAACCAACTGATTGGCTTCAAAACTTCATCTCGAGTATATGTGCATAACATGGTCTTATTAAAATGTAAAGTATTTTGTTACTGAAAAACAATCATCACCTTATCTGCAGAATGACTGTATTTTTAAATCAACATCCAATTTAGTGGTGTCTCAGTCCAGAATTATACTTCTTGAATAATATCTTCGAACCCTAATTTTCTCCATTACTGCTAATACTTCTACTACCATTATTGGATTTGAAGTAACAGTTGCGTCTTTGTGCTGATGAGATATGGCAACCTGAACTGATGTACTTACGTACGAATTTCTGTGTTGGATTGTCTGTCAGTCCTGCAACCTTACTCTGAAATCTGTATTTTGTATAACAAAACTGATTACCATAATCCCAAATTCAAAACCTAATTTTGATAAGGAGGACTACATTAGAACCAATTTATTTGATAAAATGCTGCTATTTTGAATAATCGGTCAAACAGCTGATCTCTGAAAATATTCATAAAACTATATTCATCGAGAGAAACATCTACGTAAATTAGTTTTTTCATGATCTAAAACTATGCTTAATCTTAGTGTATACCGTTCGAAACTACCATTTAGATAATGAACAATTCATAAACCAGTTAATAAATTTCGTTCTTAATTACATCGATAAAATTACATAAAATTGAATTAAACAGTTGCGAGCTCTGTCTTACCTATAAAGCTTCTGGCAACCTACACTAATTGTGACAATACCTGATTTAGTCTAGAGAAAGTGCAGAAAATAATTATAACTAAGCTTAAGTCAAGGTTTTCGTTTTTTTCGTCTGATAGGTTCTGACTGCAAAGTTATCCATAAAAACTTCCTACTAGTAATTGACTAAAGCACCTTTGCAATTACGTTATCTATGTTAGGATGATGTCGAAGTCATAAGACGAAATGTTATTAGACAAGATTTACTTTGAATAATCTGGTTCTTCAGCCAAACTATCATACAGACAGTACGAACGATGAATGAAAGAGATTGCTCTTATAACTAGACAGTTTAAAACAATGGGGAAATAGTGAAATGATTGGTCTGTCAGTAAACTAGAACAGCGTTCGTACAATATATCATCGACCTCAACTATATCTTGATTGAACTAGTGTTGAATACTTCTCTGTGACTTAACGCGACGACAATTAATACGATGCTAAAAGCCATTCGATAAGTAATTTGAAATGACTGGTACATGAATCAAGGATCTATGACAGGTCATATATACCTAGGATGTGGACCAATCAGTATAATTCCGGATACTCTGCGTACCCTTCACATGATTGCGTGCAGACAGTTCAGGATCCCTATTGTGAAAATAAAGAAACAGCAGGAAATAATACTTTCAGTGAGACCGATATTAGGCTTAACCTACAAATATATGAGTATTTATATGAAAATATTCAACTCGTCAAGGCAATCTTAGAGTTAGTGATCACAACGAAATAACTGGCACGCCTACACAAATTGGATGGGCATTGGGAAGAAAGGGTTGGTGATATTGGATGTTTTTGGAGGGCTACAAAGGTACTGTCCATATCCCTCTTGAGACCTACCTTGTTGACACTAGTCACGTGCTGGGTAGGATTATATCATTTCATGTGATACATCTTACGTCTACGTTTTCAGGATCCACAATATAGAGCAAGTTATGCGGCGACCGGACCGATAATCGTAGTTACTAAGTTCGTTATTAGATCATGACATTAATACCGCTCTAGACGGGCAATAACTTATTGGGTTAACCTAATAGTTTTTTTGGTGCTCTATTCGTTCCATACACTCCGTCTAAATACTCACTCCTTGATTACTAGGGCACTCATTACTAATCTTAGTGTTCCGCAATTATTATTGCAGCCGATCTGTGCAAATCCGACCTACTTCCTGTGTTGAACTATTGACATGGACCTTTGTCCCTATTGTAATCACTACTAGTTCGCCCATTTCTCTACTATCAATTTATAGTTTTTACCGACTGTGGTCATGCATTCATTGTGGTCACTGGCTCGGAAGCCACCTTGATTGGTTTAATATTTTCACATAAATAATGGTGTATTCTAAAGTGAAAGCTAACGACGATTAATTTAGAACACCAATGTTCTCTCACGTGTTTGTACAATGCCATTCCAGTTCTTGCTTGATGTCCATGGAGTATTCGATAAATTGTAGCTGTATAAAGTGATACCAGGTTGTATGTGCCAAAATATTCCAAACTGTAACCACTTTAATGATAAAGTTAAATAAAAAAGGGTAGTTTCTAACTAATGATAATCCCAGGTTCAAATAACACGTAAAATCCCAGTACGAACATGAACGTCTTGACTTAAAGCAATCTTAAGAGGAAACTACAAGCAGGAGCTGTACGTTATTTCATTCTTGGGGAACACTTGTGCACTAAAATTTATGAGCTTCCCATAAGACTATTGACGAATGCAGATCTCCATAGAAGCCAAGGTAATGTGCTAGAATAACCGTGCGAGTTATGAACCGGTTACGAAGGTACATCAAGGACTTGGGGGTCCTATGTTGCTCACAATACGACGAAGTGATATTCACTTGAGGAATTCCTAAGGGGATCACTAGTCCAAGCTTGATAAATTGAGCCATACTGACATGTGGCATAGGCGGGAATTTTTCAGTCCCAGTGCCGACTTGTGGTTAGCCTCTTCCGTATCAATAATAAAGTGGTGGTCATACTAGCGCCTGAATAGTTTTCCGTTGAACCCCACATTAGAGTGAGGTTTCCCAAACTGAAGTTCGTACGGAGACATTAGGAACTTTGGAATCAACTCTATTAGGTAATATGATCAAGTCATTATAACGAGCTTTTGATCACTGTTTGACAAGCTGGTTTCCAGCATCGCTGAGACACAATATGTAAATATGATTGTATTAACGTAACTGTTGATTTAATCTCTGGTAATACAAATAACGGGACTGATTGACGTTTTACGTGCCCTGCTGTTATACTGATTTACGTAAACGAATTTAGTGTATAATAAATATAAATCAACACCTATGAGACGCATCTGTATTTTACTGTCAAGTTATATATGCTGATCCGATTTCGTTTGCATAGGTAGTGTGAGATACTTGATTGAGACGAACGTAATTAGATAACGTGTTCGGTGGATACTTTACAAACATACTTAAGAGTTTATGCAGACTAATCTGAGGATTCAGATATTTATTATATGTACAACTATCGAGAAAATAAAAATTAACATTAATAATCTGACGGTAAGACAATCACGCGCCACGAAATCGAAAAAAGTCTTGATGGAACAAGATAGTACAGAATTGGGACATTATACGATATTTTACTTGAAAGGCATGCAGTTACAGTTGTCGGATCAGCTATGTCTTAGAGGTGTGAACTTGTGGTATCACTTAGTCTTCAACATCATACTATGCTACTCACAACAACTTCAGGGTGACATGTAGCAGTAATATTCCACTCACAATATGTGATCGGTCAGTTGAAACCAGTGGGTTGAGATAGTTTATTTAAAACACGGGTGTTTATGCATTCTTTATTCCTTAAAAATTAGTTTCTAATTTTATATATCCGTTTCTGCCACTAATAACGTCCACTCATTTGGCAACGAAGTCAAATTGTCCAAACCTACGGATCTCGGAATCATTTTGATTGATCTTCTTACATCTTATTTACTTATCTTAACTGAGTATGTTTATCAACCATATGCACCATTGAAAACTAAGACGTTTAGTTTACAAGGAATCATATATGTTAATGTGGGCTCATAGTCGCAGATCACGTATACAAATTAAGAGCCGAAACGATTTGAGCAAAGCATCAGCAAGATAGTATTTTCAGGCAACATTCATTCATCTAAATCGGAAAGACTGCATTCTATTTGAATACGAACTGAGTGTATAACGTAGTAAGATTGGGAGAAGGCTGACAAAAACACGAGTAGTCCTGTTTACAATTCCTGTAATGTTTATTTGATTGTTTCATTGACACAAGATTCTATATTTCAAAACTTGATAGAAAACAGAGATAACTTGTGTGTAATCAGCATTTTTAAAACATTCCGATCTATGAAATAAACTTTATTATGATAAGTGATTATCACTTAACAAACCATTTATACAATAAATGTAGTTCGTATTACGGTTCCTACTAATGCCATTTGGATTACGGAATGCTGCCCAAATTTTCCAAAGGTTTATTGATAGCATAGTACGAGACTGCTTTTGTTCACGTATATGTTGATTACCTGCTAATCGCATCATCAAACGTAGGTGAACATCTTACACTCTTATTCCAAAGCGTTTCGGATAATGAAATAGTAGTCAACCCAGACAAGTGGGAACTGGGCAAGGCAGAAATAAAATTATTGGGTCACGTCATTAAGCATGAGGGTATTCTACCTTGTGAAGACAAAGTAGAGCGGCTAATACACTAGATTTTACCATAGGAGCTGTTATGCAACATAATATCTCTGGTGGTTAGCAACCGCTCAAATTTTTCTCATCACGCCTCACTCCCATGGAGACGAGACATAGCGCTTTTGGTCGCTAACTGCTAGCAGCCTACTGTGCCATAAAACATTTCCGGCACGTAGTAGGAAACCGTAAATTTATCGTTTTTGCCGACCACAAGCCTCATTGTATGCTATTCATACCAAGTCTGACCGCTACTCAGCACGGGAGTGCAGACATCTGGATTGTATCTCTCAGTCCACGATACGCATTCATCATTATAAAGGTGAGTCGAACTCTCTGTCTCGTATCCAAGTGAATGCAGTCACCTTATCAGTTCTTGATCTTCCTGCTAAGGCGGCAGACCACGCAAGTGATCTCTTCTGTACAGAAGCACAACAATCGACATCCCTTCAGTGCCCGGAAGTACACCTAGCTACCACCTCAGGTACTATCCTGTTTGAAAACTCTACTGGTTTACAATGACTCATTGTACCCTCTGCGTATCGTCGTCTAGTCTTGGATGCCCTTCATGAATTGTCTCATCGCTGCATGATACGTCTGGCCTTACATAAATAAAGATGTCCGCATGTGGGCAAAGCAGTGCTTACAATGTCAACGATCGGACGTGTACAGGCATGTAGCTTCCCCTATTAGTATGTTCACTACGCCTGAAGCTCGCTTCGATCATTGAGATTGTAGGATCATTCCAGACATCACATGGGTAAGATCTCATACTTATGTGGATTGGTCGTTTCACGAGATAGCTATTCCCACTACACGCAACCCTTTGCAACAGCCTTACGAAGGACCTTTTCACGTCATCGCTCGTCATGAAAAGACCCTCAATGCTGATCGAAATGGCTGCGTCGGGATAGTCAGCGCCGATCGTCTCAAGCCAGCAAATGTCGATGACAGTGCAACACCTGATTATTTGAGACCCGAAGCTAGACTCATCAAACCTACTCCCGAAACCCCACATAAACATCGGATCACATCCTAGATATATCAGACAGCCCTTTCGCTCGTCCCAGTCAACAGCACTTCGTGTGTCTGACAAACATTCATGATGCGATAACTTCAATCTACCCATGCCTGTGGAGCAGAACATTTTTTTTGTTTATGGCTCCTTACGATATTGCAGGATGTAACTAATCAATGATGTTGATGTTACTTTTCCTTGTTAACCTCGTCGACGACTCATGTTCGTAACCTCGAACAGGTTTTACCTCCTAACAAGAAGTCCAATCACAAGCACATCTAGAAAATTATGGTGAAAAATGAACTCACTCATGACTTTTTGGGCAACAGATTTAAAAATGAAAGATGATATATTAAATATCACTGTAGCATCAGATCACTAAGCCTCATTATTATATTCTGTACATCAACATTATTGCCAGCAATTAAGTTCTTCTGAATCTTCTCCGTTCATGCGATTAATTACCCATTCGTTAGATTACTAGTGAATTGTCTTCAATAACCTACATAAGTACAGGTGTGGAGTTAGTGTTTTAATTTTAAAAAGTATCTGCTGAGTCATTGATTGGCTGTAAATATTATTAATTTCTGTTCTGCTCCTCGCTACTTTCTCTTTATTTCGCTTTTTCATCACCTAATTCCAATACTTATGTCTTAGTCTGGATATTCGCCGAAGACTTGATTACTTTACGCAGGAGCCTGTAAATTTATTATCTGAAAAATATCAACCAGATCTTAATGCATATACCTCATCAATTCTTGTTAAATACAGACCTGACTCTATCTTGCATTGCTTCGCACAAATTAGCCTTTTGTCGTAACGCAACCGCTGTAACTCGCGCCAAATATCATAGTGTATATTGCAGAGTCTGCAAAATTATCTATAATCTTATGTGAGACATTTTAGCCATCATTATGAAGCTATGAATCTTGTGAAATATTTCGGTAAGTGAACAACGTTTCATAAAACACATGTTAGCAATACTAACATTTTGATCTTGACTGTAAATTAGCATGCCTCTTGTAACATGTTGTCATTCGAGAATAAATAATAATAATAATTTAATATCTGCACCATCTACGGATGAGACTAAAGTCTCACGTCCAGATCAGCAGACCATGCCGCACTTGACTTCGGATGAGATTGCATGTGTAGAATCTATTTTGAAGGCTTTGTTTTTTGGAAAATCCCTCCATATATATATATATATATATATATATATATATTTGTGTTATGATATGACTTAATCTTTCTTTAGACATTTTGGTACTCTATTTGATTAAATTTTGAGATTTTATCATTTGTATAATGTTATTATTTCTATATCTTGTACTGGAAGCACTTATTCTTCCACTAATGGAACCTGTTGTATTGATTATATAAATATATTTATTCTAAAATACGTTAAAAGAGTTACGCTAGTTTACAGGCTAGATCGAATTGTCACAAATGCTTTAACAATTACTGTAAAAGTTATAGCAGTTAAATTAAGTATAAGAGTCAGTTTCTGATAGCATATTTACACCATGTCACTGGCGGAAACAGTATAATACAGCCAAATTTTCAATAGTCGAGTACAAATAAGAAAGGTGCACAATAGGTTCTGTTGGCGATTTGCCGAGATCAATAGTGAATTTGTTGGGAAAGGTCAAATGGAAAGCGCTTGATACGAGCTGTGATCCAGACAGTCATGTATACAAGGTGCATGTTCCCTAGAGTCGCCAAGGATTTCCCAATAGTGAATGGGGTTCTGAAAAGGAGAAAAGAGAGAGAGAAAAGGCAGCAGTGTGGCAAGTGTATATATTTAACCAGAGCACTACTTAACCTGTCATGTTGAAGTGGTCAGTATAGTAGTAAGTCAAGATAAAATTCATACTGACCACTTAAATTAAAGTAAATTATGGGAATATAAGAATGTAACCCAAAGATAATGGAGTACAGCAAAAAAGAAGGAAGAGTTGTGCAGTTTCAGGTGGATAGAAGAGAAGTCGAAGTAATGAGCTAGATTTATGTACGTTGAAATCGAAAGAGTAGAGTTTGTGAAAAGAAAACATTGATGATTAAAAGTTCTCACTGTCTAACTTTTTTTATTATTATTATTGAATTCCAACCTCTAAGTCATACTGTAAGCGCCTGAGTAAGAATGTTGCGGGTGTGTCGACAGAATAGCGACCTCAGCATAGTTTTGGAAACATGAACCTCAGAAGTAGCAAGCATATAAGAGCAACCTCAGTGTTACTGATTAGTCGTCTCATCAATCTAAAGAGCCGAAAGCAAACAAAATGTTCTGCCCCACAAACATGGATTGTTTGAAGTTATCGCCCATACCATCAATGTATGCTGGTCAGTAAATCCATCCTCCCTCCTTTTGTTTAAAAGAAACTATTGAGTTCTACTTGGTGCTCTGTGTCTCACATCCTGCTGAGAAACACTATTTCTTCAAGTTCCTTTCAAAAACTTATCTGGCTGTTACAACTTATGAACTATTGGTTAGGCATCAATGCTATATAGTTAACAGTTATGGAGAAATAGTAGGGATTTTCAAACAAGATATAAGCATTTAGAATGTAGTGGGGGAGATGTGCTTAACTAGCTAAGCAGGAGATATAAAGAGTATCACGAGTAAAAATGGAGCAATAGATAATACTAAGGGATCAAGGTAAGTCAATAGCGTGTTAGTGAGAACAGTATAATTGATAACAGGCAATGTGAAACTCACACAGTTGTAAGTGTTGATAAGGTTTCACGCAGGAGAGTAGAGTGCGTTCTAATCAACCAGTTTACAGTTGAACAGTGTCGAACGACCCAGTTAGTAGAGTAACCTGTCTATTTCAAATAAAAACTAAAGAGATTTATATTCAACTAGAAAAATTAGTGCTACTTGGAAGTGTAAAAATAACTAAATAAGACGCAGCACTGAGTTCATTGTGTTTAAAGTGTATGCAGAGCTATTAATACGAATGCAGGGTGCGAGTGAGTTCACTAGTGCAGAAGAGTCAGTGCAACTGAGAGCATCATTAAGAAGTTGAGCAAACTCATGTAACCCACATGCCATGCGTACTTTTGAGGGAACCCTATTCTATATAAGTGCATACTAGAGAGAAGTTTTCTCGAGTTTTGGCTATATACTTCTAAAGTTTGACCGTAGATACTGCAGGAGGAATATGTGAGCTTGTGTAGGAGTTTAAAGTAAAGGATCAGATTGGACTTAAGCCTTCTTTTCCATAATGGATCAAGCCCGAGTTCAATATATCGGGTTGGATAGTCAATGGGTGAGCTGTGATTTAGGACTTTCCGAGTAAATTTCCTTTGTATTCCTTCGAGCTTCAACATATCAGACAGGCGTTGGTTAGCAAATAAGAAAGAGCAGTATTCAGCAATAGGTCTTACGCATGTTTTGTAGAGAATCGTTCTGGATTCTCTATGAAGGAAGTTACGAAAGATGAAACCAAGCATTCTTCTCATTCGGGAAACTTTATTGGAGATATGTTCGGAGAGGTTAATGCTGTGCGAATAATGCACTCCAAGATCAGTTACGGATGTGAGTTTGGGCAATACATTCCTATTGAGAATGAGATCTAATTTGGGAGACGTGTCTCCGAAACACGTCCAGCCACACTTCCCAGTATTAATTTCAAGGTCCCATTGCTTACACCAGACATCTACAGTATTGAGTTCGTGCTGGATTGTGTGCACCAAGTTTTCTAAGTCAGATTTGCTAGTTTGATAGATCACTTTTAGGTCATCTGCTTAGAGGTAGGTTTTACCAGTGTTGAAACAACTGCATATGCGGTTGATGTAGATTACGAAAAGCAGTGGACCCAAAACACTGCCCTGCACAACACCACTGGTAACTGGTCGAGGTGTAGATGTATGTGAGTTGATTTCGGTAATCTGATATCTATCTGTGAGGAACGACCTAATCCATTGCAACAGGTGGCCACTAATCCCGACGGACTGAAGTCTGTTGATTAAGAGATTGTGAGGTACCTTATCGAAAACCTTTTTGATATCAAAATGCAACACGATTACTAGTTGCTTTTGATCGCGTATGCTGGTAACCTCATTAAAGAAATCTAAAAGACATGTGGTGCATGACCTAGTTCTAATGAAGCCATGTTGAGAGGAGTCAATGTGACCTTCCCTGAGTAAGTGATCAGATAGTTGATCTTTTATCACTTTCTCCATCACACGTGATATAACTGGGGTGATATTAACTGGTCTGTAGTTTTGGATTAGGTCCTTCGGTTCAGATTTATTTACCGGGACAATATGAGTCAACTTCCACGATTCAGGGTATGTACCAGACTTAAGAGATAAGGTGAAAATTTTAAGCAAAAGCGCTGGAAGGTTCGGTCCTGCTGTTACGTCCAGTTTTTTGCCCGTTGATCCTACGAAGCACGGTTGTCGAACTATTTGTAATTCACGGTCCCCAATTGTTTAAAACCAAGAACGAAACTCCAAAGTAGATACCAAAGTTTATTCCGAATCACAAATTCGACCAAAGTACTTTATTACAAATAGACGACCAATGTCGTTCTAACAACAATAATTATAATAATTACAATTACCTTCTATTTTATTGGCTCTTGGAGCAAAAAACTGCAAACGAACAACCAAGAGAAACGGGAGTCCAAAATGTCCGCAAATAATAATTCAAACAAGTTCACAAGTTAAGTAAAACAAATGTACCCAAAAACAGTGAAATTAATGATATTTATACATGAAGGTTTTGATCAGCAAAATGTCTTCGTTTCTCCCGTAACACCTGCCATTTTAAAAAGTATGGAAGGTACCTCATCCGCACCACAGCTGCCATTGGGTTTAAGGGTTTTAATTGCCGCTTGAATACTGTTAAGATCAAATTTGATGGTACAAAGGTTATGCATACTGCTACAGTTAATGTTAGTATCAGGGGTAGGAGATGTGTCCGGGTTGAGGGAGAACCATGCACTAAACAGTTCGCAAATAACAGCTTCGTCATAATAAGTCTGTCCATCTTGTAGTATAGAATGAATTTCGCGATCTGAGTACTTTTTTATGCATTTGTTAAGCAAATGACAGAGGTTTTGGGACTTACACGCAGTAGCGAGAGCATTATTTTCTTCGATTTGCTTACGCACTTCATGTTGATATTTCACACCTTCAAGTATAGCGTAAATTTGGTACAGGATGCTGAAGTCCTAAGATTTGCAATATGCCCGTTTCAGTTGACGTAGTTTAGCCCTAGCTTTATAGGTGATATAAGGAGTAACTGTTTTGAAAGACGTTTTGAGTGGGATAGTAGTGTCTAGAGCAGATTTAATGGTGACATTGAATATATGTAATGCATCAGGAAGTTCAAGACAAGAAAAAAACGCAGTCCAGTCGGAGTGCTGAATTAGAAACCGAAAGCTGTCCCAGTCAGCATGTTCATAGTCTCTATATTGAAAACGGTTTACTGTTTTAGATTTGTCACACTTAACAAAAAACGGAAGGGTACAGAGGACAATTTTATGGTCACTGTTGTGAAACTTTTCGCAGACAGCCACAGATGTTGGGGTGACATCGTGACAAAGTACCAAATCGAGAATGTTGTGTTTCCTAGTAGGCAGGTGCCCATGTTGTTGCCAACCATATGTGTCTAGGGAACCAAGTAAGCTGTCAAAGCGTAGTGGACCGGAATGTGTCTGCCAGTTGATTTCAGGGAGGTTGAAGTCACCACAAATAATTTTGCAGGTGAATTTAAGAAGATAGCAACGTCAACCGATCGATGAGTGCTAGAATGCTCTATGATCTTAGAGCAGCTGAATTATACCCCTGATTTGAATTCCTTAGTAACTTTGGAGCGGATAGTTAGGCTTTTACCTCATCGTATGCAAGTCCAGTGGGCAGAGCTGGGAATTAAATGGGACGAAGAGGATAGAGAGCCTACATTCAATGAATTGACTGACTTTATTTTGTCTCGTGCAAGGATAGCTAGTAGTGGATTTGGACGATTAGCTAATCGCACAAAAGCAGGATATGATATGGAAACCATTAGTCATCTGAGTGCGGGACATGGGAATTATTCGAATGTGTTTGCACCTACTCCACGCCTGGAACTTAAGAGAGTTGTTAATCGTATTAGCAAGGCGAATCCTTCTGAAGGCCGAGCTTTATGATTTAAAATGCATTGACGTCTATCCTAAGGAGAAGTCAGTATCTGTAGAAGATAAGGTGGCGTTTTTGAGGAAAGCGAAGAAGAAAAAGGGCAGAAAGGTTAGGCATCAAGACGGACTCGAGGTATGAGATGGTAGAAGTTTCCTAACTGCTCGAAATGCAAAGAATGGTAATTTGGATTCGAGTAAACAGAGGTTAATGAGTGCAGTGGATATAAATAAGGACGAAACGGGTCTGACTGTATGGAATGAAGCTTATGTTCGGAACCCCTCACGTAGGGTAAATTATTTGACATGACCTAGAGCTGATCCTAGGATAGCAAGTGTAAACAGTGACACGGCACCTCATGTTGCTGCGCTATCAGGATGTCTGCGGGCTACTGCATCTAGCTCTACGGAGTATCATAGTAGTGAAGCGAAAGATAATAGCGCCTTAGCGCGTCCTGCTGAAGTTTGTTTGCAGTCAACTGATGAACGGTCGCATACTAGTCCGAGTAGTCATAGCAATGTTGAAAGTGTTAGTGTAAGTGACAGCAGTGGTAGCTTAACTTTGAAGCCTGCATGCCAACCATCCCGCAACTCGTCATTAACTGTGAAGAGTCAGAACATCAATGTGAACAACAGCAACCTCAAGGTTGAGGTGAAACCTCATGTGTCTATTAATAGTGTGATAGATGTGAATAAAAAAGGTGATGGTAATGAGAGTGAAATCACTATAGGTAGTGTTGTTTTTTCGGTTTCTAATGTAGCTTCTTCGAGTACTTCAGTTCAAGACGAAATTGGATGTTTGAGCGTGAAGAAGGTAGGCGTCGGTGGCAATATAGTAAGCCCCATTGTTGACACTACTGAGAGGGCCAACATTCGGTACCCTAGTTGCAATGAGGAGTCATCTAGGTTTTATGGACATGCTGTTGTGTTGAATATGCAGCATGAGGAATCGAGCATGGAATGGTCCACCTGTCGCACTCCACCATCTTTGACTTGCACTACAAGCTTCGGAATGAGCACTACCAACAGTGATAAGATAGCAGAGGTTAAGAGCATTCCTAGTAAGGAAAGCAATGTTGATCGAGTAGAGTTGGACACTGTGCATGAGTGGAATGGATGTCATGGGACGATGACCGCTACTTGTACAGCTGCGGCTATTAATGATAATAGTATTGATAATACTCCTGCGGGCAATAGTGATAGGAGGACATCGAAAGACACTCATCGACATCGAAATGATCGTACATTACGCTCACATACTGCTACCCAAGATGAGAAGCGTAAGAAACGACATGATCTACTATTACCAAGAAGCATAAACTTCATTCTCTTTCGGATGCTGTGACTAGCAATAGAAATAGTAGTCATCGGAATCGTAGTAGTGGCAGTGATAGTAAATAAACAGAAAGTGGGAGCAATCCAGCTATAGTGACTAGTCAATCTACTTCATCGAATGAACCTTCTGGTGTTTAGTTGTCACCGAACCCTGCAGGGAATGTTAGGTTGATTGAAGACGCACAAAGTTGTTTAACTGGAACTGTTCATACTCCGCTTGACTGTCAGTCGAGTGTTGATGAGAAGGAAGCGCCTGATGGTAACAGCCAGTCTACAGTGTTGTATGATAACGATGCTCCTGATGTGCACACGGCTTGTGTTTTTGAAAGGGAAAATGAAGAACAACAAGTGAGTTTATCGGTTTTGGGATACTAATGCTGTTCTTTCATGTAGCGAGATGAGTTGTAAAACAATGGAAGAGTTTCACACTTTGGATGCTATTGTAGCCAGAAAATACGTGACTTGTCTGACAGAACGAAATCATGATGAAGATGAAAATACTCTGGATGTCACTGATGTGACAAATGAGTTATCGAAGATGACGAATGCTTATCAAACCTCCTCTATACCAGGAGATTGAGAGTTAAATATTGTTCCTATGTTATGCCACTTACAGTCTTCAGGCGCCGAGATGTCAAAATTGGAGATCCCACCCTTGCATATTATCTACTGGTCAAGAACTTCTGTTGATAAGTCAGCATCACGGGCTTCATCGTATCTGCTGTTTGGAGCAAGTGGTGGTGGATTGACGACTCATCCCCATGATGTGTAATGTAAATCCCGGATACGATATGACCAGCTTTACGACGTGTTGTACATGTTCATGCGGGTTAATTGGATAAGGTTTATACTACCGTTCGGTCATGCTACGATAGATAGGGGAATCAAGGACCTGATGGGAAGGTACAGGTACATAGTTTGATAGGTCATATCAATGATGGAGGGTGGGTAGGTGTACTGTTGTAAGTCCTACTCGTTATTCCGGTGTGTATTAGGGAATGAGGGTGAACCCTAAATTGAAGTGTCAGAAAGGGCTTGTTTTTTGCATGGAGTGATTTTGCGGACCGGTGTAGAATCTTTTTTGAATGTTTTGTTTTTTGGAAAATCCCTCCATGTATATATATTTTTGTTATGATATGACTGACTCTATCTGTTGACATTTTGGTACTCCATTTGATTTCATTTTGAGATCTTATCATTGTATATTGTTATTATTTCTATATTTCGCACTTACAATGAAGTTTTTACGTTTCCTTCTGAACTATACATATGTTGTTTAAAAAATGGCTACAGTCATATTTGAATTTGAAACTCTAGCAGTAACTGACTGGAAGCACTTATTCTTCCAGTAACGGAGCCTGTTGTGGTAATTAGAAACTCGAAGGTGCATATTGTTTTGAATCGTTCTCTCTCAGAATTATCGTTTTTGGACTTGGACTGGGCGGGGCGCGTGTGAACCTACACCTCTCGGGTTCAGAGCGGACCTCAAGAGTAATATAATTATTTTATGGCATGCTCATGAGGTACGCACGAGACTACCGCCTCACATTCCGGTCGCCTCATAAGCTTACCAGTAGGCTCTCCAATCAACAACGGACATGGCATAGTAATTTATTCGCATACAACATGCATACTACACCTTTCTCTTTTTCTCTGATTTTTCTATCCTGATATCACGCTTCCGACCATCGCCCTGTTGGTACCGTCGACTTCGATAAATTTTGGAGAAAGCCGGGCTGAGCACCCACGCTCTTACCAATTCACCCAGTCGATGATTTGGTTCCGAATACATCCAGCATTCTTATTATTTCGAACGTGGTCAATGAGGTCGTTTCCGGTTCTTTCGCTCAATCTGATTCCATCCTAAGTCTGTAGCGTTTTCTGGTCCGGACCGATACGAACGCAATCTTCAGATTCTGGATACGAGCCACGCTGGTGTGGCATGCAAACTCGAGGAGCAAGCATGGCAACTTGCCGCTGGCGCCGTCTTCCGTGAAAGACCTTCGATGACATGGATCGTGGATCGCTTCTTGTTCGTCAACCCTTCCGTCCTTCGATCGCACGAACGATGCTGCTATGAATCGAAAGTGTAAACACTTTCTAGAGGGACCTGCTGTAGTGAATCCACAACTATGAATTGAATGTGATGGGTTTGTTAAAAACATTCATTATTACAACTAATTTCATCAGTGATTGTTTTATTGCGCTTCATTGTTTAACTGTACGAAAAGCTATATTTCCCCGCATCGCTTTTCGCTGACATTACTCGGTTGCCTCGGTAGTTTCGCCCACGGCTTTTATTGTGATCTTGATATTTTTCGATATCATGAGATCATCAGTAAATATACCTTCCAAATTCCGGGTATGATGCAGGTCCAAAAACAGTTGAAGAATTCCTGTGTCCCGACAGCAGATTTCAATTCATCTTCACATCACGTCCTATTTTTGGGCGATTCGCTAACCGTCAAAATCCACTACCAGCTTCTCTTGCACAAGACGCTGTAAACTCGATGAGCTCGGCAAACGTCAGCTCTCTATCTCCTTCAATCCATCTAACCACCAGCCCTGACCACTGGACTTGCTTGGAGCGAGGTAAAAGCTTCACTTTTCTCTGTGAGGTTACTAAAGAATTCGAGTCAGAGATATAGTTCATCTGCCCCAAAACCATAGCACGATTCCCCATTCTTATAGCCAAATTCCATAACTGTTCTGCATCATAATAATCAGCATTTACCGGATTAACACAAAAGGCACTTGCTTTGTAATAGAGGATTCGTCGTTCGATTTGTCTCCTTGGCTTCCAACGAGACTTGAGCTCGGCTTCTTTTTACGAGAATTCATTGTAGTATTTGAACTACAAAATAAATCCAGAAAAGTTCGATCATTTAGGACTGTGAACTCCAAACTCCAATGGGATAATATTGTTTAGAACTCTAGAATCCAAACCGTTTGGATTTAGAAAAAGCTGTTCAGGAAGTTTGGATACTCACCTTGCCCAGTTGAAATCCAAAAAGAGTGGTTTGGTAAGTAATTGTTCTAAAGAATGCTACATCTGTTATTCCTGTGAAAATAATACAAGGTGTTTCCAATTCTGGAAGAATGCTCCAATTTCGGATCCAAATTGCATTTTTTCCAGTCCGTGTCCATGCTCGAACCACCAAAGGGACAAAATCAATATAATAATTTTTTTCAAATGACAAACATGTTACGAGAGGCATGCCAATTTACAGGCAAGATCAAAATGTTAAGATTGGCAACATGTCTTGGTTTCTATGGTTTCTATTCTACTCTCTATTTTTCGTACACCTAATTGGAATTCACTTCCTTCACTATCTCCACATTACAAGTAATCCGGACAACTTTGTCTTTTCTGATGAAAGACAAAACATCCACGTAGCATGCCACACTGAGTTTAAGTAAACTAGTTGTATAAATTTAAGATATGTATCAGTTAATAAGTAGTTTGGAGATAGGAAGGACAGTGAGCTGGAAAAAGAAGAAAGAAAAAAAGAGTTGGAATAAAGTTAAAAATTGGTGAGAAAAGTGATATCTTGGTAAGCAGTCAAGGTGTTTGGATGCTAGTGAATTGGGGAAATAAAAATTTATTAAACTGTTAATACTTAAACAAGAAGGAACTCACAATGCAACAGGGAGTTTGAGTTCCTTGTACTTGACACTAGTTGATCAGCATCTTCAGGCTTTTCAATTTGTCTGTCTACTAGAAATGAAAACTAAAACTGCTTTGAACATACGAAAACAATAATTGGAATTTAAGTTTAGAGAAAAGTCACGGGTAGCACATCAAAGGCGTAACCTAATACTATTACCAGGACCAGGGGGATTCGTCTATCATTTCGTGATACCTGTATGGATGGTAATGCGGGCATAATATGTTCATAGTCTGAAATTAGTTTTTAAGGTTTATCTAAATATTTGGTGAACCGTAAAAGAGTGCCTTGGGACTTGATGTGAGTTTAGGGAATAGTCGATAGATCTCTTTAGAGTCGAACAACAGAATTACTGGCTTCTTGAACGTGGCGATTGTGTCACAGATACGGATAGTAATTGGTAATCAGTTATACAGTAGATTGTACTGTATTATAAAGAAATTACAGCGCAATGATTTATTGTTTTGCCGTTAACAGTGTATACGCATTGTTTCTAAGTATGTAAGAAGTGACGTGGTTCATCTTTGGGCGGTATTTCGCAAACGAAAGACCATTTATCAGTTTATAGAGAAGTATTAGGTTGTTTTTCGACCGACGGCGTCATAAAGATTCTGGAGAAAGATGCTTGCATCTTTCCGTGTAGTTGAGGATGTGGTTCCATTCGACCAGTCGCCAGGTGAGGCTTCTTTGGACATTATTTACTCATATCTTGGCCATGATATTCATGTTTTCAAAGACAAGTGAGCAATATTAAAGTGAGGGCCTTATACACATTTTGAGGAGTGTAAGCTTAGCCTCACATGTCAAGAAGTCATTAATTATAAACCTAATTATTCTTCTGGATTTAGAGATAGTATCGAGGCGTGTTCTTCGAGTTTTAGGCATCTAGAGTAACTAATACTAAGGTCACGCGCTCATATAAATGTCTGAACCCCACACTTTTGTAAATAGATTGGTATGTCATGGTTGTAATATCCATTTTTGAACGCTTTGTTTTCGAAAATCCCTCCATGCATACATTTGTAATTTGTCCTTAATGGTTCCTTCATTTGTACATTTTGTTGATCCATTTGATTACATTTGAAACGACAATATTTGTATTTTATTATCTGTCGAACGAATCTGATCTATCCAGGAGGAATATAATATCATTTATTTGTTGTTGTGGACTTGAATAATTGAACAATTGTTGGTGGGATGACTAAGTGGTAATATTTGTTCAGGTAATTATGTATATTTATATTTATGATGAATATTAGAACCGTCATTGAACCAGATCACTTGTTATTTTTAAACTGAACAGGGTGCGTGCCTCAACTACCTAGACAGTTATTCCTCAGTCCAAACTCAGTTTGGATCCCACATTGGGTATTCTACAAACTCCCTTACTAGCTTCCCTCCACACAATTTTTTTGACATATAGGGAGCTGAGGCATGAATATCTCCAGATTTCCTATACTCAGATTTTATCTCACCAGTTCCATCGGTAGCCCTGATGCATAAATTTTTTAATCCCTGAACCGTTTCAATGTGTTTTCTCGCTATAGTGCCCAGTCTTTTGAGGATGCTAAATGTCTGTTTTCTTGCATGTCTGCCCCCCTATCAACTTGTATGTCCGGAGCTATACACTATTGTTGATAGCGACGTGGAAATCAAGACTAAAGCTACATGGCCAAGCATATAGGGAAGGCATGTAGTAGAGAAGTAAGAAGTCATTCTCATAATATGTTATTATGAGATCGAATTGGAATTACTCGGTGTCTGGATTGCACCTATTTGCTTCTTTTACATGCTTCGGTAGGATGTTTATAATTCATGCAACATGACCTAAAGAACCCATTCTATGAGGTTCATATCGGACTGTTGTTAAGTGGACGTCGTATTATCGCTGTCTTTACTACTTTCTCCATCACCCTAGATACTGCTGCAAGTATGTTTACAGGTCGGTAATTTTCAACATTCGTTGTAGGCCCAGATTTAATTGTGGAGTCGATATGTGTAGTCTTCCAGTTATTAGGGTAACAATTTGTCTAGACTGGCAGAGTAAATAGTTTAAGAAGAATAGCACACATATCATTGCTCTCATTTTTCAACATGCTGGCTAGGATACCATCTAGTCTTTCAATGTAAGATTGCTTCAGTGTACTAACCAACTTAGAACTGTTATGTACACTAAAGTCAATACTGGCGATTTTACAGGAAGGAATTTATCTCAGGTGTGATTTATTTGTTTGGTTTTCGTTTGTTAATGTGGCACAAAAATGCTAGCTAAACAGCTTGGCGATACTTTTGGGGTCTTCACACACTTGGTTTTCCCCAATGAATATGTTCCTGTCTTCCACTTGATGGCATTTAATTTTATTTTGAAGAAGTTAAATAAGTACAGAGGGTTCACTGTTAAGCTGAACAGCACGCTTTCCCTGTGCAATTGCCTTTTTAGTACGCATTATCTGTGCCTCGACACATATTTTAGTCATCGTTACTAATGAGGAGAAATCATTATAGTTTTGAAGACTGGAAGCATGTCTTCGAAGACGTTTTCGTAAATGGCCTGGTATATATATAAGGTATTCAGAATCCTTGGACTACAGGATCCCAAAAGAGCAAGTTTATTGAATACATTATTTGTGTTGTGATAAAATACATTTATCAGTTCATCGGTATAGTTTGTGGTAAAGTAGTTAGTCCAGTCAATGCTTCTGTGGCCCAATAAATCCTACTCATGCTTCTCAGAAGACCAAGAAGTATGAACGGCAGAAATTAATTTTTTTTTGCCTTTTGCACAGAATATAATACTTGAAAGATTCTTCGGGATAATTTTTTATATTTTTTAACAAATATTTTGTTTGGACCTGCAGATTAAGTGGTCCTGGGTTGGTATCTCGTACCTGCTTAGAGACGAAAAATTTAAAGGCATTACTTCAACCTCTCAAGGATCTATATGTTGACATATATGCTCAAAGGATAAATGATGAAGAGTATCAGTTCCTTCAGTAATATGAAAGGCGTGTCGGAAAAATCTATCCATTTTCTTTTATCGGGTTCATTTAAAGAACCAAAGATATCATAATTACGACTTTGGGCATCCTGACAATCCTTAGAAGAACGTTTCTTCACACGTCCACTTAAAGTTGTTTAGGGTCAAGGCGAACGCATTTCTGGCTTTCTGTTATTAAGATGTCTCTTTAGGCTGTTACTGTCTAGTAATCTTGCTGTCCACCACATTTTTTTCTACTGACGGTGGAAGGTACAAAACTTAATAGTGAACATTATTAAGGATTTACTCAGTCTGAAGCACGTTTGATGTCCCACTATAGGCACCATAGACCTTTTCTTCGGGGTACTGGAAGTTACAATTTACCGAGGCAGCTATGGGTATCGTTAATATTATGCTTACAACGATATGGTAAGAGAAACCTAGAGCGGTGCATCCAATCCTAAGTACGGACGATATATAACATATGTTTTCGGATTACTCTAAGGATATTTCAATATAATACGTAGTTAGCATGGTTCAGGGTCTTGGTGGTATTCATTTACTTTACTCACACTTATCCGGGTAAGCATGTAATGATCGCGGAGATCAGGTTTCGTTAGAAACAATTTTCTGATAAACCTTAATGCATATTTTTCCATTTTACCGTAATTGGTCTCTCTGTTGTGTCAATAGGTGATACAATAAACTAGTCCTAGAAACAGAGAGATAAATTGGAATGTATAATAATCGGCATGTGAACAGCGCAGGCGATCATCAAGTGGTCAGTGTTAAGGTTAGAGCGCTTTATGGGGGTTGAATAGCAATAAACATCTAGTAGTTGATGAATGTTGCAAATAAAATTCAGAGCTACTTACGACGATAATTAATGCGTAGATATAAAACCATCTAGTTAAAAATGTTAAATTTAACCTATTACTTTGAACTTCCTGATAGTGTTATCTAAATAAAAGACTTAACAGGCTTTTGGTAAAGACAACTATAAATCTTACTGAAACATTGGAGGCGATTATTTAGGTGTAGAGGAGACATGTTTCATATGTGTGTTTCTGATACTGTATCAGGACGGAGGTGAATAAGGGAAAGAATGAAACATGGACAGGAATTATAGTAAAATTTATTCATGATTGCTCTAATGTGATTTGTGATGAAAAGATGAGAGAATGATTATGTAGATATATATCCTTTTCTTATATCACTTGTTACTGCTTTACATCAGGAAGTACTGGAAGGTGGTTAGTGAAGGGATGTTGACACCACTGCTCTGGAAACGCTACAAATTCAGGGTAAAGACACCAGAAAAGATTCCTTGACTTTATTTAATGTCTCAGTGTTTGAGTATCGCTTAATACATTGTAGGATAGACTTCACGATTCTTAGTAGGGGTGCTACTCCAGCACAACTGTACTAACTGTAAAGCATCCGAAATACAACGGAAGGAAATCATTAGGGTCGATCGGTCAAACGATTCTCACAAATCCTAGTTAGCCACAGCAAACCGTAAGGTTCACAAGATTTTTCGGAGATCAATCACTTAAAAGCCGACACGTTTGATGGTCCATGAGGTAGCTAGTTTGGTGTACGGTGGGGTGCAACATTACGAACACTACATGCAAATAAGAGTATGATTGTTCTCAGTATCGGGCCTATACGCCAGTGTTGCACCTAACGCGTACGATGCCCTTGCATATTGCGCCTCTCAAAGTTGAGTTATTATAATCCGTTTCTGAAATTTTTGTTGGGCAGATAAACAGGACCCGATTTAGCCTATATTTACTGCCATAATGCTGATTAATCGCCTGTCACGCCTAAGATATTTTATTGTTGCTTCTCCACAACTTTGGACTAAAAAAGTTTTATCTTACATTTAATCGAGTTAAAGGACTCTTCAAAATCATTTCATCTTCACCATTTGTAAAGTGTCACTACAAATAAGTATTCGATGACCTCTATATGCTTTTAATTGTGACTTTTACTGCATTAGTCTAAACTAATACTGCCTAAATTCGGATGATTATATTGAGCCTTGACCCATAAATTTACATATCTACTCTCAGGCTGAATTGAAACTAACAGT
The DNA here is from genome assembly GCA_944470395.2 of Schistosoma turkestanicum. Classification (NCBI taxonomy): domain Eukaryota; kingdom Metazoa; phylum Platyhelminthes; class Trematoda; order Strigeidida; family Schistosomatidae; genus Schistosoma; species Schistosoma turkestanicum. The sequence goes on from OX103979.1 coordinate 20,348,278, forward strand.
CTGCTTAAAATGTTATTATTCCATTACTTTTTATCACTTTGGCTAGTTTCATGACACTAGACGCTTTCTGTCTTTCGCCTCTCTCTGTTTTTCTCATACGTAAATTCCATTCTTTTGCTTCCGGAGTTTCTCAATGAAAATAGCGATTCTTCTTTCACAATGACTAAAATAAGTTGGCTTTTCATACTCATTTCATCTTTACTATGTGTATAAGACGTCTGCGAATTTATATTTGATTACCTCCATCTTCTTTTAGCCTTGAATTGAATGGCGTCATTTTAGATTCTGAAAATTAGAACAACACATATATGCGAACAATATTGTTTTCGACTAGATCGTCATCAGGCTTTACTCTTATGAATATTTATATCAAAATGTTAGACCACTCAAGGCAGTTTGATTCAACAGTCACAATGAAATGAAATAGATTACGTCACTACATATAATAGGCAGGTGTACAGACAGTAGTAAGAAAAATAAAATAAGATAACAAAAGCTTCATGAATAGAAGGCCCAATGTGGATAAATAGATATAAAATAATTATTACAAAACATTAAACCATTACGTGATAAGAAATGTGTACATAATAAGATAGTGAAGAAAAAAAGCGAAAAGAGGCAGGGAATTACCAACAAATACAGGGTGTGAAATTATTGCTAATAATTAAAAAAGTAAATTTAAACAAAAATTTTTTAAATCGTTAGTTACGTCATATCCGACCATCTAGTCCTGCTACATCACGGACTCCCCTTAAACTTCTTGGGTAATACATGCGTTCCCGTTATATTTATTCTCTTCCGCAAAAAGACGTGTCAAATAATCTTCACACATTGTAAATGGATTTTCTACGCTAACAGTTCATTCCGGCTCCAATAGGTGCAGTTTGATATGCGTACTCCCAGGTCCGAAATAAAAACACAATAATTCTGGGAGAAAACGGTCCTATTAATCAATAAAAATGGAAATACAGACAATTACCAAACAATATTACACCTTCTATTTACAATTTACCGCGGTGGGTATCCGTTTCTGGAAGAATAAGTGCTTCCAGTCTGTACTGTTGAAGTATCAAATCCAAATATGACTGTAGCCATACTAAATATTAAATTTAAACAACATATGTACAGTTCAGAAGCAAACCTAAAAACTTCAATATAAGTACAAGATATAGAAATAGTAACAATATACAATGATAAAATCTCAAAATGGAATCAAATAGAGTACCAAACTGTCAACAGATAGAGTCAGTCATATCATAACACAAATATATATACATGGAGGGATTTTCCGAAAAACAAAACATTCAAAATAGATTCTACGCACATATTTTGGTTTTCTTCCCTCTTTTGGCCCCTGATCATTTTTTCCTCAAAGTAAGACCAATATTTTTGAGTGTATCAAAAAATTTGTTTGATTATGAGGAATATAAATATTTTTGTGATTCTTGTGCGTAATTGTATTTCTAGTGAAAATGGGAATTATCTTTCTCCAATACTCATTTGTGAATAATTACATCAGTAAGCATTAAGTCGCGGAATCTAATGGTTGCAAAATCTGGAAACCAGGAGGATGAAATGAAGCTTTTTGAGCGTGGTATTGCTTACTTACTTGCTTACTAACGCCTGTTAGCCCCAATGGAGCATAGGCCGCCCACCAGATTTCTCCAAGCAACTCTATCCTGGGCTTCCCTTTCCAGTTCTGTCCAATTTTTGTTCACTCCTCTCATATCTTTCTCTATTTCTTGGCGTAATGTATTCCTTGGCCTTCCTCTTTCCCTTTTACCTTGCTTTTCGTTATGTGTGTCCTATCCACTTCCACTGCTTCTTCCTGATTTCCTCCTCCACTAGAATCCGATTTGTTCTCTCCCACAGTACGTTGTTGCTGATCGTGTCTGGCCAACGAATCCGAAGTATTTTGCGTAGACAACTGTTAATAAACACTTTGTTAGTTATTTTATAACTAATTGTAGTTATGTCATAACTAACCAATCAGATTGATTAGGCGCTCACCAGCTAGTAAGATCTCTTCCATCACTCACAATTGTCAAAGCAACTTCTAAAAGAGTGGCAGAAGGCTAGTGTCTATTTAGTCTTCAGCGGTGAAGATTTGGAGGATCGAACCTGCTGTACACCAGTTTCATTATCCCCAGTACTGTCAAATGTTATGAGCTGATTGGTCAGTGACTAACCTAAACACGAATTTGAGTGATGTAAACCAAGTGCATCCAGTCTTACCGTGCAATGCGTCTGCAAGACAACATACATTAGAAAATATACTGCATCATACAGTATTGAGTGACTTCAAGAAAATATGTGACGTTATATCACATTTACTCCTAAGAGAGGGTTCTAGGTAAGGGTAACACATGAGGCTTAAATATCAACTCAAAATATAGAAACATTTAGAACTCTTCACATTTTAAGAGTGAAAATGAGTGACAATTACCTCAGAATTGTTTCTGACACTCCGACACTCAGGAACATATCTTTTCTTCGGTAGTTTATTACTGTTTTTCTTCCCAATTATGTGGACAACTGTTTGGTCCATGAGGTTAATAAACTAATCGTACAGAGAACGACACCACTGAGAAATCGAATACTGTATTAAGTATGATTAATGACAAACCTATCGACAGTACTTATAAGTTTGTTAAATAAGCTGAACATTCATTATTTTTGATTATAATTTATCCTCGAACAACAACTTAAGAGAGGTATACCAATTTATAAGCGAGATCAAAATAAATGAAATGATGATACATTTTCAGCAAAAGTTTGTCCAGTTAGATAAATATTTCACCAAATACACTGGCGTTTTACAGAGGGCTAATATTTCAAGTGGTGTTTCAGACTCCGGATTGCACAACACGGTAATTGGCACGAATTATATCGGTTGCGTTGAAATGAGCCACTGTTGCTAGAGAATCAAAGCAAGTTACATCTATGTCTGTATATAATAAGAAGCTATGAGGTAAATGCCTGATGATCTTCTTGTTGAGATTCGGAAGATAATAATTTAACATGCTTGTTGTTGGAGCAACCACGCCTTCCGCAATGTCAAGGGTAATAGTTTAGGTGTAGGAGGACATGTTGCAAAGGAGAAACGGGCGATCGACGGAACTGAAAATATTCTTGTTTACAGTTGAGTCATGACTCAACTAGATTTCATCTCACCTATTTATTGTAGTACTGTTAATTTACTGATGTCGACAAAACGTTCTAACGGCCAATCTGGCTGAAGTTGTAAGTGCTTTGAGCGTAGATGCATTCATAATACAGAAGTGTTTGAAAAAATACGACATGAATTGTGAGCCATTTTCTCCAACTGGAGATACTAGGCTAATATTTGCGATTAATTCGGAGTTCATGGACAACGCAGAAGTATTTTATGGTGAAAACAATTATTCTGTTTGATAGATTTGTTAAAGCAGTGATAATACGTGGTCGGTCTGAAAAATGTGATGTATTTATTCTATTCAGTCCGAACAATCTGGTCATGCATATACTTTTCAAGGCATTTTATGTGAAAATAATTAAAAGTTAACTTAAATAAAAGGTCAAATAGACATAAGGTTATAATTGTTAATAAAGTATAGAGTAAATTAACATGGTATAGAAAGAATAGGAAACTGTCACACTACCTTGGGCCATAGGATGGATTAAATATTACCAGGGTAAATTCGAAGTTATAACAATTCGTCGATGTAAATGTAGGGCGGACTTCAATTGGCGAATATCCAAAGCTTTCATTTTACTCGAAAAATAGCCTTAAATCCTTCTACTCAATTTTATAAGGGCTTACCTGATGTAGAGCTTTTGTGTTTTTTATATCTAAACACGGCTTTCTATTTCCTATGTGTATGGGCTAATTTGAGGTATAGTGATTTAGAAGTCACATAAGTACATGTTCCAAAACCCTTGATTGCGAAGTGCGATTACTCCTCTGAGGACTCGAAGGAAATAACACACGCGTTGCACAAAAGAGCCATAGAAATTCATTAGTAACGTAACAAAAACTAAGACTACGAAAAAAAATAGAAAACAACCACATCACTTAGAGTTGAAGTGCCAACCGAAAGCATCGAAGGAAATAAAATCACATTTATAAGCAAAACAACCAATAAATATAGAAGATAATGTACTTTGACAGGTTTCCATCTACAAAACTTCTAAAAAGGGTCTTGGGCTGGATGTCAAAAGCAGCGCATCCATTTTAGATGTAGTGCTGAATGTAAGACTCTTCAGACATTTCAGATCAGGCAGTTAAAAACATGAATACGCACGAATTTGTGGCCTCATAGGGGGTCATCAATAAATCTGAAAGCTCTGATCAGTCATTTGTAACAACCAGTTGAACGTCAACCGCTACTGAAATGTTGTGGAACATATGTGACTGTTGGGCTTACAGATTGACTGATGGCTGAATGATCCCCAAATGTACCAAATTATTGGGTTGGTCTCTGGTTAGTCTTAACTATGTAGAAGCTAGTTAGTAAGCCCTGCAGAATAAGGGTGGTCCTGAGATGTGTAACACTACTAATATTACAAAATAATCACCATATTGGTTTGCACAGTTCAGGACACTTGCTAGAAACACGGATTTGTATAACCTACAAAAGGATCATTTCGTCGGTCTGTCACATCTGCAAGTTCATGGATGTCCTGTTAAAGTCAACTTCCATTTAGCAAGGCTAGGCTTTGGTATGATTTTATTACTGTTAAAGTGGTCTCTTTTAGATTAAGGTTGTTTTCTTTTTTCTCTGATCCTAAAATAAATAAATAAATAAAGGGAGTCTCGAAATCTGTTTGAGAATTCAGAATCGAACCCTACGAGGAGTGCCTTAAATCACTAGATCTTTAGACGTTAGAGTATGGGTTGACGTCCAACAGGTTAACGTCTAATGAATCATAGAATTCCGAAAATTCTAAGCGTCTACGAAATTGCTCCCTAATGCCCACTTTCACGCAAACCTCAGAGGCTACGTACCAAAATTGGAAACACCTTATACTTTTCATGAATTGTCAGATATCTCGATTTGCTTAGGATGAGACGTCTGCAGATGAATTCCTCAATCGCCATGATACTCAATTTTTCAGATCTCTATTTCATAACAAAATAATGATAATTCTATTTTTACTAATAAAAACACCTAGGACCATAACTGTGAGAATGGAAGATTCACTGTTACTAGATATGTAAGCCAGTTTAGCGAAAGCTTTTATTCTATCCACCATCATTAATTGAACACTACCAAGTACCTGAAATCGTGTCGAAAGAACAAGAATAGAGAGCAAACAAATTGACTGGTTTATTTTAGTTTGAGAAAAAGAAATTGGAGAGATTGGATGTTGGACAACGATCTGAAGCACCTTGTGCTTGATTTAAACAAAGGTCAATCTGTAGGTCATGCTTCGGGAAAATGGCTTGGCACAAACTCCATATATTGATAAATTAGAGGTAAGTGTTGATGCTATGTCGTGTAAGAATTAAGACTCTTAGTCAAGCATCTATCCCAGAAATACCTGTGTACAAACCTACAGTCGCTGAATTTGAGGACTTCAGCAAATGTATTTCTATGATAGAGTCTCTCGGTGCTCATCATGTAGGACTTTGTAAAGTGATACCACCGGCAAACTGGGTTGGGCGTCGCAATGGATATGACGACATTGGTGAATGTGTGGTGGAAAAACCTATATGTCAGAGCACATATGGCGGTCGTGGCATTTATTTGCAGGTCTGTCTTTTGGTTATCCCGAACAATATATGTAGGATATATCACCCAGAAAAAGTCTTAAGTTCAGTGACTTTAAAAATATTGCGTTATCAAATGTGTACTGCACCCCAAAGCACAGAGACTTCGACCATCTTGAAAGAAAATACTGGTCGTCGATTGGCACTAGTCGTCCATTGTATGGTGCTAACGTTAGTGGAACACTTATGGATATTGACCAGCGTATTTGGAACATTGCAAAACTCGACTCGGTACTGAGTAGGGTTTTCAAAGAAGAGGGTGTGCAAATACCAGGTGTGAATACTCCATATTTGTATTATGGGATGTGGCGATCTACGTTTCCATGGCATGTTGAAGATGTAGATTTGTATTCTATAAATTACCTGCATTACGGCCTTCCAAAGTGCTGGTACGTCATACCTCCGGCTTTCGCACGTAAATTTGAAGCTTTTGTTTCCGGTATATAACTTTTAGTACTAACCGTTGTTAGAATATTTTAGGTCAGAATTCTTGAAATGCCAATGTTTTTTAAGGCACAAGTGTGTTTTAATTAGTCCTACAGTTCTTTCCCAATCTGGGATCCCAACCAAAAAAGTAAGCTATACCTTCAACCTTATATCTTATCAGATTCTACAACACGAGGGTGAATTTATGATAACTTTTCCCTATGCTTATCATTCCGGTTTCAATATGGGTTTAAACATTGCTGAATCAACAAACTTTGCACTTGCTAGATGGATAGAATACGGAAAACACGCCAAAATATGTACCTGTTGGGATGATACAGTTAAAATATGCATGGATCCTTTTGTGAAAAGATTTCAACCCGAATTATTTGATGACTGGAAAAATGGAAAGAACCTGTCACCACATCCACTGGATGAATATCTCATGAAAGAAACAGGACACACTGTTGAAAGCAAACCCACGTATCCAGGTTAGTTTACAGAAGATTATCTAGCCTTTAGACATTTCCAAGGATTTGTTGGGTATCGAAAACTCCGAGCTTACGGTCAAAAATCCTCTTTTTAAACCTTACTCTGCTAACTATACGCCCCCGAAAGCTGGCGATCTCAACTCTATTGATATGCGGTACTCTTCAAAAAGTAAGTTACATTTAAATTTCGATGGACATCTTGAGTGCTTCGTTTTTTATGTTATATTTAAATTTCGATGGATATCTTGAGTGCTTCGTTTTTCATGCTCTTGATGGCTTTCTAATAGATTTCGCAATATACTGACACAAATTATATTAATTCTTTGACCTTGACGGAAAATAGCATGCATTATATTGCATATAATAATTTAAAAAGGTTGCAGTGTTATTGGTAAGCTGAAAAATTTCAACGAGTTTCTAAAGTAACATATAAAATATTACCTTATCAAGAATGAGCTTATTTCTCTCATATCTATGTATCGCTTTGCCACATCATATTACCATGGTTCTAGTGAGTAAATGTCATGCTAAATAAGAAATTTTGACCTTATCTTCAAAACTGTATCTTCACAAATAACATGTTGCTTGTATGTGACTGACGAGAAAGCATGAAATGGTACCATCTCACAAAATATGTCTTCTCATTTCTCTGTTCAAATACATCATATTACGTCTCATTACCGATCGACCATCGTTCCACCAGCTATCTTAAAAGTCGTCGTTTTTACAGCCGCTAAGATCTTAATCATAGTCGTTACTTTAGCCCCTCTTTCTTTATCTTAAACAATGCTTTGATGATTCTGGGTTCATGAGATCTCCATTCTATAAGTGACTTTTAGGCTTCTTTGAATATCATCAGTACTACTCTGTGTGTGAATCATTTTCCTTTTCATGACCGAAGTATGACATCATCTCTCCTGAAGCTAATCCTTTTTGTCCGGCCTGCGTCAAAAGTGTTTCATTCATTCCAAACACCGCAGCGACCTTAATGGTTCTCCCGTTTTCCCACATTTTGCGAACATCCCCTTTACCTATATTAATTGTTTCTGCGGTTGTCAGAAGGGGCGCCAGCCTCATGACTTCCGGAGAAACTCAGCTCTCACTATGAGGCGGTTTAACTCTCCTAAACGGAGACCTCCTGACTCTCAAGGCAGAGTTTAAATCATTTATTCTGGTTAGCGTTTTTTACCTAGTTACTTACGGAATGGGGTCTATAACCCTATGTTCAATCCTCCTCCCTGATATGGTCTTGAGACCGACCTTAACAAACCGAAGTTTAGTGACGAAGTAGTTGAATCTAATTAATAAAACGTATTAAGTTCCATTCACGCACTTATTAGACCCTTTTACTTAGACTTATCATAACTTCTTTCTTCTCCACGGGTTTTGTTCATTGTCGAAATTTTCGTCATAAGTTTTCTCGCTGTCTGTTGTTCTGAAATATTCACTTTTAATTTTACAGTGTTTGAAATGGCTAAAATTCCTTTCCACATCGCAACTAACCCTCACTTGTACCCACTCTGGTGTGGAAATCCAGCTAGTGAACAAACTGAACGAAATTTCAACATTTTCATTGGAAGTCATAAACCCCATTGTGCTGTTTGCTCATTTTTGTGGACTCCTCAGGTGAACAAAGCGTAGTAATTTTTTCTCGATTAACCTTGTAAACTGTGGATCCATGTGGAACTTATGCTTTTGGTTAGTTTCCTAAGTGCTGGTAAAATAAGGCCACCTTTTAATATAACGAAAGTTAATGCGTAGTTGCTACATTTCAAAACATGAAAAGCGTAGGATGATAAATAACATCAAACGTTGTGGAAACTAGTACACAAGTTTCGAAGTAAAGTTCGATAGTGGCTTGTAGCGAAATCCGGGACTCGTGTTTCTTCTTATTTTAGAGTGTGCAAACCGTTGCAAATAAGTAATCATATTCATCCCATTTACGCGAATAAGTAGCTTTTTAGACTCAGTAATTCAGCGCATCAGGCGTTTGAAGTGAAAGGTCTGGGTGTGAAAATACTCAGAAGTTTTAAACAGTCAGAAGTGCTGCTCTTGTACTCTACTCAGGAAGCACATAAAAAAATAATCTGATCAAAATTCAGTTGCTAACGTCAAAAGCAGGAAAATGCAAACTCCTACAAGTAAATGATTAAAAATAGTTCCGAAAGAAACTAATTCTATGCAATGTCCAAAGTAGCATTTTACTCAAGATTTAGCCAAACATTTTACTTTTTTGACGTTATATGTCTAAGCAGTAAGAAGGTAGAATAATTTTATTCTAAATAGCTGATTATTTGCTAACTTTGGTCCAATTTTTCTATTTTCAATATTAAATACTTGAGGCTTTGTTAAACTTTTTTCGCTTGATAGTTAGCAGTATTTTCACTTGTCTTGACAGATTAAGTCTATGTGGTTAATTCAAGATAATCTCTCATATTTTACTAATGAACTATACTTATTGAATACTCCTTTAGGTAATAATTTGTTCAACTAACATGTACCTCAGTTATTCAGCATCTTTTCGTGTCCATTTGTAGTTTAAAATGTTGTCATACCACGACTATCATGTTATGGTTCACAATGCTACTAGGTAGTTCTAGATGTATGAAAGCTGTCGAAGCGAATTTCAGATTTAACTCGTTACTTTATCCTCCGTTTTAAAAGATGTGATTTACTCGTCACGTTTATTATCTATCATTTTAGCATGTTTCTAAGCTCTTATCCAGTGGAAATCGAGACGAAAAAATACCTGCATATTCCGAACCGCATATACCTGAGGTTGCATATCACAGCTCCCATAATTCTTCTGTACAGTTTCCTCCAACAGTTAAAAGTCGTATACTCAGGTGTCTTCGTTGTTGCCTGACTGTACATGCTAGATGTTATGGTGTTCAAGATGAAAATAGATTTAAATATGAGTCTTCGTCAAAACAAAACTGTATTCCGAATTTGAAAAATTCCTGGTATTGTGATGCTTGTGTGGCGAGTTCAAAGCCTGTAAGTTAATGATATTTAGTGTCTTAAAAGTTATGCATCGGGATCATTTTATCGTTATTACAATGAATAAAATATATACTACGAACTGTGAAAAAAGGTGAGTCAGTCAGTCAGTTACAACGTAGAGCTACGTACGTACGTACATCAGTCCAAGTTGCCATACCATATTAGCACAGAGACGCGATTTTCAATTCAAATCCCATAATATTAGAGGTAGTAAAAGTATTGGCAGTAATCGGACAGATTTGGGTTTGAAGATATTATTAAAGAAGTATAATCCAGTGAAATAAACATCAAAAGAGAAAGATAAAGGTGATGAAGAATTCAGAAATTTATGATTTCAGCGAACTGAAACAGTAGATACACCTGCGCCATTGCAAACGATTTTAAGCCATCTCATTCAAGGTCTCTAACCAATCATAACTTCATCAGAAATAGAACCCAGGACCTTAACGTCTCGCAGCAAGTTATTCGCCTTTAAACAACTGGGCTGGTATGCAATTGTATGTCTTTCTTTAGTGTTCACCTTCCAACGTCATTAATGGGTAACTGCTTTACACCCAATATAGTTAAACTCCAGGAATCATCCCTGAAAAGAATCCATTTTTATGAAACTAAAGACCGCTCATTTTATTATCTCTGACTGCATAGTTGGAAGTTGAAATAGTTTTATGAGCAATCGTTTTATTCAGTTCATTATGACTCATTAAAGTGTATAATTCACCAGTGGACTGAGTATTAATATTAAACAAGTAACTGCATAAGTGTCATGCAAATTAAATTATCCTAATATACTGCACCATAACTTTTGACTTTTTCATCGTAAATGATTGAAGTGGAATAAGTGAATGTTCATTTAATCATTGCTACGTCCGTTTTAAAGTTTCATCACAGCGAAAATGTTAGTTGGATAATTCAAATAATCAACGAAGATTATTCTTGTGAATTATTAGTTGCATGCAATAATGATAAATGATAAAATAGTGGAGAATGTTTGTAGCACAGGTGGATGATTGTGGTGTAGTTTCATTGTTCTACTAAACAACATAATCAGCACAGACATCAGATAGAATTCAAATACTTCACTTCGGACGCCGAAATGTGTGTCTGTGTTCTAGGACCTGTCGCAGTGTAAATATGTGGTCTATACAGCCACTTTCGTGTCTGAAATTAGCCTGGCTTTCTTCAGTCTATTGTTCACGTGCCCTAGTTAGGCGTCGAAGTATTATCGAAGCTAACTATTTAGACACTATATTAGTCAAACTGGTTCCTTTTTGATTGTCACAAGAGGACTTTTGTCCTTTCTTATATACCGGGACAATCAGTGATTGAGACCAGGCTGATGGGATTATGCCCAGTTCCCAGATTCTACCTAAGATCTCAGACAATCTAACTGCTAAAACTGGACCACAATCCTTTCCCAGGTCGTTAAGACCAACGCCAATCTACTTTCTTTTTCAGGTTCCCCAAGAAAAACTCCCACGGTGTGAGCAACCGGGAAGTTACATCCGCCCTCATACCCATAAAAGCACACGAGACCGAATTGGCCACAATCAAATCCTTTCTACACCTCTTAACAACTCTCTTATCTTTTCGACCAACTCCTCGTTTGATCACATCACGCCAATGAAGCAAACGGTCCGAGCTCTCGAAACATTATTCCTGATGTCGTGAGACCCCGTACTAAATTACATATAGGAGCTTTTAATGTTTGAACCATATGCCAAATTGGGCAACAAGCTCCATTTGCTAGAACTCTGTAATCCCGGGCGATCGATGTATGCAGCGTCTCCGAAACGCGCATACAAGATGTGAGTAAAATCATCAATTTGATCCCACCTAGTGAAGATAGAGACACAACAAGATTTACGCCCTGATGCCACTTCTCATAGCCTCGCCGGTGTAGGTATAGTATTAAGTCCTAGGGCGGAACAAGCTCTCTTAGACTGGATCCCGATAGACAGTCGCTTACGCGCTGTCCGACTAAACGGGACGGTACGGACTCGGAAGGATAGGAACACTCGCCGTTGCCTCTTCGTCGTATCTGCCTATGCTCCTACTGACTGTAGTTCAGACGATGTAAAAGATGAGTTTTATAGAAAGCCTTCGGACCTCATCCAAAAAGCTAGGCACTCTGATGTAGTAATAATGGCTGGTGACTTCAATGCTCAGGTAGCTAGAGTAAGTGAAAATGAAAGACACCTTGGTGGATGTTATGGTATCGCTTCTCAAAGAACAGACAGTGGCGACCGTTTGTTGCAACTGTACTCAGATAACCGCCTATTTCTAGCAAACACAAATTTTAAGCATAAGGAAAAGCACCTTTTGACCTGGCGACCCCCAAGGTCGTCTCAACGTTGGACGCAACTAGATCACATCGCCATCAGCCACCAATGGAGGGGTTCGCTGGAGGACTGTCGCTCGTTCTGGGGCACATGTTTGGATTCAGATCATGCTCTAGTACGAGCGCGTATTTGTTTGTGCCTTACTAGACGCTAGAAAAATATCGCAAGAAAACCTCTTAGGGCTTAATGATAATCAAGCTAAGAAAATATTTCAAGAACAACTAGAAAAAGTTAGGCGACCTTGCAAGTGATTCCCATCCGGAGGCAGGTTGGAATGATATGAAAAAGACTGTGGAAACAGCAGTGATATCTACTAGTAAGGTTGACCATAAGGCTAGAATGAAGCCGTAGCATCTACGGAACTGATGGATGCTCAAAAGCGCATCCCTCCTGGCTCTGAGTCCGATGAGGGGCGGAGTCAGATCAGGCGCATGGTGACAAGAAGCCTTCGCAATGATCGCGAACAGTGTTGGGTAGCGAAAGCAAGGGAGATGGAAAAGGCAACGGTGGTAGGCAATAGTAGGCAACTATTCAGACCTATCAGAGAAACCGGTATTAGGAACCCGATTGTGAGTGAGAATTTTTCTGAAAAGGATGGGACTAATATTCATTCTCAATCCAGTAAATTGGATCGATTAAACTGGCCTTCAGCCATTCCAGTTATCCTGAATGGGAAACTCACATAAGTCCTCCTAGTCTTTAAGAAGTTGAGAAAGCTATGGGAAATCTGAATCGACTGAAATCTTAGATAGAATCTGAGAACTGGACACAATCCCATCTGACTAGTTTCAATCCCTGATTGTCCCAAAGGACAAAAGTCTTCTTGTGACAATCACAGGTGAATAATTCTAACTAATATAGTTTCTAAATTGTTAGCCCCGAAAATCCTTAGACGCCTAACTAGAGCTTGTGAAAAGCAGACTCGAGAAAACCAGTCTAGTTTCAGACCTGGACGTGGCTGTATAGACCATAGCTACACACTACGACAGGTCCTGGAACACAGACACACATTTAGACGTCCGACAATCGTTCTGTTCCTGGACCTAAAAGCGGCATTTGACTCTGTGGATCGTGAGGTTCTGTGGCAGTGTCTGTCTTTGAAAGGTGTACCAAAGAAGTATATTAACCCTATACAAGCTCTCTACTCGAACACAACTGTTCGGGTTAGAGCTTATGGCGAACTATCATCAGAATTGTTTACTTCAAGTGGTGTCCGTCAGGGCTGTCCACTTTCCCCATTCTTGTTTTATTTTGTCATAGACATGCTCCTAGATATAACATTATCTTCGTCTGAATTTTCAGGAGTTGACCTGCTACCAGAAAAATCGCTTGCTGACTTAGAATATGACGATGACATAGTTCTATTTGGTGAAGACGCTGACAAAATGCAGTCTTCTGACTAACCTAAGCAACAATCCCAGCTTGTTCGGGATGCGTTTTTTCCCGTCGAAATGCAAAATGTTGCTTCAAGACTGTGTTGCATCGGCACCTGAACTAGTGATAGGGAGTGAAGTAGTCGAACGTGTAGACCGCTTCACTTATCTGGGGAGTCTCATCAGTGCTGATGGCCTGATGACTGACGAAATCTCAACACGGATACAGAAGGCTCGATTGGCTTTTGCCAGCCTGCGTCACTTATGGCGCAGGCGAGATGTCTGCTTGCTAACCAAAGGATGAGTGTACTGTGCAGTAGTTCGCTCCGTCTTACTTTATGGCCGTGAAACATGGCCAGTGAGAGTAGAAGATATTCGTCGGTTACTGGTTTTCAATCATAGGTGTCTTCGAAGTATTGTTCGTATATCCTGGGACACCCGAGTAAGCAACGCTGTTATTAGGAGACGCGTGCTAGATAAGAATGGCAGATCAATCGATGAAGTGGTGAAACTTCATCAGTTGAGGTGGTTAGGACATGTGCTGCGTATGCCTAACCACCGACTGCCTCGAAGAACTTTGTTTTGTAGTGTAGGAATAGGTTGGAAGAAAGTTAGGGGCGGCCAAACCAAGACGTGGCAGAAATCCATGAAGTCAATGACGAGTGGACTCAGTCGTGTTGGTAGTTGTCGACTGCCTGGTTGGGGTCCGCGAGATGATAATAATCGATGGTTAGAGACCCTGAATGACATGGCTGAAAACCGTTTGCAGTGGCGCCGGTGCATTTACTCTTTGTGTTCTATGAAATTCTAACCTTCAGAACTACTCATCACCTCTATCGTTCTCTTTCTAAAATCACCTCACTGAATTATACTTCTTGAATAAAATCTTCGAACCCGATTACTTCTAATACTTTTACTACGTCTGTTACTATGGGATTTGAATTGACAGTTATATCTCTGTGCTTATGTGGTGTGGCAACTTGAACTACTGTACTTACGTGCAAAGTTCCACGTTACTGTTGTTGTTGTTGATGGTGATGATGATGATGAAAAATTTCAGGAGTAAACGTGTCACGGCCCACAGCTTACCCTTGCCTTACATTTCTTATAGCTTTCTCAACTTCGTCAAGAGTCGGAGGACTTACATGAGTTCTCCATTCAGGTTGGCTGGAGATCGTGGGCAATCGAAGTGTGGCTGAAGGTCATCTGAACTGATCCTTACAGTGTTCTGCTCATCGATCCAATCTCCTGGATTGAAAATGAATAATAAGCCCCTTCGTTTCCAGAGATAGTCAGCCAGTCAGTCAGTTACAACGTAGAACTTCGTACATGAGTACATAATTTTAGGTTGTCATACCGAGATAGTCTCACTTACAGTCGGATTCCTAATGCGAGATTTCTTGATCAGCCTGAAAAGTTGTCTAATGTTACCTATCGCCTCTGACTTTTCCATCTCTTGCTTTCGCTACCCACCACTGTTCATAATCATTGCGTAAACTTCTTGTCAGCCTGCGCCAAAGCCGACTCCGCTCCTCATCATATTCAGAGCCAGACGAGATGAGTTTCCGAGCACCTCTCAGTTCGGTAGATGCTACTGAAATCCACTGTTTCTACCTAACCTCATGGTTTACCTTACTAGCAGATATCAATGCTGTTTCCATAGCTCGTTGGATATCATTCCAAGCTGCCTCGGTGTGGGTATCATTTACATTGCTGCCTAACTGTTTTTCTAGTAGTTCCTGAAATATATTCTTAGCCATACTATCATTAAGTACAACTCTAAGTAAGCCTCACTAGAGCATGGTCTGAAACTAAACAAGTGCTTCAGAATGAGTGGTAATCTTCAGTCGAACCTCTCCACCGATGGTTGATAGCAATGTGATCTAGTTGGGTCCATTGTTAGGTCGGTTTTTGGGTCGCCAGGTCAAAACTTGTTTTTCCTTATGCTTAAGGTTTGTATTTCTTAGAAACAGGCGATTATCTGAGCATATTTGCAGCAGACGGTCGCCAGTATCTGATCTTTGACACCATAAGATCCACCCAGGTGTCTTTCATTTTCACTTAGTCTAAGTGACTGCTAATTGATGTTCATGCAACCGAAGCTGTAGTGAATGTCCACTCTGTCTTGTGTAGTGTATTTCACAGTCTGAGCAGTTTATTTTACTGATGATATTTGGTTTTTCTACTTTTGTCATTTTGCCCTTCGGTTTACATATGATTGGTTCAAGTGATTCTGTTAGTTTGTGTGTCACATCTATTCCAAATGGTTTCAGCAGTTGTGCTATGATTTCCGATACCTTTTATATATGGTAGGATGATCCGTTTGTTGGTTCCTGTACTTGATTGCTTCAGTTGATACTTTTTGATGAAGTTGTGTGGATAGCCGTTTTATTGGAAGATAGTCACCAGATATTTTTCTCCTTCTTTTTTGCTTCATGTGGTCTGCAGTGTTTTCGCTCTCATAAACAAGGTTTGTATGCAGTTGATTTCGTGAGTTCTTGGGTTGTTCGTACTGTAGTTGAGAATTAGTTCTGTGTGGGTTGGCTTCCTAAATACTTGAGTCTCCAGTTTTCCTATGTCAGTTCTGGTGATTAGTACATCCAGGAATGATAATTTGTCGTTTGATTCATTTTCCATTGTGAATTTTATGTCATCAAATACGTTGTTGAGCCGATCGGATCAACATCATCATCAAAGGTAACGAGTTGGGTAATCATAAGCAACCATAAGATGAAGAAACAGATTAAAGGGGGATGCCGGCAAAACAAAGGTGCAGACAGTGATAGATTTAACTTCAATAACAACCAATCAAGATAAAGGTTAACGGAACAAGCTACGGGTCAGACGTGGTGAATTTCGAATTTTTCACTTCTATCTGAAGTTTGTGCTGATAATGTTGTTCAGAAGAACATTGAAAGCTCAACAACCGAAACATCCAGCTTAGAGAACACAAGTAATGAAATCTCACACAAATTATATTATATTTATTTTGCATCTTAATTACGAAGTTTACATACGCGATATTTTTAATTAAATACTATCCGATTTTCCGATCTTTTGAAAATAATTTTCTGTATACTTGTGTTTGGTTTGTTCAGTCTACCAAAGTCCGATATCTTAAACAACTTTTGTATGGTTCATGTCAATTTTTATAATATTTCACGGTTTATTGAAAACTCATCGAAAGCTATTTAAGTGAATTTAAAGATGTAAGAACCGAATAACTCCTTCGAGCACGAGACCGGGGTTCCTAGGTTTGATTACTGATGGAGTCGTAAATGCTCACCACTGATGAAGGTATTCTGCCTGGGAAAAAACACTTGCTGTTTTTAATAAATACAATTGTAATAGGAAATCAATCAGCATGTAGCTTTATGAAACTTCATGCTGTTATGGTTTTTTGCTGAATAATTGTTTATTTTTAAAATTGTTAAAGAAAGATTTTCATATTTCTCCCTGTAATAAAAATCGATATTATTCACTGTTCATTTAACTGGTGATGAGTTTTCTCCGTCTAAACCAAGCAAATTTACATTTGGTGACATTTTATTGGTTCTCAACAGAATAACATGTGTGTACATAGGGTTTCCTCCCGGCCACTTTCAACCTTCTAACATCTAAACATAGCCTGCGCGATTTTGAATCAGTTAGGTTATTAGTTACATAGCAATTCAATCGGCATTAAAGGATCAGATAAGTATGACAATGAATATTAATCGATTCTCATATATATATATATATATATATATATATATATATATATATATATATAGACGTATAACTTTGAACCTGTTCTTTATTATTAGTATCCTATTATTTTACAGACATGCGTATTTTGTTATATGCGTGGAGGAGCTATTAAAGCACTAGCCAACATCAATAATGCATTTACTGGACGACCTTACTGGGCACATATAGTATGCGCACTAATAACTCCTGGTTGTTATTTCAAAGATGTACCTAAACGATTAGCATTTGTTTCTGAAGATACAATCAAATCGGCTATATCTTTGGCCGTATCATATTCGGACGGTAATCATAAAAGTATAATAAATAAAATGCAGAGGATCGTTTCGCCAAATCGCTTCTCTGAGAATATCCCGTTGTTCAAATCTCCGAATTGTGTACATAGAAATTTGAAGGTTTTACGTAAGAGACCATCTAATATAGATAGAAGCATTTTACGAGAATATTATGAACCATATGGTCAATCAAACAAGTTGAAGTTAGTCTAATTTTATGAAATAATTACCGCTGTTTTGGTAGTAAATAATTTCCTGACATAAATAATTTTATTTGTAATGGTTTGGATTATCCCGTTGTTAGTTTTATGACCGCAATTCGATCAGTCTTAGTTGACTTATTTTCATCCTGTCTGGATTGCTTCATTACTGCCATTATAATACAGACTTATGTAGAATAGATGGAATATGGCTAGCAGTGGAATCCGTGACGCCTGCTCCGTCTCGTTTGGGACCCGTTGAATAGGTGAGTGGCTATCTAGACTCAGTAGCTAAGTAGGTAGCTCGTTGGGGTTTGAAGCTAAATGTACTGAATTCGAATTGCGGAGCGGACATGAACTCTGGGATGTTGATACGCCCATCTGTCGAGTCCCAGTCAGGACGAGATGCACCTCTTACATCTCACTGCTAGCTACATTCCGTCTGTTCCAAAATAAACAGTCTGTGAACCCTCATCATTGTTACTGTTACCAATTTTACTGAGCACCAACCATCCGAAGACTCTCAGACATCACCATGCTCCTTGCTTGTCTTCGGAAAGATAGTTGGTTTCTAATGTTATCGGGTTCTACGCCATACGGTTCATCTGCAAATGGTTTTGGGCGAGACTATAATTAATACTTGAGTCAATCATATCTAACATAAGAAGTCTTGGATTCTGGCAGGAAAATCATTAATGCATATGGCTAGAGAGCATTCCGACATTACATCTGATTTTAGTTCGTAATCAAAACCTTAATTTCTAACTCTAAATCCCAATTCTAATTCCTCACATTAATTTGTAATTCTCTTTAGACCCTAGTAAGTAGGTGTGTTTTCTCAAGGTTACTTCTGTGTCACACAAGAATTGTCCATAAACCATAGTTTCACTCTCAAGACTTTTTCCAACATATACATTCTGATAAAGAGGGCCAACTAGAAGCAACCATACGAGAAAATCACTTAGTATCAATCAAAAATATCTGAAATACATATGATTGGGCAAGGAATTGGTTGATTTTCTAAGGGAATGATATATATATATATATATATATATATATATATATATATATATATAATAGTATTTATGGATATTATTTGTCAACCGAATAGACTTATTTTTCCACTTTTGGATTCTCACTCAAGTAGTCGGTTTAGTGTGTTAGCGCGTATTATATTCACACATTGGACGCCTCACATTATAACATATTTAACTTCCTTTTTTATTTCATTTTATTTCACAGCAATCGCTTTTCATTAAAGTTATTCGACACTACTTCCGCAGTTTCAGTTGGTGCTAGTTTTGAAAAAGTAAAACCGTTCATAAAGAATAATGACAATGAAATTTCTAGTGTTCCTCATTCTGACAATGTTGATATACCAGTTGCAGCTGGTGAAGAAATGACAACATGTTTTGTGTGTCATTTACCTGGAAGAGGATTTCTTCCATTAGCTTCTTGCTGGTATGACGATTGTTCTACAAAGTTTCATGTTACTTGTGCTCAAATGGCTGGCGTTGTTATTGGGACTGATGTGTATCCTCGATTCTTTTATATCGCATGCAGTAAACATCCTACTAATTACGATCATGTAAGGGTGTCTATATGTGCACATATGCACTTATAAAAATACTCATTATTTTTGATATTTATTTAGTTGGTGTATAGTAAATAACTTTTGACAAAATTATCTATACTTCACCATATATAATGTATTGTTTACGTTTCATATAATACCTGAAGCATTTTTTGAACTATTTGCTGCTGTGATGTGGGAACTTGCATTAATACAAGCGGATTGAAGGGTGAAAAACTTCAGCTTGTGTAGAAGAGCTCCTTTTCTACTAAAATGCAGCAGTATGTTCTTCTGATCATTTGCCTGTAAGATTTGTTTGTTTATGATGGGTGATAGTTAACAGACATTCGGTCATTAGTTACTTTATAATTCACCAAATTTAATGTATATATCAGCCAGTTGTCAAACTTCAACATAAAATAAGAAATGGAGAAAACCCGAAATTCTGCATCGACTAAAGTGTATAAGCATGAGTAGTCAACTGAAAAACTACCAGCTGTCTATAAGTTTTCTGGCATTTTTACAAAATTTACAGTCTTTATAAGTGAGCTTCACCGGTCTATCAAAACAAATGGCCGAAGTTTCTACATAACATCAGCCAAATTTAACAATGGTAGCCTTTATTTTGTAATTTATGAAGTATATATAATGCCTGTTTTAATAATTCAAGCCATCTTTTGGATCGCGGTTTATTCTTTATGATATATTAATGGAAAGTCACCGGCTCTAAGTTACTGAAATCAAATGAGAAATTTTCAGACACTTTTCAAGCATGTTGTAAAAATGGTTATGCCGGTGTTTATGAGTGCTTGGTTTTGTCAAGATTTTGTCGAATCTACTGATAATAGATACCGTGGATCCGAACCAATAACTGAAGCGTATCATGCTAATCATAGAACAAAAGTATCTTTTGTATTTGATCGTGCGGTATTAAAAATTCACACTACTGAACAGTCACAGATAAAAAAACCTACAGTATTCCACTATTTTTATTGATTTTCTAGTCATTCTTAGTTTCTGTTAAACTTTCAAGTTGATGATTATAGATTCTTTATACTAACCTAGAAATATTCACTTTATATATCATTCTTTTCTTTTCCAAATACAAAAAGCCAAATTTTCACGATCATGGTTCCGTTTCCCCAGGAGATGAAGTAATGGTACAAGAAACCGGTGATCCTATATTTTCATCTGCTATCGCTATCCGACGAGTAACTCCTTTATATTGCCGTATTTCGTTTCCTGATGGAACTTTCTCATCAGATACACCGCCAGAATATTTGACAGTAAGAACGTTTAACTTTTAGTTTTCTATGTTTGTATATTGCTATTGTTAGAATAGTTCACAAATTATTAAGAATACTAACGTGTATTCTTAATTATCTCATATTTATTAGTTATTATGGTTGAATGAAATTGAGTTTTAAAAGGCATGAATGAGTCTAGTCTTATCTTCATTTTTAGAATGTTGATTGGTTCAAAGATGGACCTCCAGAAAAAGGATCACTTGTTAAAGTTTTATGGGATGATGGAATAGAATATACGGGAACATATGAAGGTACCACTTCTGAACAGTGGGAAGTAAGTATAACTATTTAGTGAACACTGGTTATGTATCGAAGTTACAAAATATCCACTTTTTCTTTATGCAAATAATTCTGTGCTCTCCACGTTTTGTTGAATAAAAGAATAAATTTAGCATGTACTGATGTAACGATGTAGTCTTCCATATATCTGTTAAGATGATTACAGGTTGTCTGGTTTTTCACTATCACATGTTAGTTCTTTCTGTGAAGAATAGCGTCATCTTTCAGTACCTCTACATAAATTTGAGTTCGTTCACATTTAATTTGGTCGAGCCTTTTGATTAACTTATTTAACCAAGCCATTTGTGTAGCAATTACTTATATATACCACTGGCTTTTATTATTTATTGTCTGGTTTGCATAAGCTGGCACGACTGAACATTACTTACCGCTTACGCGCATATTCATCTTACTCACTTCAATGTTAACCTGATAAATATTTCGATGACTCATCCATTTTCCTATGTATATATATATATGTACATTCTAATCTTATTAATTCATTCGCCGATTCGCTCACTCGCTAGCTTTGTTTCCTTTTGTCACTCGCTTATTGATTTTATCTTTGTGTGTCTGTGGTTTGGTGGCCTAATTGTAGTGTGCCGAATAAACGTACTCAACACTTCGTATTCGTCTCCTGATTTGTAAACTATGAGATGCTATTCGGTAACGGTTGTCTGGATGAACAGCATACTAAGTCTAAGAACGCATCGGATGCCGAACGTCACGAAACTAGTGAGACAGTGGCCACTACAGCCTTTCTTGTTATTTGATTGGTTGTTATTGTTGTTAGTTTAGTAAAGTTATATGCTCCAAGATCGTTGGATGTTAGCACATAAATGGTTCGAAATGTAGAGCTTTCCTGTAAGTTCTACCTTCTCTTATATTTGTGTGGAATGTATTGACTTGGAAGTATTATTACGTGTCACTTGCTCAATCTGTGTGAGTTTCTATTCGTTGCGTTCGCATTAGAAGATTCTCAACTGTTTGTGATAAAAACTACCATAGATCAACCGGATTTTGTGATCTCTCTTATCAATATTTAACAGTTTTACATCTGTGTGAATATCACTAGTTGACTTGGTTGTAATGAATAGAACTTTCAGAACTATCCAATGCTCAGTGAATTTATGGATTCGAATAAAATCAATATGTTCATTGCATGTATCTATGATGTAATGTAACTATGCAAGGAATACTCTTGATAGTCAGATGTTAATTACACTGATGAGTGAATAATCTATAGTACCTAAACCTGCAATCATTAACTTATTAAATGATTAATAATAATGCATGATCTTACGTGCATTATTTTGTACATAAGCTTGTTATTTTGTTAGAATAAAGCAATTATTCTACTGCTGTCTTGTCTTCTGATATTAGTGCAGTTTATAGGCCCATGTTTAGTCTTAGTCATTTTGTATCATTTTGTGCATTTGGTCTATCTTTCTGGATTGCATAAACTTATTATAACAATCCAAAACTCATGAAATCATAAAATTCTAGTCTATACCATGAGATTATATTTGATTTATAATAATACACGTATAATAACATACTCTGCAGCTAACAAGTCTAATGGATTTATCGCTTATGTCTACTCTGTTGAGTTTATATTGATTTTTTTTCTGTTTCGTCTCTCTGAAGTAACTATTACTTTCCGTAATGATATGAAGATTGACAGTCAAGCAAACCCATCTAAAATTTTTTGTTGTTGTTCAACATATTGAAAAAGGATCTCATTTATTTTTCATTTATTCTAATAATTCTCATTGCTTTTTATAAAGTTCCAATTTATTTTATATTTATTTCCACTTAAAAATAGGTCCAATTGGAATGTGGAGAGATTAAAGTATTTAATCGTGAACAGTTTTATGTACAACCGAAAACTAAACATTCAGATAGTAAGTCAAAACAATGTCTAGAAGCCTTTTTTTTTATTTTTATCAACTTTTTAGACTAATGTAAACAAGTAATTATTAACCCATATTAGGTACTTTTGGTTGCAATCCAAATCATATGCATATGGGTGTAATATATGAAATTTAAAGGAAAACGAACTCATTGTGTTATAGTATTTAGATCAGCGATTTCCTGGTTATTGGCTTATCTTTGTGACTAAATTCCTAACTAACTACATGTCGATTTTATCTCAACCACTGATTTTTATCGTTGAGTAAACATCTCTTTGATAGTTGATTAACTACTTTTCTCGTAGTTTCTGAAGGATACTCTCGACCCTTTCATTTCTAAGTTGAATCCTAAGCGATTTTCTCGTTGTAACTTGTGTGTCCTGTAATCCGCAAACAAATGCGTGTTTGCGCCTGAGCATGATCAAACTCTAGATATGTTCTCTGAAATGAGTGGCGATCTCCTACTATCTCCAACAATGACTTTTGCTAACGTGGTCTATTTGCATCAATCATTGAATTTATTGTGTGTGTCTCCATGTCAAACGATGTATTTCCTTAGCTGAAAGTTGATGCTTGCAAGTACGAAATCCTTATCTGAACGTAGTTGAAACAGTTGGTCTTCATTATAAGATGTAAGTGCGTCTTGGTTTGATATGGACTAAAAAATTGGTTATTATTACTACATTTAAGGGTTCAGCTTTCTGAAGCCGAATAAAGAGCGTAGATGGAGGCATCAGCATACATCCATCCCTATCATTCTGAATATCTACCTTCTTGTTTAATCTCACAGTGCACAAGCGAATGTCTCTTAGAATCCAGTCCGGGAGACCCCGTCCTACTTTTAAACTTAGCACTAAACCTACACTAGTGAGGTAACGGTCTGTAGCAGTCAATCCCTCAGATATTGACAGGATGGATGGAGTTTCGTTTTCTGACCCGGAGCTTTCATGGTTTTTCTGAACATCGTTAGCATAAATTCCAGATAGATGTAAAGTATTCACATTTCTCCACATATCAAGATTGAGGTCAACAGAACGAGCTATAAGTCATAGGTGGAGGAATTTGAATACTTCACCTTTACCTGAAGTTTGTGCTGATGATGTTGTTCAGAAGAACAGTGAAAGCTCCACGGCTAAAAGGTTCAGATCAGAGAACGAAACTCCACTTTCATCCAACTGAGCAACAAATTTTCTCCACCATCTTTCGGCTTTTTCGTATTGACTAAGTGTAAGCAAATGGTTCAACTTACTTAAATCCTGCATGCACACTTCTAAGATACAACATACATCGATAGTGTGTGATTCAAGATTCCTTGCTAAAAGATACGTGTTATCCTATCTGACGTAAGGTTCAAACATTGGAAAATCCAGTGTGGTTCAGGACACGGTTTCCGGAGAGAAAGATTAACATTTTGTGAACTCTGTTTGTTGGCGCTGGTGGTGTGTGGTGATGAGGGCATAAGAAAACTATTTGTCATGAAAAAAAGGAGAAATAATAATAACGAAGTAATTCAATTGTGTATAAGATAATCTCGGATACTGTTGGGCAGTTGTCACTTATCGGTTGCGTACACTGTGTAAGAGTATTTCTTCCTGAAGGATCTGACTGACTAACTTTCTGACCATTCTTAAAATTCTAAAATAAATTCCAAGTATCAATATTGAGATTTCAATGATAATGTTTCGAAAGACCAATGTATCATTAATTTTCAATAAATAGTTGTATCTCGATTAGTTAACAACTCATTTTTAATGTTGTTATTTTACAGTGAATTTCAATTTTGATACCTCAACGAATGATTATACATGGCCAGTATCAGGTTTTGATAATGATTCAGTAGTTCTTTCAAATTCATAATATTATTACAGTTTATAAAAAATATATATATATATTTCTGCATTTCAATAAATGTACATAGTGTTTTCTAAAAGTAATTTATTTTATAAAAGTAGTTAACTTTTTTCAGTGAAACATAAATATTTTTAAATACCTCTTTATTCTGTTTACTTAGTAAAGGCAAGTAAAAGATTTTACGCTACTGACTTGTACAGCCATTCGCATTTTATTTGTTTGTCAGTCGACATGTTGAAGAGTATATAGCCAGTGAATAAGAACACAGTTGAATAAACCATACATTTTTTGTTTCCACATATGAATTGAACAATTTAATAGCTGAATGTTACCGATTAATAAGTAGTATAATTTCTCACAGCACTTGAATTTATTGATTCCCCCACTAATGCTAAGTTATATTTCTTAATGAAAAAAGTATGGTACAAAAAATTTTGACCTTAAACTTCACCAAGCTGAAGAGCGGTTAAAACTAAATTGCTCTATGTGAATTTTTTATATCCCTGTTTGAAGAGTCCTCAACGATACACACCTGGGCACCTTGCGGAATAATACATTGTCGATTCTGACGTTATTACTACAAAGAATATTATGAAATAAGTCTAAATCTCTATAGTACGATCTTACCAGTCTGTAAGTCAGTTACAAAGTAGAACTTGGTGCGTACGTATATCAGTTCCAGTTGCCATACCACCTTGGCATACAGATATAAGTGTCAATCCGAATCCCATAGTGATGAACATAGTAAAAGTATTAGCAGTAATGGAGAAGATTGGGATTCGAGAAATATAAGCCAGTAAAACAAATTTAAAAGGATAACAAATAAGTCATCAGGAATTCAGAAGGTTGAAATTTGAAAGAACACGGAATGGATGCACCTGCTTCATAACAAGCGATTTTGAGCCATGTCATTCAAAGTCTCTAACCACCGGTTACCATTATCACACCGACTCCAATCAGGTAGTCTACACCTAACATGGCTCAGTTCGGTAGTCAGTGACTTCATTCATTACACGGTCGTACCTGTGAATTAGCGTGCAGTTTGTGATTAATCACTGAGCTCGTAATATTATTATTTTACCATGTAGTTTTTTGTATTATCAGACTAGGATAATCATGCATCTCACTGTTCTTCGTACTTAACTCGCTCTGAAACATGCTAGGTCAACAATATTTCTACAGCTATTTACATAATAGGTTTCGTATGTTGGTTTAAATAACACCAAATTTTCTAATGCTGCAGGTGTATATGTGGAATGCGAAAGGAAACATTCGAAAATCAATTCGTTAATTAATGTTATGTGAGGATACTGTAATGAGTGTGATTTATTCTGGTTTTATCAACAATGCGAAACTATTTTATAGTTTGTAAAGTAAGTTACCATTAAGGCATCATCCATGATATCTCGACTCCCCAATAATCCTGTGTTCTCGTAACACACGACAATTCATATTCTGAAGTTTTCTAAAGACGATTTCAGTACGTACAATGCTTTTGTTAATTATCTGAAAATTAGCATATTATGTTAGCTCAACTACGTATCTGACTATAACATCATTATTTTCAAAAAACCCAAAACTGTAAAACCGGAATTCGAGAGAAATGTTCGACTAGCCGGTGTGCCGAGAATCGAATATTCGTAGAGATGTAGTTTCCAAACTTAGGCATTCGCAGTAAAAAGTAACTGTTGAGATTAGTTTGGATGTGTGTGCTCTGACGATGTCGAAATCTAGAACATAATGGTTGGATGTGGGACGGTTGTATTTGGAGTTGTGTAAGTGTACATCATTAAGTGAATACATCACCATTCAGTTATTCAACCCAAAATCGATCAGCGGTTTCGAATAATCGATTCACATCCCTACGAATAGACCATAATATTACTCTCTCCTCTATGAGTAGATCACGTAACGTCTGCTCGGAAACCAATGTTTAACTATAAGAATATCAGTGACAAAGTACTGTTAGTTACTTGTTGCAAGGTCTAGTCAGTCATTGGTGACTATCAGGTGGACGTCAACCATTGCTGACCTGTCTAGGGACCATATGTGAGTGATGGCGGCTGTATAATCCCCGAAACTAACAAAATACTAGGTTGGCTTCAGGTCAGGCCTAATGTTATGGACGATAGTAGGTGAGCTATGCAGCATACATGTGGTCCTCAAATGTGAGATGGCCAGATCACAAAGTAATCGCCACCTAGATTTGTGGCTTTCAGAAATGTTCTGAAGACTAGAAAACAAACGTGCGTTTGCTTCTTCTGCACATGAGGTCTGAAAATAAGCTGTGCAAAATTTTTGCTTGCAGATTGTGTCAAAATGTTCAAAGACCTCCCTTATAATTTCACCAGGTGTGGGGTGCCAGTTGGTTTTGAGCGGTACGGCCTTCATTTCCGCAAAGATTTTTAAATGTGAGTCTGTCACTCCAAGCTCGGTAAAGTCAGCTTCCATATAGCAGGGCTAGGCTTTGATATGATTTTATTATTGTTGAAGCGGTCTCTTTTAGATTACGGTAATATCTGGTCTCTTCGCCGATCCCAAAATAATAGGAACACAATCGAACATACATAGAGTGAGTCACGAAATCAGTTCGAGAATTCAGAATCGAACCTTATGAAGATTGCCTCAAATCACTGGATCTTTAACAATTAGAGTACAGGTGCCTAATAGGTTAACGTTTAATGACTCACAGCATTCCAAAACTTCTAAGCATCTCCTAAATGCTCGGTTTAGTGAAAACATCGGAAGTTACTACCGCATATTAAAAACGTAACATTTACGCATACACCATATGTGATCAGGTTAAGTTTAAAGTGAAGTTTTGGTCAAGCATGTCGATTAGAGAACAATAGGACTAAAAACAGCAACTGAACGCGAAGGCATACTGCTGAATGGAGAGGGTTGACAGAAGACAACCGCTCGTTCCTCAGCACATGTTTGGATCCAGATCATGCTCTAATATGAACGAGCATTAGTTTGCGAATTGCTGGATGTAAGAAAGACACGGCAAGCAAACCCTCATAGTTCTACTCAACGATAAAAATACCGAGAGCATACTTCGAGAATAACTTGGAAAACAGTTCAGCAGCCATGTAAGTGATGCTAACACCGAGGCAACTTGAAATGATATCCAGAAAGCCGTGAAGGCAGCAGTGTTATCTGCTAGCAACTTGGACCAGAACGTATGGAAAGTCACTAGATTTCAGTGGCATCTATTAATCTGATCGACGCCCGGAATCCCATCCCATCTGGCTCTGAAAACGATGCGGAGTGGAGGATGCTTAAGCGCAGGCTGATAAGAAGTCTGTGTAATGATCGTGAACAGTGATGGATAGCGAAAGGAAAAGAGATGTAAAAAGAGGCGGTGATAGGCAGTAGCAGACAACTGTTCAGACTTATCAAGGAAACCGGTATAAGAAATCCGACTGTTAGCGAGACCATGACAGAAAAAGATGGACGTGTTATTCATCCTCAATCAAGAAGATTGGATCGATGAGCAGAACACTTTGGGGATCAGCTCGATTGGCCGTCAGCCACACGTCGGTTCCCACGATCTCTAGCCAACCTGATTGGTAAGTTCATACTACTCCCCCATCTCTTAGTGAGGTTCAGAATCTGGAAACTGAGTGTAATCCCATCTGACTGGTCTCAATCACCGGTTGTCCCAGTCTATAAAAAAGACAAAAATCCTCTTGTGACAAACAAGGAGGAATCAGTCTAACTATTATAGTGTCTAAATTGTTAGCCTCGATTATCCTTAGACGCCTAACTAGAGCTCGTGAAGACCAGACTCGAGAAAACCAGTCTGGTTTCAGACCTGGACGTGGTTGTATAGACCATATCTTCACACTACGACAGGTTTCGGAACACGGACACACATTTACGCTCCCTACAATAGTTGTCTTTCTGGACCTAAACGCGGCATTTGACTCTGTGGATCGTGAGGTTCTGTGGCAGTGTCTGTCATTGAAAGGTGTACCAAAGAAGTACATTAACCTTATACAAGCTCTCTACTCGAACACTACTGTTTGGGTTAGAGCTTATGGTGAACTATTATCGGAATTGTTTACTTCAAGTGGTGTCCGTCATGGATGTCCACTTTCCCCATTCTTGTTTAATTTTGTCATAGACATGCTCCTAGATATAACATTATCTTCGTCTGAATTTTCAGGAGTTGACCTGCTACCAGAAAAATCGCTTGCTGACTTAGAATATGACGATGACATAGTTCTATTTGGTGAAGACGCTGACGAAATGCAGTGTCTTCTGACTACCCTAAGAAACAATGCAAGCATGTTCGGGATGCGGTTTTCCCCCTCAAAACGCAAAATGTTGCTTCAGGATTGGACTTCTTCGGAACTAGTGATAGGGAGTGAAGTAGTTGAACGTGTCGACCGCTTCATTTATTTCGGAAGTCTCATCAGTGCTGATGTCCTGGTGACTGAAGAAATCTCAGCACGGATACAGAAGGCTCGATTGGCTTCTGCCAACCTGCGTCACTTATGGCGCAGGTGAGATGTCCGCTTGCTAACCAAAGGATGAGTGTACTGCGCAGCAGTTCGCTCCGTCCTACTATACGGATTCGAAACATGGCCGTTAAGAGAAGGGGACTTTCGTAGGTTACTAGTCTTCGATCATCGATGTCTCCGAAGCATTGCTCGAGTGTCGTGGAACAACCATATAAGCAATGCTGTCGTTAGGAAGCGAGTACTAGGTAGGGATGGCAAATCAATAGATGAAGTAGTGAAACTTCATCAATTGAGGTGGTTGGGTCATGTGTTACGTATGCCTAACCACCGACTGCCGCGACGAGCCATGTTTTGTGGTGTAGGAGTAGGTTGTTAGAAAGCCAAGGGCAGCCAAACCAAACCATGGCAAAAATCCATAAAGTCACTGACAAGTGGACTGAGCCATGTCTGTAGTTGTCGACTACTTTGTTTAGGTCCGCGAGACGATAGTCACCGATGGAAATTAAAAATTGAATGTGTCTGCGTTAATGAGCCATATTACCAAAAGGGTAAAACTTTGATGGCAGTTATAACGCCGGCTAAACCAAGTAGTAGGTATTTATTTGTAGGCATAACCTACCAAAGGGTAATTTGGTCGGTCGGTTAGGTCTGCGCATTCAAGAATAGCCTGTTTTAAAGCGTCAAAATGTTCAAAGACCTCCCTTATAATTTCACCAGGTGTGGGGTGCCAGTTGGTTTTGAGCGGTACGGCCTTCATTTCCGCAAAGATTTTTAAATGTGAGTCTGTCACTCCAAGCTCGGTAAAGTCAGCTTCCATATAGCAGGGCTAGGCTTTGATATGATTTTATTATTGTTGAAGCGGTCTCTTTTAGATTACGGTAATATCTGGTCTCTTCGCCGATCCCAAAATAATAGGAACACAATCGAACATACATAGAGTGAGTCACGAAATCAGTTCGAGAATTCAGAATCGAACCTTATGAAGATTGCCTCAAATCACTGGATCTTTAACAATTAGAGTACAGGTGCCTAATAGGTTAACGTTTAATGACTCACAGCATTCCAAAACTTCTAAGCATCTCCTAAATGCTCGGTTTAGTGAAAACATCGGAAGTTACTACCGCATATTAAAAACGTAACATTTACGCATACACCATATGTGATCAGGTTAAGTTTAAAGTGAAGTTTTGGTCAAGCATGTCGATTAGAGAACAATAGGACTAAAAACAGCAACTGAACGCGAAGGCATACTGCTGAATGGAGAGGGTTGACAGAAGACAACCGCTCGTTCCTCAGCACATGTTTGGATCCAGATCATGCTCTAATATGAACGAGCATTAGTTTGCGAATTGCTGGATGTAAGAAAGACACGGCAAGCAAACCCTCATAGTTCTACTCAACGATAAAAATACCGAGAGCATACTTCGAGAATAACTTGGAAAACAGTTCAGCAGCCATGTAAGTGATGCTAACACCGAGGCAACTTGAAATGATATCCAGAAAGCCGTGAAGGCAGCAGTGTTATCTGCTAGCAACTTGGACCAGAACGTATGGAAAGTCACTAGATTTCAGTGGCATCTATTAATCTGATCGACGCCCGGAATCCCATCCCATCTGGCTCTGAAAACGATGCGGAGTGGAGGATGCTTAAGCGCAGGCTGATAAGAAGTCTGTGTAATGATCGTGAACAGTGATGGATAGCGAAAGGAAAAGAGATGTAAAAAGAGGCGGTGATAGGCAGTAGCAGACAACTGTTCAGACTTATCAAGGAAACCGGTATAAGAAATCCGACTGTTAGCGAGACCATGACAGAAAAAGATGGACGTGTTATTCATCCTCAATCAAGAAGATTGGATCGATGAGCAGAACACTTTGGGGATCAGCTCGATTGGCCGTCAGCCACACGTCGGTTCCCACGATCTCTAGCCAACCTGATTGGTAAGTTCATACTACTCCCCCATCTCTTAGTGAGGTTCAGAATCTGGAAACTGAGTGTAATCCCATCTGACTGGTCTCAATCACCGGTTGTCCCAGTCTATAAAAAAGACAAAAATCCTCTTGTGACAAACAAGGAGGAATCAGTCTAACTATTATAGTGTCTAAATTGTTAGCCTCGATTATCCTTAGACGCCTAACTAGAGCTCGTGAAGACCAGACTCGAGAAAACCAGTCTGGTTTCAGACCTGGACGTGGTTGTATAGACCATATCTTCACACTACGACAGGTTTCGGAACACGGACACACATTTACGCTCCCTACAATAGTTGTCTTTCTGGACCTAAACGCGGCATTTGACTCTGTGGATCGTGAGGTTCTGTGGCAGTGTCTGTCATTGAAAGGTGTACCAAAGAAGTACATTAACCTTATACAAGCTCTCTACTCGAACACTACTGTTTGGGTTAGAGCTTATGGTGAACTATTATCGGAATTGTTTACTTCAAGTGGTGTCCGTCATGGATGTCCACTTTCCCCATTCTTGTTTAATTTTGTCATAGACATGCTCCTAGATATAACATTATCTTCGTCTGAATTTTCAGGAGTTGACCTGCTACCAGAAAAATCGCTTGCTGACTTAGAATATGACGATGACATAGTTCTATTTGGTGAAGACGCTGACAAAAATGCAGTGTCTTCTGACTACCCTAAGAAACAATGCAAGCATGTTCGGGATGCGGTTTTCCCCCTCAAAACGCAAAATGTTGCTTCAGGATTGGACTTCTTCGGAACTAGTGATAGGGAGTGAAGTAGTTGAACGTGTCGACCGCTTCATTTATTTCGGAAGTCTCATCAGTGCTGATGTCCTGGTGACTGAAGAAATCTCAGCACGGATACAGAAGGCTCGATTGGCTTCTGCCAACCTGCGTCACTTATGGCGCAGGTGAGATGTCCGCTTGCTAACCAAAGGATGAGTGTACTGCGCAGCAGTTCGCTCCGTCCTACTATACGGATTCGAAACATGGCCGTTAAGAGAAGGGGACTTTCGTAGGTTACTAGTCTTCGATCATCGATGTCTCCGAAGCATTGCTCGAGTGTCGTGGAACAACCATATAAGCAATGCTGTCGTTAGGAAGCGAGTACTAGGTAGGGATGGCAAATCAATAGATGAAGTAGTGAAACTTCATCAATTGAGGTGGTTGGGTCATGTGTTACGTATGCCTAACCACCGACTGCCGCGACGAGCCATGTTTTGTGGTGTAGGAGTAGGTTGTTAGAAAGCCAAGGGCAGCCAAACCAAACCATGGCAAAAATCCATAAAGTCACTGACAAGTGGACTGAGCCATGTCTGTAGTTGTCGACTACTTTGTTTAGGTCCGCGAGACGATAGTCACCGATGGAAATTAAAAATTGAATGTGTCTGCGTTAATGAGCCATATTACCAAAAGGGTAAAACTTTGATGGCAGTTATAACGCCGGCTAAACCAAGTAGTAGGTATTTATTTGTAGGCATAACCTACCAAAGGGTAATTTGGTCGGTCGGTTAGGTCTGCGCATTCAAGAATAGCCTGTTTTAAAGCGTCAAAATGTTCAAAGACCTCCTTATAATTTCACCAGGTGTGGGGTGCCAGTTGGTTTTGAGCGGTACGGCCTTCATTTCCGCAAAGATTTTTAAATGTGAGTCTGTCACTCCAAGCTCGGTAAAGTCAGCTTCCATATAGCAGGGCTAGGCTTTGATATGATTTTATTATTGTTGAAGCGGTCTCTTTTAGATTACGGTAATATCTGGTCTCTTCGCCGATCCCAAAATAATAGGAACACAATCGAACATACATAGAGTGAGTCACGAAATCAGTTCGAGAATTCAGAATCGAACCTTATGAAGATTGCCTCAAATTTTCTTCTGTGTTTTCCGTTATGTCACTTCCTTCTTTGCTTCTCACTTTGTGTTCATTTGTGAGGGGAATTGGTACTGCGTATGGCGATTTTGTTGATATCAAACAGGCTTCTTTTTCTCTCACCTCAAATTTATCCTCTTCCATGCCATCTAATTCAGTCTTCATACCCGGTGTTGTCCAGTGCAATTACATTGTTTAGATCTCATTTCAGAATATTGAGTACCATTTTGGGGGTTTCTGAACGACTACTTCAACCTCACATAGAAGTTTTCCTTTAATTTATCGTTTTTAGCACTGGTTGGCGCATAGTGCTAAATGGTTATCATTTCGATACCTTTTTTCCTCGGCTTTGAATGATGCTTTGCCGATCCTGAGTTCGTTAGTCTCTCATACTGCATGTGTTGCTTTTTCTTTTGCACTGCTGGAGGACAACATGGTCTATACTAAAGCTAGTCTCTTATGTGAAACCTACGTCCAATGAATTTCACTTGTCACCTAGTTATATCTTGTCATTTCGGCAATAACTTGAATAGTTCTTCTGGTCTCTCATGTTGCAAGAACATTCCCTTCAACTACACTAGTTGTTGCTCTGATTTTCATAATCGTCATCAGCTTTGTAACTCACAAACAAACTTCACTTTTATTGTGAGTGTTTATTTCTTTTGTAAATGAAGACCTGGCAAATGCCAGGGCAGAGTGTAGATGATTCAGATTATTTTTTTTGGATGGGGATTTTTAGCGAGTAAGTTTTCTTTGAGATAGGCTTTCTCAGCCCATACCCAACCCAACTCCTTTAGCCGGGATCGGGACCTGCCATAACCTCAGAGGTGCCATAGGCGAGGTTACCCATGGCAGTGGGACGCGCAAAGGGGTTAGTTGTCACCTGAAGTAAAAAGGACAAGAGCTGATGACTACTTCGGTCTATCGCGGTGCAGAGTGTGAATCGATTGAGGACTTGTGAGACGAGCTCGACACTTGGTCTCCAAGAAGCCGATATTTAATTTTGGGTTACTTTAATGTATCGAAAGATTGAATTTTCAGGAAATATTTTGAAATGGAAATTGGTTGAGGCTGGCATTATAAAAATCCTACCGAAGCATGTAAAAGAAGCAAATAGGTGCGATCCAGACAACGAGTTATTTCAATTCGATCTCATAATAACATATTATGAGAATGACCTCTTACTTCTTCAATAAATGCCACTCTTATATGCTTGGCCAATTAGCTTTAGTCATGATTTCCACGACTCTATCAACAGTGTGTTAGCTACGGTCAGACAAGTTGATAGGCGGCAAAAATGCACGAAAACAGACATTTTGCATCCTCAGAAGACTGGGCACTATAGCTCTGCTCTTGTTCGGCTGACATTGATTTCTGCCTTCTTGTTCCTCCTTTCTTCAGTTTTTGTAAGAGTATCAACAGAGATCCATTCTTTGTGATGGTACTTCTTGTGACTCAGAACTTTGTGACATGTTGAAGTGATTGCCTCCTATATCCCTTTCCAATTGTTATCCAATAATGCGTCCTCTCCATTGAGTAGATCCTGAAAGGCCTGGAACCTATTGGTGAGGGCTATCTTGAATTCGTTGAGTTTTACGGTATACCGAAGAAAGGCTGTATTAAAGTTCTGTGGTGTTGTCTGCCCCGTTGTCCAGTGCTTCTTTAGTTTCAGTTTCATTTTGCCGACCAGCAAATGGTGATCTGAGGCTATATCAGCTCCTCTCTTGGTTCTCACATCCTCCATGGTCCTTCTGAACGTTTTGTTGATACAGATATGATCAATCTGGTTTTGAGTAGTGTGGTCCGGTGAAATCCATGTGGCTTTGTGAATGCGTTTGTGCGGGAATATTGTGCCACCGATGACCAGTTTGTTGAAGGCACATAGGTTTGAAAATCTCTCACCGTTTTCGTTTCTTTCTCCCAGTCCATGTCGTCCCATGATGTCTTCATATCCAGTGTTGTCCATGCCAACCTTGGCATTCATGTCTCCCATAAGAATCGTCAAATCCTTTGGTGAACATTTCTCGACGATTGACTGCAGCCTTTCGTAGAATTGATCTTTAACGTCGTCATTGTAGTCATTGTAGGTGCATAGGATTGGATGAGGTTCATTGTAATGTCCTGTTTCTTTGTTTTGAAGGATGATTTGACGATCCTGGGTCCATGAGATTCCCATCCTATCACTGCCTTTTGTGCATGTTTGGACAGCATCAGTGCAACTCCTTGTGTATGTGAAGCATTTTCCTCTTCATGACCAGAGTATAACAGCTTTACTTACTAACTTAAGCCTGTTACCCCCAATGGAGCATAGGCCGCTCACCAGTTTTCTCCAACCAACTCTGTCCTGAGCTTCTCTCTCCAATTCTGTCCAATGTTTGTTCATTCCTCTCATATCTTTCTCTATTGTAGTCAGGGCTACCAAGCCGCATATTCCATGAGCTGCACATAAGAATCTAGAAAATTTCCCCGCCATGACTCAGTAGGAGGTTTCGCACTATCCTGCTATAGAGGAAATGGATGTTCGAGCAACTTATGATATTTGGAACTGGTGAGATAAAATTTGAGTATAGAAAATCTGGAAATATTCATGCCTCAGCTCCTTATATGTCAAGAAAATTGTGTGAAGGTGAGCTAGTAAGGGAGTTTGTAGAATACCCAATGTGGGATCCAAACTGGGTTAGGACTGAGGAATAACTGTTTACGTAGTTGAGGTACTCACCTTGTCCAGTTTAAACAAAACAAGTGATTTGGTTCAATGAAGGTTCTGATATTCATCATAAATATAAATATACATAATTACCTGAACGAATATTACCACTTAGTCACCCCAACAACAATTGTTCAATTATTCAAGGCCACAGCAACAAATAAATGATATTATATTCCTCCTAGATAGATCAGAATCGTTCGACAGATATTTGGAACAGCATTAGTGTCGCAATTCAAAACCAATAAACTCTTTTGTTGTTCTTCATGTTCCGTTTCAGAGACATAAGATATATGCACATCAATAGCATCGATTTCATACAACACTGTAGACTGGCTGTTACCATCAGACGCTTCCTTCTCATCATCACTCGACTGACAGTCAATAGGAACACTTACAGATGCACAAACTTGTGCATCTTCAGCCAACTAGAGATTTGCGACAACGCTCGATTACGTCAAAACACTAGATAGTTCATTCGATGAAGTAGATTGACTAGTCACTATAGGTGGACAGCTCAAACGACCTGTCTCTTTATTATCGCTGTCACTACTAAGATTCTGATTACTACTATCTCTATTGCTAGTCATAGCATCCGAAAGAGAACGAAGTTTACGCTTCCTAATAATAGTAGCATCATGTTGTTTCTTATGCTTCTTAGCTTGGGTAGCAGTATGGGAGCGTAATGTACGATCATTTCGATGTAGATGAGTGTCTTTCGATGTCCTCCTATCGCTATTACCCGTAGGAGTATTATCAAGACTATTATCCTTATTAGCCTCAGCTGAAGAAGTAACAGTACGCTTCTCATGACCTCCATCCGACTCATGCACAGCGTCCAACTCTACTCGATTAACATTACTTTCCTTACTCAGAATGCTCTTAACCTCATCTGTCTTATCACTGTTGGTAGTGCTCATCCCGAAGTTTGTAGTGCAAGTCAAAGATGGTGGAGTGCGACAGGTGGACCATTCCATGCTCGATTCCTGATGCTGCATATTAAACGCAACAGCATGTCCATGAAGCTAAGATGACTCCTCATTACAGCTTGGGTACCGAATGTTAGCCCTCTCAGTAGTGCTATCAATGTGGCTGACGCTATTGCCACGGACGCCTACATTCCCCACGCTCAAACATCCAATTTCGTCTTCATCTGAAGTACTCAAAGAAGCTACATTAGTAACAGCAACCGAAGAAACAGCACTACCTATAATGATTCAACCATCGTTACCATCACCTTTATTATTCTTATCTATTACATTATTAATAGACACATGAGGTTTCACCTCAACCTTGTTGTTGTTGTTGCCCACATTGATGTTCCGACTCTTCACAGTTAATGGCTAGTTGCGGGATGGTTGGCATGCAGGCTTTAAAGTTAAGTTACTGTTACGGGATGAATGAAGTCATTTGACTGATTAAAACCTTTATATTACTTACTTACTTACGCCTGTTACCCCCAATGGAGCATAGGCCGCTCACCAGTTTTCTCCAACCAACTCTGTCCTGGGCTTCTCTCTCCAATTCTGTCCAATGTTTGTTCATTCCTCTCATATCTTTCTCTATTTCTCGGCGTAGTGTGTTCCTTGGCCTTCCTCTTTTCCTTTCGCCTTGAGGGTTCCATGTGAGGGCTTGTCTCGTGACGCAGTTAGGTGCTTTCCGCAATGTGTGTCCTATCCATTTCCAACGCTTCTTCCTGATTTCCCCCTCCACTGGAATCTGACTTGTTCTCTCCCACAGTTCGTTGTTGCTGATGGTGTCTGGCCAACGAATACGAAGTATTTTGCGTAGACAGCTGTTAATAAACACTTGAATCTTCTGAATGATGGCTTTGGTAGTTCTCCATGTTTCCGCTCCATACAGTAGAACTATCTTGACATTTGTATTGAAAATCCTGATTTTGGTTTTGTTTGAAAGTTGTTTGGAGTTCCAGATATTTTTCAACTGTAGAAATGCAGCCCTTGCTTTGCCAATCCGTGCCCTCACATCTGCATCGGATCCACCATGGTTGTCGATGATGCTGCCAAGATATGTAAAGGTGTTGACGTCCTCGAAAGCATCTCCATCAAGAGTGATTTGGTTGGCGCATGTTGTGTTGCATCGGAGAATTTTGCTTTTTCCTTTATGTATGTTGAGACCCACTGCTGCAGAGGCTGCTGCTACACTGGTCGTCTTCTCTTGCATTTGTTGTTGAGTGTGCGATAGAAGAGCCAAGTCATCTGCAAAGTCCAGATCGTCCAGCTGCGTCCTAACTGTCCAGTTGATACCGTGCTTCCCTCCAGATGTTGACGTCTTCATAATCCAGTCGATGATCAGGAGAAAGAGAAAGGGTGAGAGTAAGCAACCTTGCCTGACACCGGTCTTCACCTCGAAGGAGTCTGTTAGCTGACCTCCGTGCACGATTTTGCAGTTGAATCCATCATAAGAATTCCGTATGATGTTGACTATTTTCTCAGGCACGCCGTAGTATCGAAAAAGCCTCCATAGTGTTTTCCTATCCACGCTATCAAATGCCTTCTCGTAGTCGATGAAGTTGATGTAGAGTGGTGAGTTCCATTCAATTGATTGTTCCACAATGATCCGTAATGTTGCAATTTGGTCAGTACACGATCGATCCTTACGAAATCCGGCCTGTTGATCTCGAAGTTGGGCGTCTACGAAGTCCTTCATTCTGTTTAACAATACTCTGTTGAAGACTTTGCCTGTTATTGAAAGAAGAGTGATGCCTCTGTAGTTTTCACACTTGCTGAGATCGCCTTTCTTTGGTATTTTGATCAGGTATCCTTCTTTCCAATCTGATGGTACTTGTTCCTCTTCCCAAATCTTCTTGAAGAGGATGTGAAATATTTTCGCAGTTGCTTCTACATCTGCTTTCATTGCCTCTGCTGGAATGTTGTCTGGTCCTGCTGCTTTGCCGCTCTTGATTTGTCTGATGGCCATACTGATCTCCTCAATTGTAGGTGCGCCAATATTAATTGGGAGGTCCGTGGATGCTGCTTCGATGTTGGGTGGGTTCAGTGGAGCTGGTCGATTCAGGAGTTCCTTAAAGTGCTCTACCCACCTATTTCGTTGTTCTTCAGTGTTGCTGATTACTTTGCCTTCCTTACTTTTCACTGGTCGTTCTGGTTTACGATAGTTTCCCGCCAGTTTCTTTGTTGTTTCGTACAATTGTCTCAAGTTTCCTTCTCTTGCAGCCTTTTCCGCCGTCATTGCTAGATCTTCCACATATTTTCGTTTGTCAGCTCTGATGCTCTTCTTCACTTCCCTGTTTGCTTCTGTGTATGCAGCTTGTGCGGTAACTTTCTCCGCTCTTGTTCGGCTGACATTCACTGCTGCCTTCTTGTTCCTCCTTTCTTCAATTTTTTCAAGAGTACCAACAGAGATCCATTCTTTGTGATGCTGCTTCTTGCGACCAAGGACCTCCTGACATGTTGAAGTGATTGCCTCCTTTATCCCTTTCCAATTGTTCTCCAATGTTGCTTCCTCTGCATTGAGTAGATCCTGAAAGGCCTGGAACCTATTGGTGAGGGCTATCTTGAATTCATTGAGCTTTACGGTATCCCGAAGAAATGCCGTATTAAACTTGTGTGATATTGTCTGTCCCGTTGTCCAGTGCTTCTTTAGTTTCAGTTTCATTTTGGCGATCAGCAAATGGTGATCTGAAGCTATATCAGCTCCTCTCTTGGTTCTCACATCCTCCATGGTCCTTCTGAACTTTTAGTTGATACAGATATGATCAATCTGGTTTTGAGTAGTGTGATCCGGTGAAATCCATGTGGCTTTGTGAATGCGTTTGTGCGGGAATATTGTGCCACCGATGACCTGTTTGTTGAAGGCACATAGGTTTGAAAATCTCTCACCGTTTTCGTTTCTTTCTCCCAGTCCATGTCGTCCCATGATGTCTTCATATCCAGTGTTGTCCATGCCAACCTTGGCATTCATGTCTCCCATAAGAATCGTCAAATCCTTTGGTGAACATTTCTCGACGATTGACTGCAGCCTTTCGTAGAATTGATCTTTAACGTCGTCATTGTAGTCATTGTAGGTGCATAGGATTGGATGAGGTTCATTGCAATGTCCTGTTTGAGTATAACGGCAGTTCCCCTGAAGCTAGTCTCAGTTGTCCTACCTGTGTCTGATGCGTTCCACTGATGCCGAGCACCTCCATGTTGTATCTTTTCATTTCTGCCGCAACTTGAACTAGTCTCACAGTCTCCCACAATGTACGAACGTTTGATGTACCTAAAAAATGGCTGCCCTTGTAGCCCCAAAGGGACTACTGGCAGAGTTGTTACAATAGATGAATGTCATAAAACTGAACAATCATCTGAGAAGTCAACACAAGTATCATTTGAAAATGCATCGGGTTCACATAAATCTGAAAATAACACTGTTGAGAAATTATTGAATGTTGATGCCCAAATCAATGACTGTGACTCTCCTGACGCTAATGATTCTAATATACCTGCTAAAGAAGACAAGGGTCTTCAATCAAAAGTTGATAAACTAGTTGGAAAGATTCTAAATGTAGATGACGAAGAAGATAGTAATTATTTGTCATAACTTTGTATACCGAATTCTAAATCATCCATAAATTCACCTCGTTCTTCATCCATTTCAATTTCAATAAATACCAACCTTAATCAAGAGTGCCCAAGTTGTAATGTTACTCCTAGTATTGCTCCTCTCACTACTTCAGCTAACAATAACATACATGAGTCAGATTTAAAGGACCCTAATTCTGCATTGGTCATGGATAATAATTCTGAAGTTGTCACTTTTGTGAATCTTATACAAAAAGATACATTCCTTGTTTTTAGTAGTTTATATCGTTTGGCAGTGGAAGATTTCACAGGTTCCGACTCAAATGATCCCAAATCACACCACACGCTTGAAGAAAGGTATCGCTTAGCGTAGTAAAGCATGTATTCTCAGGGAGGTTATATTCAATCCTACTGTACGAAGACAAGTATATACGTAATTTAATCAGCTACAAACTCTAGGTTGTATTCATCCTCAGTTAGTTCCTCGAGGTTCCTATCATTATTTGAGGCTCATGTGAGCTTGATGGGTGATTAATGAAAAGGCTGATCGTTAATTTGGACAAGAGAGTTCTGTAACTGTCGTATATCACTAACACAAATACGCTCTCTCACTAGGGCATGTTCTCAATCTAAACATGAGCCCCATAACGAGCCACAGTCCTCTATCGAACCTTTCGGTCGGTGGGTAACAGAAATATGATCTAGTTGTATCCATCGTTGGGTCGACTTTGCGGGACGGCATCTCAAAAGATGTTTTTCATTGTGCTTAAAGTTAGTATTTGCTAGGAATAAGCGCTTATCTGAGCTTAGATGCAATAGACAATCGCGATTATCTGTTCGATCTACCGCAACACCATAAGATCCACTCAGGTCGTTTTTCGATTGTTCTACCTGCACGAGTATTATGTCACTACCCACATTTAATATTTCAGAGCGCTCAACTTTCTGCGGAGGTCCAAAAGCTTTCAGTACAACTCATCTTTCACATCGTTTGTATTGTAGTCAGGGCTATCAAGCCGCATATTCCATGAGCTGCACATAAGAATCTAGAAAATTTCCCCGCCATGACTCAGTAGGAGGTTTCGCACTATCCTGCTATAGAGGAAATGGATGTTCGAGCAACTTATGATATTTGGAACTGGTGAGATAAAATTTGAGTATAGAAAATCTGGAAATATTCATGCCTCAGCTCCTTATATGTCAAGAAAATTGTGTGAAGGTGAGCTAGTAAGGGAGTTTGTAGAATACCCAATGTGGGATCCAAACTGGGTTAGGACTGAGGAATAACTGTTTACGTAGTTGAGGTACTCACCTTGTCCAGTTTAAACAAAACAAGTGATTTGGTTCAATGAAGGTTCTGATATTCATCATAAATATAAATATACATAATTACCTGAACGAATATTACCACTTAGTCACCCCAACAACAATTGTTCAATTATTCAAGGCCACAGCAACAAATAAATGATATTATATTCCTCCTAGATAGATCAGAATCGTTCGACAGATATTTGGAACAGCATTAGTGTCGCAATTCAAAACCAATAAACTCTTTTGTTGTTCTTCATGTTCCGTTTCAGAGACATAAGATATATGCACATCAATAGCATCGATTTCATACAACACTGTAGACTGGCTGTTACCATCAGACGCTTCCTTCTCATCATCACTCGACTGACAGTCAATAGGAACACTTACAGATGCACAAACTTGTGCATCTTCAGCCAACTAGAGATTTGCGACAACGCTCGATTACGTCAAAACACTAGATAGTTCATTCGATGAAGTAGATTGACTAGTCACTATAGGTGGACAGCTCAAACGACCTGTCTCTTTATTATCGCTGTCACTACTAAGATTCTGATTACTACTATCTCTATTGCTAGTCATAGCATCCGAAAGAGAACGAAGTTTACGCTTCCTAATAATAGTAGCATCATGTTGTTTCTTATGCTTCTTAGCTTGGGTAGCAGTATGGGAGCGTAATGTACGATCATTTCGATGTAGATGAGTGTCTTTCGATGTCCTCCTATCGCTATTACCCGTAGGAGTATTATCAAGACTATTATCCTTATTAGCCTCAGCTGAAGAAGTAACAGTACGCTTCTCATGACCTCCATCCGACTCATGCACAGCGTCCAACTCTACTCGATTAACATTACTTTCCTTACTCAGAATGCTCTTAACCTCATCTGTCTTATCACTGTTGGTAGTGCTCATCCCGAAGTTTGTAGTGCAAGTCAAAGATGGTGGAGTGCGACAGGTGGACCATTCCATGCTCGATTCCTGATGCTGCATATTAAACGCAACAGCATGTCCATGAAGCTAAGATGACTCCTCATTACAGCTTGGGTACCGAATGTTAGCCCTCTCAGTAGTGCTATCAATGTGGCTGACGCTATTGCCACGGACGCCTACATTCCCCACGCTCAAACATCCAATTTCGTCTTCATCTGAAGTACTCAAAGAAGCTACATTAGTAACAGCAACCGAAGAAACAGCACTACCTATAATGATTCAACCATCGTTACCATCACCTTTATTATTCTTATCTATTACATTATTAATAGACACATGAGGTTTCACCTCAACCTTGTTGTTGTTGTTGCCCACATTGATGTTCCGACTCTTCACAGTTAATGGCTAGTTGCGGGATGGTTGGCATGCAGGCTTTAAAGTTAAGTTACTGTTACGGGATGAATGAAGTCATTTGACTGATTAAAACCTTTATATTACTTACTTACTTACGCCTGTTACCCCCAATGGAGCATAGGCCGCTCACCAGTTTTCTCCAACCAACTCTGTCCTGGGCTTCTCTCTCCAATTCTGTCCAATGTTTGTTCATTCCTCTCATATCTTTCTCTATTTCTCGGCGTAGTGTGTTCCTTGGCCTTCCTCTTTTCCTTTCGCCTTGAGGGTTCCATGTGAGGGCTTGTCTCGTGACGCAGTTAGGTGCTTTCCGCAATGTGTGTCCTATCCATTTCCAACGCTTCTTCCTGATTTCCCCCTCCACTGGAATCTGACTTGTTCTCTCCCACAGTTCGTTGTTGCTGATGGTGTCTGGCCAACGAATACGAAGTATTTTGCGTAGACAGCTGTTAATAAACACTTGAATCTTCTGAATGATGGCTTT
The DNA here is from genome assembly GCA_944470395.2 of Schistosoma turkestanicum. Taxonomy (NCBI): domain Eukaryota; kingdom Metazoa; phylum Platyhelminthes; class Trematoda; order Strigeidida; family Schistosomatidae; genus Schistosoma; species Schistosoma turkestanicum. Next base: position 20,391,493 of record OX103979.1, read on the forward strand.
GGTAGTTCTCCATGTTTCCGCTCCATACAGTAGAACTATCTTGACATTTGTATTGAAAATCCTGATTTTGGTTTTGTTTGAAAGTTGTTTGGAGTTCCAGATATTTTTCAACTGTAGAAATGCAGCCCTTGCTTTGCCAATCCGTGCCCTCACATCTGCATCGGATCCACCATGGTTGTCGATGATGCTGCCAAGATATGTAAAGGTGTTGATGTCCTCGAAAGCATCTCCATCAAGAGTGATTTGGTTGGCGCATGTTGTGTTGCATCGGAGAATTTTGCTTTTTTCTTTATGTATGTTGAGACCCACTGCTGCAGAGGCTGCTGCTACACTGGTCGTCTTCTCTTGCATTTGTTGTTGAGTGTGCGATAGAAGAGCCAAGTCATCTGCAAAGTCCAGATCGTCCAGCTGCGTCCTAACTGTCCAGTTGATACCGTGCTTCCCTCCAGATGTTGACGTCTTCATAATCCAGTCGATGATCAGGAGAAAGAGAAAGGGTGAGAGTAAGCAACCTTGCCTGACACCGGTCTTCACCTCGAAGGAGTCTGTTAGCTGACCTCCGTGCACGATTTTGCAGTTGAATCCATCATAAGAATTCCGTATGATGTTGACTATTTTCTCAGGCACGCCGTAGTATCGAAAAAGCCTCCATAGTGTTTTCCTATCCACGCTATCAAATGCCTTCTCGTAGTCGATGAAGTTGATGTAGAGTGGTGAGTTCCATTCAATTGATTGTTCCACAATGATCCGTAATGTTGCAATTTGGTCAGTACACGATCGATCCTTACGAAATCCGGCCTGTTGATCTCGAAGTTGGGCGTCTACGAAGTCCTTCATTCTGTTTAACAATACTCTGTTGAAGACTTTGCCTGTTATTGAAAGAAGAGTGATGCCTCTGTAGTTTTCACACTTGCTGAGATCGCCTTTCTTTGGTATTTTGATCAGGTATCCTTCTTTCCAATCTGATGGTACTTGTTCCTCTTCCCAAATCTTCTTGAAGAGGATGTGAAATATTTTCGCAGTTGCTTCTACATCTGCTTTCATTGCCTCTGCTGGAATGTTGTCTGGTCCTGCTGCTTTGCCGCTCTTGATTTGTCTGATGGCCATACTGATCTCCTCAATTGTAGGTGCGCCAATATTAATTGGGAGGTCCGTGGATGCTGCTTCGATGTTGGGTGGGTTCAGTGGAGCTGGTCGATTCAGGAGTTCCTTAAAGTGCTCTACCCACCTATTTCGCTGTTCTTCAGTGTTGCTGATTACTTCGCCTTCCTTACTTTTCACTGGTCGTTCTGGTTTACGATAGTTTCCCGCCAGTTTCTTTGTTGTTTCGTACAATTGTCTCAAGTTTCCTTCTCTTGCAGCCTTTTCCGCCGTCATTGCTAGATCTTCCACATATTTTCGTTTGTCAGCTCTGATGCTCTTCTTCACTTCCCTGTTTGCTTCTGTGTATGCAGCTTGTGCGGTAACTTTCTCCGCTCTTGTTCGGCTGACATTCACTGCTGCCTTCTTGTTCCTCCTTTCTTCAATTTTTTCAAGAGTACCAACAGAGATCCATTCTTTGTGATGCTGCTTCTTGCGACCAAGGACCTCCTGACATGTTGAAGTGATTGCCTCCTTTATCCCTTTCCAATTGTTCTCCAATGTTGCTTCCTCTGCATTGAGTAGATCCTGAAAGGCCTGGAACCTATTGGTGAGGGCTATCTTGAATTCATTGAGCTTTACGGTATCCCGAAGAAATGCCGTATTAAACTTGTGTGATATTGTCTGTCCCGTTGTCCAGTGCTTCTTTAGTTTCAGTTTCATTTTGGCGATCAGCAAATGGTGATCTGAAGCTATATCAGCTCCTCTCTTGGTTCTCACATCCTCCATGGTCCTTCTGAACTTTTAGTTGATACAGATATGATCAATCTGGTTTTGAGTAGTGTGATCCGGTGAAATCCATGTGGCTTTGTGAATGCGTTTGTGCGGGAATATTGTGCCACCGATGACCTGTTTGTTGAAGGCACATAGGTTTGAAAATCTCTCACCGTTTTCGTTTCTTTCTCCCAGTCCATGTCGTCCCATGATGTCTTCATATCCAGTGTTGTCCATGCCAACCTTGGCATTCATGTCTCCCATAAGAATCGTCAAATCCTTTGGTGAACATTTCTCGACGATTGACTGCAGCCTTTCGTAGAATTGATCTTTAACGTCGTCATTGTAGTCATTGTAGGTGCATAGGATTGGATGAGGTTCATTGTAATGTCCTGTTTCTTTGTTTTGAAGGATGATTTGACGATCCTGGGTCCATGAGATTCCCATCCTATCACTGCCTTTTGTGCATGTTTGGACAGCATCAGTGCAACTCCTTGTGTATGTGAAGCATTTTCCTCTTCATGACCAGAGTATAACAGCAGTTCCCCTGAAGCTAGTCTCAGTTGTCCTACCTGTGTCCAATGCGTTTCACTGATGCCGAGCACCTCGAGGTTGTATCTTTTCATTTCTGCCGCAACTTGAAATAGTCTTCCAGTCTCCCACAATGTACGAACGTTCCATGTACCTAAAAAAAATGGTTGCTCTGGTTGTCAGAAGAGGCATCGGCCCCGTGACTTCCGAGGGAACTCAGCTTTTATCACGCGACGTCATAATTCTTCTTCTAACTCCCAGGGCAGAGTTAAAACGGTTTGGATTATTTTTTCTGGTTAGCGTTTTTTTGGCAAGTTAGTTTTTGACGGAATGGGGTCGCCAACCCCATGTCCAACCCTCCTCCTTTACCCGGGCTCGGGACCGGCAGTAGCCCCGAAGGTTCTACTGGCGGAGTTAAAACCTTTATATACATATCATTAATTTCACTGTGTTTTTTGGGTGTATTTGTTTTACTTAACTTATGAACTTGTTCGAATTATTATTTTCGGCAATTTTTGGACTCCTGTTTGTCCTGGTTGTTCGTTTGTTTTTTTTGCTCCAGGAATCTATAAAATTGAAGGTAATTGTAATTATTATAATTATTGTTGTTAGAACGACATTGGTCGTCTATTTGTAATAAACGAACTACATTTTGGTCGATTATTGTGAATTAAGAATAAACTTTGGTACCTAACTTTGGAATTTGGTTTTGCTTTGATTTGGGATCGTGAAATGCAAATAGATCGGCATACCGTACTTCTAAGGATCAAGGAGCAAAAAATTGGACGTAACACTTACCACTGCTGCCACTTCCACTAACACTATCAACATTGCTATGACTACTCGGATTAGTTTGCGACCGTCCATCCGTTGACTGCAAACAAACTTCAGCAAGACGCGCTAAGGGGCTATTATCTTTCGCTTCACTGCTATGATACTCCGTATAGTTAGATGCAGTAGCCCGCAGACATTTGAGAATAAACTATTATTATTATTATCCTGATCGCGCTGTGTCACTGTTTGCACTTGCTATCCTAGGATCAGCTCTAGGTCGTGTCAAATAATTTACCCTTCGTGAAGGGTTCCGAACATAAGCTTCGTTCCATACAGTCAGACCTCTTTCGTCCTTATTTATATTCACTGTACTCATTAACCTCTGTTTCTTCGGATCCAAATTACCATTCCTTGCATTTCGAGCAATTAGGAAACGTCTTGATAAGTTCGTCACTTAGTATGCTTGAATTACCACTCTGAACTATAGTTGAGTCTCGTTGTAGGTTAATGAGACGTTGGTACTCACGAGCCATGTCAAAAAGCGTAAGCTTCGGATCTTGCTCCAACTGACATAGTAGCCTTGTTCTAATATCACTGAACTTACTCGATTGGAGGCTGCAGATCAGTATAAGTGCTTTGAACTGATCTTCCGACAAGGACTTCAACCGGAAGCGTTCGTATTCTCGGTTGACGATCCCCACATGCGTAAGGAAGTCATCATCTTCGTTCATAATTAGCTTCAAACATCGATATCGAGTATCAAACAGTGACGAGTTATCGCTAAAATGTTGGCTTAAAGTCTGAACAGTCTCAGAAAATGAACAATCTCGTGGGTTTAAAGGCAGGATCAAATTGCAGTACTTATCCAGCTTACTTGCGCCCAACTTTTGAAGTAGCAGCCGAACCTTCCAAGCATCATCTTGGTTGGCGAAATCAAATTTAAATAAATCTTCATAACGCCGGAACCACATGTCAAAAGTGACATTTACATCAGGATCATAATGAAATTCAGCTATGCTATTTGCGATGCCGTCGACCGATGGATCCATGGTTGCATTAGATGAGCTGGGCTGTGTGACAGGGGAAATCTTCATGTCTGTCAACATCTGCATCAGTTTCAGCTGCTGCTCAAGTAATAATTCAATCTTGGCAGGATCCATATTTCCAGAACCACCGTCGTCACTGATAAGTTCGTCGCTTAGTATGCTTGAGGCTATTACGAGTTAACCTTAGTCGATAAACGCGAACAAGACAATAAACCAGCGTCCAGGTAGGCTACCTTGAATCCGAGGCTGAAGTGAAAAGGCTTTGTAAGCGTAGAAAGTATATTCTACAAACACCCAGCAATCACAGTACAATCAAGCATACAACTCTCGTTTATTTATACATCATAGAAACGTCCGTCGTACAGTTAAGAACATAGCACACTAAAATACACAGCACTTCTACCATCACATACCTCGGATCCGTCTTGATACCTAACCTTTCTGCCTTTTTTCTTCTCCGCCATCCTAAAAAACCACCTTATCTTCTACAGATACTGACTTCTCCTTAGGATAGACGTCAGTGGATTTTAAATCATAAAGCTCGGTCTTGAGGAGGATATACCTTGCTAATACAATTAACAACTCTCTTAAGTTCCAGGCGTGGAGTAGGTGCAAACACATTCGAATAATTCCCATGTCCCGCACTCAGATGACTAATGGTTTCCATATCATATCCTGCTTTTGTGCGATTAGCTAATCGTCCAAATCTACTACTAGCTATCCTTGCACGAGACAAAATAAAGCCAGTCAATTCATTGAATGTAGGCTCTCCATCCTCTTCGTCCCATTTAATTCTCAGCTCTGCCCACTGGACTTGCATACAATGAGGTAGAAGCACAACTATCCTTTCTAATGTTACTAAAGAATTCTATTCAGCAGTACAATTTAACTTTTCCAAAGTCATAGAAACGTTCTGTATCTTAATTGCTAAATTTAACAACTGCTCTGGATCATTATAGTCAGCGTTCCCAGATCTAAGACTTGCTTAGATCTGGGAACGCTGACTATAATGATCCAGAGCAGTTGTTAAATTTAGCAATTAAGATACAGAACGTTTCTATGACTTTGGAAAAGTTAAATTGTACTGCTGAATAGAATTCTTTAGTAACATTAGAAAGGATAGTTGTGCTTCTACCTCATTGTATGCAAGTCCAGTGGGCAGAGCTGAGAATTAAATGGGACGAAGAGGATGGAGAGCCTACATTCAATGAATTGACTGGCTTTATTTTGTCTCGTGCAAGGATAGCTAGTAGTAGATTTAGACGATTAGCTAATCGCACAAAAACAGGACATGATATGGAAGCCATTAGTCATCTGCGTGCGGGACATGGGAATTATTCGAATGTGTTTGCACCTACCTCACGCCCGGAACTTAAGAGAGTTGTTAATTGTATTAGCAAGGTATATCCTCCTCAAGACCGAGCTTTATGATTTAAAATCCACTGACGTCTATCCTAAGGAGAAGTCAGTATCTGTAGAAGATAAGGTGGTTTTTTAGGATGGCGGAGAAGAAAAAAGGCAGAAAGGTTAGGTATCAAGACGGATCCGAGGTATGTGATGGTAGAAGTGCTGTGTATTTTAGTGTGCTATGTTCTTAACTGTACGACGTTTCTATGATGTATAAATAAACGAGAGTTGTATGCTTGATTGTACTATGATTGCTGGGTGTTTGTAGAATATACTTTCTACGCTTACAAAGCCTTTTCACTTCAGCCTCGGATTCAAGGTAGCCTACCTGGACGCTGGTTTATTGTCTTGTTCGCGTTTATCGACTAAGGTTAACTCGTAATAGCCTCAAGCATACTAAGCGACGAACTTATCAGTGACGACGGTGGTTCTGGAAATATGGATCCTGCCAAGATTGAATTATTACTTGAGCAGCAGCTGAAACTGATGCAGATGTTGACAGACATGAAGATTTCCCCTGTCACACAGCCCAGCTCATCTAATGCAACCATGGATCCATCGGTCGACGGCATCGCAAATAGCATAGCTGAATTTCATTATGATCCTGATGTAAATGTCACTTTTGACATGTGGTTCCGGCGTTATGAAGATTTATTTAAATTTGATTTCGCCAACCAAGATGATGCTTGGAAGGTTCGGCTGCTACTTCAAAAGTTGGGCGCAAGTAAGCTGGATAAGTACTGCAATTTGATCCTGCCTTTAAACCCACGAGATTGTTCATTTTCTGAGACTGTTCAGACTTTAAGCCAACATTTTAGCGATAACTCGTCACTGTTTGATACTCGATATCGATGTTTGAAGCTAATTATGAACGAAGATGATGACTTCCTTACGCATGTGGGGATCGTCAACCGAGAATACGAACGCTTCCGGTTGAAGTCCTTGTCGGAAGATCAGTTCAAAGCACTTATACTGATCTGCAGCCTCCAATCGAGTAAGTTCAGTGATATTAGAACAAGGCTACTATGTCAGTTGGAGCAAGATCCGAAGCTTACGCTTTTTGACATGGCTCGTGAGTACCAACGTCTCATTAACCTACAACGAGACTCAACTATAGTTCAGAGTGGTAATTCAAGCATACTAAGTGACGAACTTATCAAGACGTTTCCTAATTGCTCGAAATGCAAGGAATGGTAATTTGGATCCGAAGAAACAGAGGTTAATGAGTACAGTGAATATAAATAAGGACGAAAGAGGTCTGACTGTATGGAACGAAGCTTATGTTCGGAACCCTTCACGAAGGGTAAATTATTTGACACGACCTAGAGCTGATCCTAGGATAGCAAGTGCAAACAGTGACACAGCGCGATCAGGATAATAATAATAATAGTTTATTCTCAAATGTCTGCGGGCTACTGCATCTAACTATACGGAGTATCATAGCAGTGAAGCGAAAGATAATAGCCCCTTAGCGCGTCTTGCTGAAGTTTTGTTTGCAGTCAACGGATGGACGGTCGCAAACTAATCCGAGTAGTCATAGCAATGTTGATAGTGTTAGTGGAAGTGGCAGCAGTGGTAAGTGTTACGTCCAATTTTTTGCTCCTTGATCCTTAGAAGTACGGTATGCCGATCTATTTGCATTTCACGATCCCAAATCAAAGCAAAACCAAATTCCAAAGTTAGGTACCAAAGTTTATTCTTAATTCACAATAATCGACCAAAATGTAGTTCGTTTATTACAAATAGACGACCAATGTCGTTCTAACAACAATAATTATAATAATTACAATTACCTTCAATTTTATAGATTCCTGGAGCAAAAAAAACAAACGAACAACCAGGACAAACAGGAGTCCAAAAATTGCCGAAAATAATAATTCGAACAAGTTCATAAGTTAAGTAAAACAAATACACCCAAAAAACACAGTGAAATTAATGATATGTATATAAAGGTTTTTAACTCCGCCAGTAGAACCTTAGGGGCTACTGCCGGTCCCAAGCCCGGATAAAGAAGGAGGGTTGGACATGGGGTTGGCGACCCCATTCCGTTGAAATCTCACTTGCCAAAAAAACGCTAACCAGAAAAAATAATTCAAACCATTTTAACTCTGCCCTGGGAGTTGGAAGAAGAATTATGACGTCTCGTGATGAAAGCCGAGTTCCCTCGGAGTCACGGGGCCGATGCCTCTTCTGACAACCAGAGCAACCATTTTTTTAGGTACATGGAACGTTCGTACATTGTGGGAAACTGGAAGACTATTTCAAGTTGCGGCAGAAATGAAAAGATACAACCTCGAGGTGCTCGGCATCAGTGAAACGCATTGGACACATGTAGGACAACTGAGACTAGCTTCAGGGGAACTGCTGTTATACTCTGGTCATGAAGAGGAAAATGCTTCACATACACAAGGAGTTGCACTGATGCTGTCCAAACATGCACAAAAGGCACTGATAGGATGGGAATCTCATGGACCCAGGATCATCAAAGCATCCTTCAAAACAAAGAAACAGGACATTACAATGAACGTCATCCAATGTTATGCACCTACCAATGACTACAATGACGATGTTAAAGATCAATTCTACGAAAGGCTGCAGTCAATTGTCGAGAAATGCTGATCAAAGGGTTTGACGATTCTTATGGGAGACCTGAATGCCAAGGTTGGCATGGACAACACTGGATATGAAGACATCATGGGACGACATGGACTGGGAGAAAGAAACGAAAATGGTGAGAGATTTGCAAACCTATGTGCCTTCAACAAACTGGTCATCGGTGGCACAATATTCCCACACAAACGCATGCACAAAGCCACATGGATTTCACCGGATCACACTACTCAAAACCAAATTGACCATATCTGTATCAACAAAAAGTTCAGAAGGACCATGGAGGATGTGAGAACCAAGAGAGGAGCTGATATAGCTTCAGATCACCATTTGCTGATCGCCAAAATGAGGCTGAAACTAAAGAAGCACTGGACAACGGGACAGACAACATCACACAAGTTTAATACGGCCTTTCTTCGGGATACTGTAAAGCTCAACGAATTCAGGATAGCCCTCACCAATAGGTTCCAGGCCTTTCAGGATCTACTCAATGGAGAGGACGCAACATTGGAGAACAATTGGAAAGGGATTAAGGAGGCAATCACTTCAACATGTCAGGAGGTCCTTGGTCGCAAGAAGCACCATCATAAGGAATGGATCTCTGTTGATACTCTTGCAAAAAATTGAAGAAAGGAGGAACAAGAAAGCAGCAATCAATTTCAGCCAAACAAGAGCAGAGAAAGTTACCGCACAAGCTGCATACACAGAAGCAAACAGGGAAGTGAAGAAGAGCATCAGAGCTGACAAACGAAAATATGTGGAAGATCTAGCAATGACGGCGGAAAAGGCTGCAAGAGAAGGAAACATGAGACAATTGTACGAAACAACAAAGAAGCTCGCCGGGAACTATCGTAAACCAGAACGACCAGTGAAAAGCAAGGAAGGGAAAATAATCAGCAACACTGACGAACAGCGAAATAGGTGGGTAGAGCACTTTCAGGAACTATTGAATCGACCAGCTCCACTGAACCCACCCAACATCGAAGCAGCATCCACGGACCTCCCAATTAATATTGGCGCACCTACGATTGAGGAGATCAGTATGGCCATCAGACAAATCAAGAGCGGCAAAGCAGCAGGACCACACAACATTCCAGCAGAGGCAATGAAAGCAGATGTAGAAGCAAATGCGAAAATATTTCACATCCTCTTCAAGAAGATTTGGGATGAGGAACAAGTACCATCAGATTGGAAAGAAGGATACCTGATCAAAATACCAAAGAAAGGCGATCTCAGCAAGTGTGAGAACTACACAGGCATCACTCTTCTTTCAATACCAGGCAAAGTCTTCAACAGAGTATTGTTAAACAGAATGAAGGACTTCGTAGACGTCCAACTTCGAGATCAACAGGCCGGATTTCGTAAGGATCGATCATGTACTGACCAAATTGCTACATTACGGATCATTGTGGAACAATCAATTGAATGGAACTCACCACTCTACATCAACTTCATCGACTACGAGAAAGCATTTGATAGCGTGGATAGTAAAACACTGTGGAGGCTTCTTCGACACTACGGCGTGCCTGAGAAAATAGTTAACATCATACGGAATTCTTATGATGGATTCAACTGCAAAATCGTACACGGAGGTCAGCTGACAGACTCTTTTGAGGTGAAGACCGGTGTCAGGCAAGGTTGCTTATTCTCACCCTTTCTCTTTCTCCTGGTGATCGACTGGATTATGAAGATGTCAGCATCTGGAGTGAAGCACGGTATTCAGTGGACAGCTAGGATGCAGCTGGACAATCTGGACTTCGCAGATGACCTGGCTTTTCTATCGCACACGCAACAACAAATGCAAGAGAAGACGACCAGTGTAGCAGCAGTCTCTGCAGCAGTAGGTCTCAACATACATAAAGGAAAAATCAAAATTCTCCGATGCAACACAACATGCACCAACCAAATCACTCTTGATGGAGATGCCTTGGAGGACGTTAACACCTTTACATATCTGGGCAGCATCATCGACGAGAAAGGTGGATCTGATGCAGATGTGAGGGCGCGGATTGGCAAAGCAAGGGCTACATTTCTACAGTTGAAAAATATCTGGAACTCCAAACAACTTTCAACCAAAACCAAAATCAGGATTTTCAATACAAATGTCAAGACAGATCTACTGTATGGAGCGGAAACATGGAGAACTACCAAAGCCATCATCCAGAAGATACAAGTGTTTATCAACAGTTGTCTACGCAAAATACTTCGTATTCGTTGGCCAGACACCATCAGCAACAACGTACTGTGGGAGAGAACAAACCAGATTGCAGTGGAGGAGGAAATCAGGAAGAAGCGGTGGAAGTGGATAGGACATACACTACGAAAAGCACCCAACTGCGTCACGAGACAAGCCCTCACATGGAACCCTCAAGGCAAAAGGAATAGAGGAAGGCCAAGGAACACACTACGCCGAGAAATAGAGAAAGATATGAGAGGAATGAACAAACAATGGACAGAATTGGAGAGGGAAGCCCAGGACAGAGTTGGTTGGAGAAAACTGGTGAGCGGCCTATGCTCCATTGGGGGTAACAGGCTTAAGTAAGTAAGTAAGTAAGTAATAGTGTGGTGTGAACTTTTGACTTCTAAAGTTATCCAAATACTATGATTTCGTTTGAAGTGACATTGTTTACAAACAGATATCGTTAAATCATGTTAGTCGATCATCAATGGTTGAGATTGTTTTCATTGATTTGGAGGGATGATGTGTTTAGCTGGAATACTGTTTGTTGTGTTCGTGTCAGTTGATTAGCATTTGGTAGTAGGATTAATAGGTTTCATAATGAATGAGAATTGTGGTGTTTTTCTTGAATTGTTCTCTATAAAAACACTGATTTTTAACGTCATCCTTGTGTTGAAATTCATCATTTTTATTTAGACTTCTTAATCATTTCTTAGTTTATATTTTCTTCTGAGCAAACTGCGATCATTTCGTAGCGGCTATCGTCTGATATTTGATTTTGTCGATTATTATGCCATTTATGTGATCATTTGGTTAATATTATGGTGCGTAGTAGAAATTGACGCAAAGCCACCTTCGAGATGTGAGTTTGTAATTTTATTTCACGTCAGATGAACACCGATCGATACAAATAGTTGTCTTTCTGGACCTAAACGCGGCATTTGACTCTGTTATTCGTGAGATTTTATTTCAGTGTGTGCATTGAAAGGTGTACTAATGACGTGCACCAACCTTTACGGGCTCTCTACTCTAACATCACTGGTCGAATTAGGGCTTATGGCGAACTGTCATCGTAATTCATTATTTCAATTGGTGCTCGTCAGGTTTGTCCACTCTCCTCATCCTTATTCAACCTGGTCATTGACATGCTGTTAGAGACGACACAGGAGATTCACTTGTTGACCTACAATATGCCGATGACATACTTCTGTTTGGTGAAAACCTTAACAAAACGCAGTCTTCTGAACCACCTTGAGCAACAATGCAAGCATGTTCGGATGTGATTCTCCCCCTCCGAATGTGAAGTGTTGCTTCAAGATGGGCTTGCATCAGCACTTGAACTAGCGATAGAGGGTGAAGCAGTTGAACGTGTCGACCGCTTCATTTATTTCGGAAGTCTCATCGGCGCTGATGGCCTGATTGTGACGAAATCTCGGTACGGATGCAGGAGGCTCGACTAGCTTTTGTCAAGTAGTGTCATATATGGCGTACGCGAGATATGCATCTGCTAACCAATGGTGGAGTCTACTGCTCAACATTTTCGCTCCGTCATACAATATGGAAGTGCAACATGGCCATTACGTGTACGAGATATTCGTAGGTTACTGGTTTTCGATCATCGGTGTCTTTAAAGCATCGCTCGTATATCATGGGACCGCTGAGTAAGCAATGCTGTTGTTAGGAAACAGGTACTAGGTAAGAATGGCAAATCAAATGTTGAAATAGTGAGTCTTCATCAGTTGAGGTGGTTGGGACATGTGTTACGTATGCCTAACCACCGGCTGCCCCATCGCGCGATGTTTTGTGATCTAGGGATAGGCCAGAGGAAAGCTAGGTGCGGCCGAACCAAAACATTACACAAACCCATGAAGTTACAGGCAACTGGACTGAGCCATGTTAGTAGGTATAGACTACCTGATTGGGGTTTATGAGTTTACTGTATTTTCTCGCTTGCTGAAAGTTCATCCTTTTAATTGTTATTCATTCAGGAACTGAAGAAAATAATTATTGTTTGTCGTCTTACTTTAGTCTCCCGAATTTCGTAACAGTTTTAGAACTGCTTTTGTTTTCAGCAGTCCGGTTCGTCCATACTTTTGCGCTTACACTTCTCTGCCTATCCATTTCATGTTACATAATTCTTCGTCGTAATTAGTAATAATAATAATAATAATTTATTCTCAAATAACAAACATGTTACGAGAGACATGCCAATTTACAGGCAAGATCAAAATGTTAAGATTAGCAACATATTTTTTTCTGAAAACGGTATAAAGTTACTGAAACATTTCACAAGATTCATTGTTTTCTTAAAGATGGAATGTACAAAGTGATCAATTGGCGCAAGTTACGAAGGTTGCGTTACGACAATCATCTTATGGGCTGAGAAATGATTCATGGTACAGACAGGTTTTCATATAACAAGAATTGATGCGGTAAATGTACAAAAGTCTGGTTGATATTCGTCAGCTAATGATTTCACATGTTCTTGGCTAGGGTAACCAAGTCTACTGCAAATATCCAGACTAATATATGTGGATTGGAATAAGGTTCTGAAAAAAGAGGAATAAAGAAAACGGGATGAGGAGCAGAACAGAAAATATTCCTGTTCAAAGCCGAACAACGGCTTCGCACATACGTTTATGGATAAAACAAAGGTATGTTTACCCAAACATTTTTAATATCAGAACACTTTACACCTGCGCTTATGTAGGTTAATGAAGACAATTCAGTTGTGAGATAACTAATGAGAAGTTAGTTGAAAGAATCGAGGAAATTCAGAAGAACCAAGTTGTTAGAAATAAAGTTGATTTACAAAATATAATAAAGAGGATCAGTGATATAATTTTTTGGTTTTATTTATTCTTTTTATTTTTAACTCTGAGGCTCAAGAAGTTATGAATGAGCTCTTTTTTAGTATAGTTGTCCAGACCAGCTTGTAATAGGATTTCTCGGTAGGAAGTAAAAACCAGCGCAAGGTTACAGACATGGGTTGTAGACGAGGTTAACTAGGAAAAGTAACATCAATATCACTGATTTGTTACATCCTGCTATATCGTAAGGAGCCGTAAGCAAACAAAATGTTCTGCCACACAGACATGGGTAGATTGAGGTTATCGCCCCACCGTCATGAATGCTGGTCAGATACACCACCCTCCCTCCTTTTGTGATGTTAGGCTCTCTTACGTTTAATGGTTAATTGTAAATAATGGTCTCTAGTCTACTCTCAATTTTTTTTTGTACACCTTATCGGAATTAACATTCTCTACTAGCTCCAACATTACAAGCAATCCAGACAACTTTGCCAGATAATATATCCACATAGCATATCACACTGATTTTAAGTAAACGAATGGTATAATTTGTAAGATGAGTCAGTTAATGGGTAGTTTGGAAATAGGAAGGACAGGGAGCTGGAACGAGGAGAAAGTGAAAAAAAGAGTTGAAATAATGTTAAAAATTAATGAGTAAAGCGATAAGTTGGTAAGCAGGCAAGGTGTTTGCATGTTAATGAATTGGGGAAATTAAAATTAGTTAAACTGTTATTACGTAAATAAGAAGATACTCACAATGATACACGGTGTTTGAGTTCCTTGTAATTGACAGTAGTTGAACAGCATCTACAGGCTTTTCAATTTGTCTGTCTACTAGAAATAAAAACTAAAACTGCTTTGAAGATATGAAAATAATAATCGGAATATAAATTCAGAGAAAAGTCACGGGTAACACTTCAAAGGCGTAACCTATTACTGTTAGTAGGAGCAATGGGAATTGGTCTATCATTTCATGATACATCTATGGGTGGTAATGAGAACACAATGTGTTCATAGTCTATAATTCGTTTCCGAGGTTCATCTAAATATTTGGTGGACCATAAAAGAGTGCCTGGGGACTTTGTGTGAGTTCCGGGAATAGTCGATATATCTCTTTAGAGTCTAGCAACAGCATGACTAGTTTCTTGAACTTAGTGATTGTGTCACAAATACGGATAGTAATTGGTAACCTGTTCCACAGTAGACTGTATCGTATTACAAAGAAATTACAACGCAATAATTTCTTGTGTTTTGCCGTTAATAGTAATAATAATAATAATTTATTCTCAAATAACTAAGTTACAAGAGTCACGCCAGTTTACAGGCTAGATCAAATTGTCACAAATGCTTTTACAATTACTGTAATAGTTATAGCAGTTACATAAAGTATAAGAGACAGTTTCTGATTGCATATTTACACCATATCACTGACAGAAACAGTATTATACAGCCACATTTTCAATATTAGAGTACAAATGAGGAAGGTGCACAATAGGTTCTATTGGCGATTGGACGAGATCAATAGTGAATTTGTTGGGAAAGGTCAAATGGAACGCGCTTGATACGAGCTGTGGTCCAGACAGTCATGTACATTGGGTGCATGTTCCCTGGAGTTGCCAAGGATTTCCCACCGTGAATGGGGTTCTGAAAAGGAGAAGAGAGAGAGGAAAAGGCAGCAGTGTGGCAAGTGTATATATATAACCAAAGCACTACTTAACCTGTCATGTTAAATTAGTCAATACAGTAGTAAGTCAAGATAACATTCATACTGACCACTTAAATTAAAGTAAATTATGGGAATATAAGAATATAACGCACAGATAAAGGAGTACAGCAAAAAGAAGGGAGAGTTGTGCAGTGTCAGGTGGATAGAAGAGAAGTCGAAGTAAGAAGCTGGATTTATGTACGTTGAAATCGAAATTCTAGTTGAAAGAGTAGAGTTTGTAAAAATAAAAATTTGATGAATAAAATTTCGCACTGTCTAACTGTTTTTTTTTCTTTATTATTGAATGCCAACCTCTAAGTCATACTGTAAGCGCCTGAGTAAGAATGTTGCAGGTGTCTCGACAGAATAGCGACCTCAGCATAGTTTTGGAAACATGAACCACAGAAGTAGCAAGCGTATAAGAGCAACCTCAGTGTTACTGATTAGTCGTCTCATCAATCTAAAGAGCCGAAAGCAAACAAAATGTTCTGCCCCACAAACATGGGTTGTTTGAAGTTATCGCCCATACCATCAATGTTTGCTGGTCAGTAACTCCACCCTCCCTCCTTTTGTGTTGTTAGGCTCATGTTAAATGTTTAAAAGAAGCTATTGAGTTCTACTTGGTGTTCTATGTCTCGCATCCTGTTGAGAAACACTATTTCTGCAAGTTCCTTTCACAAACTCGTCTGGCTATTACAACTTATGAACTATTGGTTAGGCATCAATGCTATACAGTTAACAGTTATGGAGAAATAGTAAGAATTTTCAAACAAGATATAAGCATTTAGAATGTAGAGGGGAAGATGTACTTAACTAGCTAAGCAGGAGATATAAAGAGTATCGCGGTTAAAAGCGGAGCAATAGATAACACTAAGGGGCCAAGGTAAGTCAATAGCGTGTAAGTGAGAACAGTATAATTGATAATAGGCAATGTGAAACTCACACAGTTGTAAGTGTTGATAAGGTTGCGCCCAGGAGAGTAGAGTGCATTCTAATCAACCAGTTTACAGTTGAACAGTGTCGAACGACCCAGTTAGTAGAGTAACCTGTCTATTTCAAATAAAAACTAAAGAGATTTATATTCAACTAGAAAAATTAGTGCTACTTGGGAGTGTAAAAATAACTAAATAAGACGCAGCACTGAGTTCATTGTGTTTAAAGTGTATGCAGAGCTATTAATATGAAAGCAGGGTGCGAGTGAGTTCACGAGCGCAGAAGAGTCAGTGCAACTGAGAGCATCATTAAGAAGTTGAACAAACTCATGTAACCCACTTGCCATGCGTATTTTAGAGGGAAGCCTATTCCATATAAGTGCATACTTAGAGAGGAAGAAGTTTTCTCGAGTTTTGGATCTATACTTCTCAAGTTTGACCGTAGATACTTTATCTCGAAGGTTATGTGTACAAGGGCCATGGATAAGGACTAAACTGCAGGAGGAATATGTGAGCTTGTGCAGGAGTTTAAAGTAAAGGATCAGATTGGACTTAAGCCTTCTTTTCCATAATGGATCGAGCCCGAGTTCAATACATCGGGTTGGATAGTCAATGGGTGAGCTATGATTTAGGACTTTACGAGTAAATTTCCTTTGTATTCCTTCAAGTTTCAACATATCAGACAGGCGTACGTTAGAAAATAAGAAAGAGCAGTATTCAGCAATAGGTCTTACGCATGTTTTATAGAGAATTGTTCTGGATTCTCTATGAAGGAAGTTACGAAAGATGAAACCAAGCATTCTTCTCATTCGAGAAACTTTATTGGAGATATGTTCGGAGAAGTTAAGGTTGTACGAATAATGCACTCCAAGATCAGTTACGGATGTGAGTTTGGGCAATACACTCCTGTTGAGAATGAGATCTAATTTGGGAGCAGCGTCTCCGAAACACATCCAGCCACACTTCTCAGTATTAAGTTCAAGGTTCCATTGCTTACACCAGACATCTACAGTATTGAGTTCGTGCTGGATTGTGTGCAACAAGTTTCCTAAGTCAGATTTGCTAGTTTGATAAATCACTTTTAGGTCATCCGCATAGAGGTAGGTTTTACCAGTGTTGAAACAACTGCATATGCGGTTGATGTAGATTACGAAAAGCAGTGGACCCAAAACACTGCCCTGCACAACACCACTGGTAATTGGTCGAGGTGTAGATGTATGTGAGTTGATTTCGGTAATCTGATATCTATCTGTGAGGAACGACCTAATCCATTGCAACAGGTGGCCACTAATACCGACGGACTGAAGTCTGTTGATTAAAAGACTGTGAGGTACCTTATCGAAAGCCTTTTTGATATCAAAATACAACACGATTACTAGTTGCTTTTGATCGCGTATGCTGGTAACCTCATTAAAGAAATCTAAAAGACATGTGGTGCACGACCTAGTTCTAATGAAGCCATGTTGAGAGGAGTCAATGTGACCTTCCCTCAAGAACCCATGCTGTGAGGTCGATATCAGATTGTTACTAACTAGATGTTGCAGTAACTCTGCCTTAACTATTTTCTCCATGACCCGAGATACTACCGAAGTTATATTTATAGGTCGGTAATTTTCAACGTTCGCTGTAGGCCCAGATTTTATTGTGGGGATGATATGTGTAGTCTTCCAGTTATTAGGGTAACACTCTGTGGAGAGAGATATAGTAAATAGTTTGAGAAGAATAGCACTCAGATCATTGCTACCATTTTTTAGCATGCTGGCAGGGATGCCATCTGGTCCTTCAATGTAAGAGTGCTTCAGTGTAGTAATCGCCTTAGAAATGTTCTGTACACTAAATTCAACACTGGCGATTTCACAAGAAGGAGTTTGGGTCAGGTGTGACTCATTTATTGAGTTTTCGTTTGTTAATGTGGCACAAAAATGTTCGCTAAACAACTCTGCGATACTTTTAGGGTCGTCATACACTTAATTGTCCTTAATAAATATGCTCCCTCCTTTCACTTTGGAGCATTTGAGTTTATTCCGAAGGAGTTTTATGAGTTCAGAGGATTGATTGTTCAGCTGAACAGCACGCTTTTCCCGTGCGATTGCCTTTTTAGTACGTGTTATTTCTGCCTCGACACATATTTCAGTCATCGTTACTAATGAGGAGAAGTCATTACAGTTATGAAATCTGGAAGCATGTCTTCGAAGACGCTTTCGTATATGACCTGGCATAAATAAGTCCTTAGGAATTCTGGGTCTCCAGGATTCTAAAGGTGCAAATTTGTTGAGTATGCTATTTGTGTTGTGATAAAATACATTTATTAGTTCATCAGTATTGTTTGCAGTAAAGTAGTTTGTCCAGTCAATGCTTCTGAGGCAGTTACTGAAGTTTGACCAATCAATCCTACGAAAGTCCCTACGAAGTGTGGTGGATTTATACTTTATAGTTGTAGCTCCTATATCAAGGCTGCATATGACCATATTATGATCGCTACCTGGGAACTTTTTTCCAACATAAACAGTATGAGGAATGAGATTGCTGGTGAAAACCAAATCCAATGTATTTTGATTTCTGGTTGGGCCACTAACATGTTGAGTCTACTCTCCAAGCTCTAAGCATTCAATAAATGATTCGAATCGTTTAGGTGGTTTGATTGGGAACCAAGTGATTTCAGGCATGTTGAAGTCCCCACAAATAGCCTTGCTTGTGAACGGTAGGGATGAAACAAATGTGAATACTTCTGACAATAATGCTGGATCTCCTGTTGGTACATTGGGCTGTCGGTAGACACAGCCGAACAGTAAGGAAACGGCATTTGACGGTTTCAGAACGATCCACACAGAGTCTGGCAATCTATTTAGTTCAGATATATCACATAAGAGCGAGTTTAGGCTAGAGTGGGCATATATAAGGCATCCTCCACCTCTTCCTTGTAACCTATCACTTCGAAACAGATCATAGTTTTCAAGAGATATAGTAAGATCAGAAATATTACTACAGGTCCATGCCTCAGTTATCATAATAAGTGATGGTTGTCAGATGGTAGCAAACATGACTAGATCTGTCTTTTTATTACAGATTGAACGAGCATTAATAAGACATATATTAAACAGATGTCCCGCTAAGCTAAAATAGTTTAGGGTATCTTGAGTAAAGGAGTTACTATGACCTGCGTGAGTGTGGTTTGAGGAGTTTTGCCGGTATGAAATGAAGACATATTTGTATATAACGTGCTGCTAGTATAATTTATGGAAAATCAAATGGAATATAATATAGGAACGCCTAGTAAATCATGTGACTTATTGCACATTTTCAGCTAAATCTCAATTTTCTCAGGTTTACTTCTATAGTGTAGCGTTAGGTATAATCGATAACATTTTGTGACTCCAGTTTATGAAAGAAAGTATTTTCACCTTCATGTATTAGTAGGTTTAGGGTAAGTTTATTTTAAGTACAAAACAATATGTCTACTTTCCTGTCGCTTCACCAATCACATACATGTTTTAAAGTATAACAGAAATTGTCGTTTCTTCGTAAATTGGTTACCACTCTCTAAACAAGTCGGTTATTTATTACTTATCAGCCTTGTTATGAATGAGTACGTACGTACGTACCTAACCCTGCTTCATTCGTAATATATCTATGAAACGTTTGCATATAAGGACAACTGATTTAAGGTTAATATTCGTTTTCATTATGAGTAGACTAATAACAATCGTGTCGCAATACGCTATAGTTATTCAAAATTGCTACCTAGATACTTCCTATTTCGTGTGCCTGTACTCTTTTCACAGAATATTTATATCCACAGCTTATATTTGTAAGATGTCAAACTCAAAAGAACTTCAGATAAAACTTTGTAACCAGTAAAAAATATTATCACTATCTTACAGGCTTTTCACAACTATTGGATATAGAATCTTGATTACGATTACATAATTGCATAGTAAAGCAGTTGAAAAATCTTTATGATTCAGAGCAGTATCTGTACAAACTATTTATACAGAATCTAGAGCTATATGGCATGCCTTGTGTCAGGAAGCATTGAAGAACCATTTCACATCTAATAACTTGGCATTTTTATACTCCCACTTCCACGTTTCTAGCCTTACCACTTGTCTAATAATTTGGTCGATGGCCTCACTAATATTTCATATTGTCTGGAGCATTTCTTTTCTCGTCCTTCTAAAATGAACTCTTGCATCACTGAAATTCTACAAATAACATGTGTTTTCGACATATCTCATTTGCAATCCAGGGCTTTTTTGTGTCCTTACAGCGTTAAATGCTCTGAAAATTAATAAAGTTATTTGATCTTTTGTTATTAATAGCTGTGACGCCAGTGTACATTGTATTGTCGTTGACACTATGGAAATAAGCCGCGGGTTGGTTAACCTCTAAAGTACACTAGTTCGTATTACGCCCGTTCATGTTTCAACACATCGGTGTTTACTAAACAGGAGATACATTTTTTGAATTATAAGTGTTGTGATGGACGCGCAAAAGTCTATTCATTCGATTCCACACGAAGTTCTTTTGCGGTATGGGGGAATGTAAGTTAACTCTAACCATAACACTTCCAGAACCAATGATCAAAAGAAGAATTTATATAGTGAGAAACAGTCATTAGATTTCGTATACATATCAAGCTCTTTGAGGTCGCAGATATCTGGCGTTGAACATCTGTGTATGTAATTCATATCTTAATACCTGAATACGAGGTTTGATATCGTGTAGATCAGTACGGTGTCTGTCAGTCCCCGAAAAGTTTCAACGGGGAAAATTATCATTATTTTGTATGTCCCATATCGTCAGATAGAGAGCTCGGCTCCTTTAAGAGCGAACAAAGATTTTGTTGTGGGGCACCTCCACAGCAATATTGTTGTACGTCTAGCCAATTCTCGTAAGTCATGTTTTTTTTGGATGCTTCGTTGTATTGCATATCAGTTTTAGTTTCCTTTAAAGCATGTTTTACATTGAACCTCTAATTTATATACATACGTCAGTTTTTTATTTCTTGGTGTACTGTTATGGTTGACCAGGGTTAATGACTGAAGCTTGTTTTTCAGTGACGATTCATCCTCTTTTAAAGTGTTAACTGGTGGAGATGATACCACTTTTTCGCTTAAGGTGACTTAGTCAATTATTCTTTTGTGATAAAAATGGAGCTGGACCCTTAGCTTATTCGACCAAGGATTTTGAAGCTTCTTATTGTGGTTTCGCAGATGATTGTCCCGGAGGGGGTAATATGATAAATATTAACTCAAAAATCTTTATTTAAGATTCTGCTAATGCTGGCCAACATATGGCAACCTCATGTACTACGGTAAAATAATGATAGAAGTTAGGGGAGTTCGAAAAGACTAGGCATTAACCTAGTCCCCATAATCTGAACACATTTGAGTTTGATAGCTTGTTTAGTAAGGCATGTATCAGCTGCTTAGGTGCAGTACTGTAGGTGAGGTTTGAAATAAGGGGCTTTAAAGCCCGAAATATATCCTCGTCAAAGCACTGGTATACTCGGTGAAGTTCAATTCTCGCTAACTTAATGACACTATTATTATTCACTTAATTAAAAGCCTGCGCAAAGACCGTGAACAGTGGTGGATGGCGAAAGCAAAAGCGATGGAAAAGGTAGCGGTGATAGGCAACAGTAGACAACTTTTCCGACTTATCAAATAATTCGGTATTAGGAATCCAAATGTAAGTGAGACCATCTCGGAAAAGGATGGGACTATTATTTATTCTCAATCCAGGAGATTGGATCGATGGGCAGAACACCAGGGTTCAGTTCAACTGGCCTTCAGCCACACTTAGGTTACCCACGATATCCGGTCATTCTGAATGGCAAGTCCACGTAAGCTTACCAAACATTTGTGAAGTTGAAAAGGCTATAGGAAATCTGAAGCGCGAGAGAGTAGCAGGACCCGATAGATTGACGCTTGAGGCTTTTAAGGATGTGGTCCAGTTTTAGCAGCTAGATTGACTGAAACCTTAGGTAGAATCTAGGAAATGGACGCAATCCCATCCGACTGGTCTCAATCCCTGACTGTCCCAATTTATAAGAAAAGACAAAAGCCCGTGTGGCAATGACAGGGGAATCAGTCTAACTAATATAGTTTCTAAATTGTTAGCCCCGGTAATCCTTAGACGCCTAACTAGAGCTCGTGAGAATCAGACTCGAGAAAACCAGTCTGGTTTCAGACCTGGACGTGGTTGTATAGACCATATCTTCACACTACGACAGGTTTCGGAACACGGACACACATTTACGCTCCCTACAATAGTTGTCTTTCTGGACCTAAACGCGGCATTTGACTCTGTGGATCGTGAGGTTCTGTGGCAGTGTCTGTCATTGAAAGGTGTACCAAAGAAGTACATTAACCTTATACAAGCTCTCTACTTGAACACTACTGTTTGGGTTAGAGCTTATGGTGAACTATTATCGGAATTGTTTACTTCAAGTGGTGTCCGTCATGGATGTCCACTTTCCCCATTCTTGTTTAATTTTGTCATAGACATGCTCCTAGATATAACATTATCTTCGTCTGAATTTTCAGGAGTTGACCTGCTACCAGAAAAATCGCTTGCTGACTTAGAATATGACGATGACATAGTTCTATTTGGTGAAGACGCTGACGAAATGCAGTGTCTTCTGACTACCCTAAGAAACAATGCAAGCATGTTCGGGATGCGGTTTTCCCCCTCAAAACGCAAAATGTTGCTTCAGGATTGGACTTCTTCGGAACTAGTGATAGGGAGTGAAGTAGTTGAACGTGTCGACCGCTTCATTTATTTCGGAAGTCTCATCAGTGCTGATGTCCTGGTGACTGAAGAAATCTCAGCACGGATACAGAAGGCTCGATTGGCTTCTGCCAACCTGCGTCACTTATGGCGCAGGTGAGATGTCCGCTTGCTAACCAAAGGATGAGTGTACTGCGCAGCAGTTCGCTCCGTCCTACTATATGGATTCGAAACATGGCCGTTAAGAGAAGGGGACTTTCGTAGGTTACTAGTCTTCGATCATCGATGTCTCCGAAGCATTGCTCGAGTGTCGTGGAACAACCATATAAGCAATGCTGTCGTTAGGAAGCGAGTACTAGGTAGGGATGGCAAATCAATAGATGAAGTAGTGAAACTTCATCAATTGAGGTGGTTGGGTCATGTGTTACGTATGCCTAACCACCGACTGCCGCGACGAGCCATGTTTTGTGGTGTAGGAGTAGGTTGTTAGAAAGCCAAGGGCAGCCAAACCAAACCATGGCAAAAATCCATAAAGTCACTGACAAGTGGACTGAGCCATGTCTGTAGTTGTCGACTACTTTGTTTAGGCCCGCGAGACGATAGTCACCGATGGTTAGAGACCTTGAACTACGTGGTTCAGAATCGTTTGCAATGACGCAGGTGCATCCACTGTTTGTGTTCTACGAAATTCTAAGTTTCTACTTTCCTCATAATCTCTACCTTTCTTGTTCTAAATTTATCCTACTGAATTATTCTTCTCGAATCATATCTTCGCTCCCTAATCTTCTCCATTACTGCTAATACTTCTACTATCGCTATCACTCTTGGATTTGAACTGACAGTTGCGTCTCTGTGCTGATGTGGTATGGCAACCTGAACTGAAGTACTTACGTACGAAGTTCTGTGTTATATCTGTCTGCCTGTCAAATGTTTATTTTACTGGGTTGTACTAATATCTGATTTTTGTACTTCATATTTAGATAAGTTATGTGATATTTTGCATTATATCATGCTCTTATACTGTAACGATTTTATTTGTAGATCGAGAATTCATATTGTGCGGTGAGTTTATACAGAACTAAAGTTAAAACGTTTCATGGTTAGAATTTACGTGGAATGCTGAATGTTTTTGTTTCGTTATTTTTGCTCAGTGCTGCTGGAACTAACTTTATAAAAGCGGTACTAATTTTAATCTGTTTTTTAAATGAACTGGAATTATCACAAGCAAATAGTTATTGATAAATATTCGATGAGGCAGTGCATATTCGTTTTTGGCGCTTATCATAATACAGAAACTGTCATTTCCGTATCCCTAAGATTAAGTATAAAATTAATACCAAATAAACAGCGGTAGATCGACTGACAAAAAAGAATTCCTGTATCGTCTACTGACTAAGTTGGCGAAGAAGTCAGGTTTACTGTTAGATTGTTGTTATAAATGCATAAACAGTAAATGTAGCATAAATAGCATTCTGACCAGACCAAAACCTTGAAATAAACAATCAATGCAATAACGTCTCTTCCTTTCCTCAGTCATCCTATAGTGAATTAACAAAACAAAGATGACATGCCTGGTTCCACTGCCTCCACAACCAGTTGAAATGCTCCTGGAAAGCTAGTTGTATTGTGAATACAACCAGGCAACTATATCATCTTATTTTCAAACATCACTTTTCATGGTTGGTCAAAGGACTACAACATGTGATAAGAAGCGCTGTTTTGATGCGTCTAGTCGATACAGACTTTTGCATCAGCGTTATTCATGGAATCCCTGGTATTCATCTGTTACAGCTGTAGCTTAGAAATATGCACAAACAATTTTGATCGTGTGTATGGAAAATCTGTAGGGCTCCTAATTCATCCTGGGCTTCAAATTAATCAGTTTTTAAAATTTTAATTTCTGGTTTTGTAGCTTCGTAGTATATTTTAAAAACTGAAGCATCCCATTTTCCTAACATCACTTTTCTTAACTATTCATCATTATCTCAACATATAATATTAAATATTTATACTTAATGGCTGAATTTCGAAGTGAATAAATTCTTGCTCTTATTCTTACGCAACGTAACTAGTTACAAAAGTTAGTCGATTGTGTGAGTTTCTAGTTTTGACTTTATCTTTTGAGTTACCGACTGATTACTATCTTTAGATAAAATGTTGGAGTAAATATTATCACACGATCCACTACCGTTTATTTAGCATCGTTTTGAAATATAATTACAAGTGAGTGTAGATCCCTAACAAGAAACCTACTGAAAACAAATATTTTTTCCTTCGAAATGTATTTTTAAATTTTTTAATGAGAGTATTTAAAAAATCATATTAGTGCTTGATGTAAATAGAGCAGATAGTTGAGTGATT
This sequence comes from Schistosoma turkestanicum, assembly GCA_944470395.2. NCBI lineage: Eukaryota > Metazoa > Platyhelminthes > Trematoda > Strigeidida > Schistosomatidae > Schistosoma > Schistosoma turkestanicum. The sequence goes on from OX103979.1 coordinate 20,416,434, forward strand.
TACTGTCACCAGTTCAATACACATACTCGAGAGTTAGAAAGATATCGTGCGATATTAGATGGCATAAAGTAGTTGACAAGAAATTCTGAGCCTGATTTTCTTGTTATTCAACGCTCACCAGCGCGGTACACCTTTAATGTTGGAGGAGTAGCAGTTCTCCCGATATTAAAAGCATACCTTGCTACAAGGAGTTGGATAGCACGAAACCTAGTTCCTTAGTTTCTTGGCGACTACCTCCAATTACTTAACATCTCAAGATTGTGCACATGGTATCGAGTCACTTAGATTAGGGACCCCATTTCAACCTGGTAGATGGATTAGACTTGACATTTTTCACAACTCAATAACCAATCACGCGTGAATATCACAAAAGTTTTGATTATGTATTCTTGTTATCGTGTCTATTTTAGTTCATAGATTCTTACTGCTTATTCACTATCTTGAAAATTTACGGCATTGAAATTAAAGAAGAATATGTGCATACTGTGACCGACTCATCAGATAAAAGTAACTCGAAAAAGGTAAAAAATTGAGCTTGTATATTTAAAACAGGTAAAAATAAGTAGTTGAATTGAAAAACTGGGACTTCTTTGATGACTCTGAATGAGTAACGAAGTCTTTTGAATACCTGTTTAGCTTTTTTAAACATTAAGATAACTTGTTGTAACTCTTCTGTATCCACACCTAGCTTGATAATATGCGGTGAAGTTGCTCGACGTGTGAAGCACTTCACCGAAGGATTAAGATGATCCATTGTAAACTGGTTACTAATGAAACTCTGGTGCTAAAATAAAAGTGTCACCTGTCTTTTGTAAAGCATCGGATTGCTTTTAGGAGAACAATAACACTGTGATGCAGTTTACTATTTTACCTTACGTCTGTAAAAAAGATATCATATCGAAAGTCTGGCACTGATTAGATATTTATAATTGTCGATTTCATTAATTTTTGGATTTCGTTGAAGTATTATTCACTTTGCAATATGAATTGGGCTGTATCGAAAAAACGTTTGGAATAGCTAACCAAATGTAAAGTTAATTAATTTAGCTACTAAGATTAGAAAACAGTTTATTTTGCCTCGAGGTCATCGAGTATGTGAGAAAATAACTAAACTTTGTGAAGCAAACACTAGGAGTAAATTCGAAGTTCACTACGCGGGTGGTTGAAATGGAAATGATATATGAATTAACAAGATCAGCTGTATCCATTCACTTGCTGTTACTAGAAGTGACCCCATGAGTATTGTTATAACTGTATGACTGACTTTATTATATCTGCATAACTACCGGTTTATTCGGATCAGTCAGTCAATCAGTCATCTGCAAAGTAGAACTTGGTACGTGCGTATATCAGTTCCAGTTGCCAAACCACATGAGCACACAAATATAAGTGTCAATCCAAGTCCCGTAGTGGCAAACGTAGTAGAAATATTAGCAGTAACAGATACGATTGGGATTCGAGACGTATACGCCAGTAAAATAAATTTAAAAAGATAGCAAATAGGTCATGAAGAATTCAGAAGGTTGGAATTTGATAGAACACAAAGAATGGATGCACCTGCGTCATAACAAGCGATTTTGAGCCATGTCATTCAAAGTCTCTAACTACCGGTTACCATTATCACACCGACTTCAATCAGGTAGTCTATACCTACTAACATGGCTCAGTCCAGTTGCCTGTAACTTCATGGGTTTGTGTAATGTTTTGGTTCGGCCGCACCTAGCTTTCCTCCGGCCTATCCCTAGATCACAAAACATCGCGCGATGGGGCAGCCGGTGGTTAGGCATACGTAACACATGTCCCAACCACCTCAACTGATGAAGACTCACTATTTCAACATTTGATTTGCCATTCTTACCTAGTACCTGTTTCCTAAAAACAGCATTGCTTACTCAGCGGTCCCATGATATACGAGCGATGCTCTGAAGACACCGATGATCGAAAACCAGTAACCTATGAATATCTCGTACACGTAATGGCCATGTTGCACTTCCATATTGTATGACGGAGCGAAAATGTTGAGCAGTAGACTCCACCATTGGTTAGCAGATGCATATCTCGCGTACGCCATATATGACACTACTTGACAAAAGTTAGTCGAGCCTCCTGCATCCGTACCGAGATTTCGTCACATATCAGGCAATCAGCGCCGATGAGACTTCCGAAATAAATGAAGCGGTCGACACGTTCAACTGCTTCACCCTCTATCGCTAGTTCAAGTGCTGATGCAAGCCCATCTTGAAGCAACACTTCACATTCGGAGGGGGAGAATCACATCCCGAACATGCTTGCATTGTTGCTCAAGGTGGTCAGAAGACTGCGTTTTGTTAAGGTTTTCACCAAACAGAAGTATGTCATCGGCATATTGTAGGTCAACAAGTGAATCTCCTGTGTCGTCTCTAACAGCATGTCAATGACCAGGTTGAATAAGGATGAGGAGAGTGGACAAACCTGACGAGCACCAATTGAAATAATGAATTACGATGACAGTTCGCCATAAGCCCTAATTCGACCAGTGATGTTAGAGTAGAGAGCCCGTAAAGGTTGGTGCACGTCATTAGTACACCTTTCAATGCACACACTGAAATAAAATCTCACGACCAACAGAGTCAAATGCCGCCTCAAGATAGAGAAATACTACTATTGTGGGACGTCCGAACGTGTGTCCATGTTCTGGGACATGAATAAGTGTGAATCTGCGATCTATACAGCCACGTCCATGTCTGAAACCAGACTGGTTTTCTCGAGTCTGGTCTTCACGAGCTCTAGTTAGACGTCTAACAAATTAGACACTATAATAGTTAGACTGATTCCTCCTTGTTTGTCACAAGAGGATTTTTGTCTTTTTTATAGACTGGGACAACCGGTGATTGAGACCAGTCAGATGGGATTACACTCAGTTTCCAGATTCTGAACCTCACTAAGAGATGGGGGAGTAGTATCAACTTACCAATCAGGTTGGCTAGAGATCGTGGGAACCGACGTGTGGCTGACGGCCAATCGAGCTGATCCCCAAAGTGTTCTGCTCATCGATCCAATCTTCTTGATTGAGGATGAATAACACGTCCATCTTTTTCTGTCATGGTCTCGCTAACAGTCGGATTTCTTATACCGGTTTCCTTGATAAGTCTGAACAGTTGTCTGCTACTGCCTATCACCGCCTCTTTTTACATCTCTTTTCCTTTCGCTATCCATCACTGTTCACGATCATTACACAGACTTCTTATCAGCCTGCGCTTAAGCATCCTCCACTCCGCATCGTTTTCAGAGCCAGATGGGATGGGATTCCGGGCGTCGATCAGATTAATAGATGCCACTGAAATCTAGTGACTTTCCATACGTTCTGGTCCAAGTTGCTAGCAGATAACACTGCTGCCTTCACGGCTTTCTGGATATCATTTCAAGTTGCCTCGGTGTTAGCATCACTTACATGGCTGCTGAACTGTTTTCCAAGTTATTCTCGAAGTATGCTCTCGGTATTTTTATCGTTGAGTAGAACTATGAGGGTTTGCTTGCCGTGTCTTTCTTACATCCAGCAATTCGCAAACTAATGCTCGTTCATATTAGAGCATGATCTGGATCCAAACATGTGCTGAGGAACGAGCGGTTGTCTTCTGTCAACCCTCTCCATTCAGCAGTATGCCTTCGCGTTCAGTTGCTGTTTTTAGTCCTATTGTTCTCTAATCGACATGCTTGACCAAAACTTCACTTTAAACTTAACCTGATCACATATGGTGTATGCGTAAATGTTACGTTTTTAATATGCGGTAGTAACTTCCGATGTTTTCACTAAACCGAGCATTTAGGAGATGCTTAGAAGTTTTGGAATGCTGTGAGTCATTAAACGTTAACCTATTAGGCACCTGTACTCTAATTGTTAAAGATCCAGTGATTTGAGGCAATCTTCATAAGGTTCGATTCTGAATTCTCGAACTGATTTCGTGACTCACTCTATGTATGTTCGATTGTGTTCCTATTATTTTGGGATCGGCGAAGAGACCAGATATTACCGTAATCTAAAAGAGACCGCTTCAACAATAATAAAATCATATCAAAGCCTAGCCCTGCTATATGGAAGCTGACTTTACCGAGCTTGGAGTGACAGACTCACATTTAAAAATCTTTGCGGAAATGAAGGCCGTACCGCTCAAAACCAACTGGCACCCCACACCTGGTGAAATTATAAGGGAGGTCTTTGAACATTTTGACGCTTTAAAACAGGCTATTCTTGAATGCGCAGACCTAACCGACCGACCAAATTACCCTTTGGTAGGTTATGCCTACAAATAAATACCTACTACTTGGTTTAGCCGGCGAAAAGCGGCATTTTACTCTGTGGATCGTGAGGTTCTGTGGCAGTGTCTGTCATTGAAAGGTGTACCAAAGAAGTACATTAACCTTATACAAGCTCTCTACTCGAACACTACTGTTTGGGTTAGAGCTTATGGTGAACTATTATCGGAATTGTTTACTTCAAGTGGTGTCCGTCATGGATGTCCACTTTCCCCATTCTTGTTTAATTTTGTCATAGACATGTCATAGACAACTTTTCCGACTTATCAAATAATTCGGTATTAGGAATCCAAATGTAAGTGAGACCATCTCGGAAAAGGATGGGACTATTATTTATTCTCAATCCAGGAGATTGGATCGATGGGCAGAACACTAGGGTTCAGTTCAACTGGCCTTCAGCCACACTTCGGTTACCCACGATATCCGGTCATTCTGAATGGCAAGTCCACGTAAGCTTTCCAAACCTTTGTGAAGTTGAAAAGGCTATAGGAAATCTGAAGCGCGAGAGAGTAGCAGGACCCGATAGATTGACGCTTGAGGCTTTTAAGGATGTGGTCCAGTTTTAGCAGCTAGATTGACTGAAACCTTAGGTAGAATCTAGGAAATGGACGCAATCCCATCCGACTGGTCTCAATCCCTGACTGTCCCAATTTATAAGAAAAGACAAAAGCCCGTGTGGCAATGACAGGGGAATCAGTCTAACTAATATAGTTTCTAAATTGTTAGCCCCGGTAATCCTTAGACGCCTAACTAGAGCTCGTGAGAATCAGACTCGAGAAAACCAATCTGGTTTCAGACCTGGACGTGGTTGTATAGACCATATCTTCACACTACGACAGGTTTCGGAACACGGACACACATTTACGCTCCCTACAATAGTTGTCTTTCTGGACCTAAACGCGGCATTTGACTCTGTGGATCGTGAGGTTCTGTGGTAGTGTCTGTCATTGAAAGGTGTACCAAAGAAGTACATTAACCTTATACAAGCTCTCTACTCGAACACTACTGTTTGGGTTAGAGCTTATGGTGAACTATTATCGGAATTGTTTACTTCAAGTGGTGTCCGTCATGGATGTCCACTTTCCCCATTCTTGTTTAATTTTGTCATAGACATGCTCCTAGATATAACATTATCTTCGTCTGAATTTTCAGGAGTTGACCTGCTACCAGAAAAATCGCTTGCTGACTTAGAATATGACGATGACATAGTTCTATTTGGTGAAGACGCTGACGAAATGCAGTGTCTTCTGACTACCCTAAGAAACAATGCAAGCATGTTCGGGATGCGGTTCTCACCCTCGAAATTCAAAATGTTGCTTCAAGACTGGGTTACATCGGCACCTGAACTAGTGATAGAGAGTGATGTAGTCGAGCGTGTAGACCGCTTTACTTATCTTCGGAGTCTCATCAGTGCCGATGGCCTGGTGACTGACGAAATCTCAGCTCGGATAGAGAAGGCTCGATTGTCTTTTGCCGACCTGCGTCACTTATGACGTAGGCGTGATATCCGTTCGCTAACCAAAGAACGAGTGTACTGTGCAGCAGTTCACTCCGTTCTCCTATATGGCTGTGAAACATGGCCAGTGAGAGTAGAAGATATTCGTCGGTTACTGGTTTTCAATCATAGGTGTCTTCGAAGCATTGCTCGTATATCGTGGGACTACCGAGTAAGCAATGCTGTCGTTAGGAAACGAGTACTAGGCAAGGATGGCAGATCAATTGATGAGGTGGTGAAACTTCATCAGTTGAGGTAGTTGGGGCATGTGTTGCGTATGCCGAACCACCGACTGCCTCGACGAACTTTGTTTTGTAGTGTAGGAATTGGTTGAAAGCAGAGTAGGGGAGGCCAAACCAAAACATGGCAGAAATCCATGAAATCATTGACGAATGGACTTAGCCATGTCTGTAATTGTCGACTACCTGGTTGGGGTCCGCGAGATGATAACAATCGATGGCTAGAGACCTTGAATGACATGGCTCAAAGTCGTTCGCAATAGTGCCAGCGCATTTATTCATTGTGCTCTCTCAAATCCTAATCTTCTGGTTTCTTCGACTCTAAACTTTTTCCACTGAATCATACTTCTTGAATAATATCTTCTAATCCTAACCTCTCCGATTACTTCTAATACCTTTACTACCTCTTATACCATTGGATTTGAATTGACAATTATATCTCTGTGCTGATGTGGTATGGCGACATGAACTGATGTACTTACGTACGAAGTTCTACGTTGCATCTGACTGACTGACTGACATCAAAGTTTTACACTTTTGGTAGTATGGCTCATAGACGCAGACACATTCAATTTTTATCTTCCTCTCGACCTTTAATTTCAGTATTTTTCATTTATCAGTTGTTTGTTTCTCTTCAACTTTTATTCTTTGTAGATCAGATCTTTTAGTTTCACCTTCAATTTTTATTGGAGCTAGTCTTGCATTTCTTTTGTTTGGTGTCTTTTGCATAATCTACGTGTATTCAAGATTAGCGCGTAATCTTCGTAAAGCATCTAATAAATTGTTTCACGAAACAAACCATGGTGTATTTGCCTCACCTGCTTTCCCTCAACCAGTACAGGTAAGCAAACATAGATATTAGGTGTTCTGTCTATTTTGAATTTCACTAGCACTCTTGAAAATATCAATGACACTTTAGGCTTAGCATTTTGGACTGTCGGTGTAGTTTTAAAATGCGGATACTGAATAGATTTTGATCAGCTAAAAATACCGGTAGACATTTTTATAGTTATGTGTGTGAAGCTACGAGATATATTTTCTCTCTGTAGTCACGGCGCTTAGGTATTTACGTACTTCACTTGCCTGGCAAGCGACAGAAGTTACTATTAATAACCAACAGTAAGATTTATTCCTCCTGTTAAAACTCATGTGATGAATCTGGGGCTTCAGTTAAGTCAAAACCTCCTGGATTTCACTGGTTGTTGCGATCTAAAGTAGGATGAGATTCTATTTGCAAACAATGTTAAAGCATCAACTCAAGTAGCTCGTATGTTAACAGAGACTGATCGAACAGTCTTGAATTTCAACTAAAGGAAATCACCAAACCTTTTTAGTTATTAATGAAAGATTCATTTTATCAATCGAACATTGTAGGCTGGATTCATTAAGGATCAATATGAGTTGAGGTATGATTAAAACCAGGGGGCACCGATCAACCTTTTCATCTTAGCGCTGGACTCCTTGGCGGTGTGCACTAGAGACGGAATCCGTCACTTTTAGATTACATGGTGAACGTCTAACTACCTGGACTATTTGGTTGGCATCTAATAGTATGATTCCAACCTTGGTGAGTTTGCAACTGTTTTCGTTGGTGCCTCAACTGAAACTGATCTTTTTCGAATACAATCTAAGGATTAAAACTATATCTTTTTTTTTGTTTTTTTTTCTTTTGTTAATAGATTTTATTTATTTGTTTGTTTTTTCACACAAAGAATTTAGAGTTGAGTATTACATCTGATCTACAACCAAATGGACCACCAAAGAAAATGTTACTTTCTAGCAGTAGTCGATTGACAAAAATTTCTCCTGAAAAATCTATTCATGAAAATCTATCCGAGAAAACAAATATAACTACTACTACTGCAAACAATAATAACAAATTGTCAGCAATATTTGATAATTCCGCAAGTAAATCAATTAAAAATTTAATTAATCACCATAAACTAAGACATTCTTATAAAATGAATGATGACAGTTTGAAAAAACGTAAAAATTCTACACCTATAAAAGCTCGACCTGTACTCCTGAAAAGGTGATCATGGCCTGTATTGTTGTTCTTTCTTGTTTAGCTTTCTTTCTATTGTGCAATTTTCTTTTTACCATTTTTAATGAACAGAGTTTTTTGTCGAGAATCACGACTGTGATTATGAGGGATGCTTAGTCATGTTTTTTTAGATAATAATAATAATGTTAGCTGATACCTATCAGAAGTCATTCAACTACATTGTAAATTTGTACAGACTCAGGCGTATAATATTGTTAAAAAGGGTTTATATTGTCAGTTTGTTGACAATCAGGACTGAATTCCAACTAGTCTTTGTTGGATCTATTTGAGTTTCTTAAGCTGAATGTACCTGTATCTAGTGTTAAAGTGTTCATATTTAGGACTTCAACTCTCTCTTTGAAAGTCAATGCATTGTCCACGGAGTTTAGTGACTACAAGTATATCTATCTGACAAGAACCAAGTAAGATTAAACATACCAACTGAATTTCATTATTAGTCACTATTCATATGTTCTATAGACGGAGATTATTATGACAGTTTGGTACATACTTAACAAAGCCTTCACCTACATCCTCAGTATCGTTTTCTGATTTAAGTAGGAGTGTTGGCCATTGGCTACTACGAGATGAGGGAAAGAAGAAATATTTAACTTGGCTATTTTTCAGCCAACTAATTTTGTGAATTTTAAATAAGCACGTATTATAAACTTAGTTTATGAGATTTTTATGTGTTCCAAATACTAAGCCATTGTTGGATTATCACTAGTTCGCATATGCTACAAGTCAATAAATGATTATATTTCTGTTGAGATTTATTATTTGCAATCTAATGTGGCTTGTGCTTTACTGATATATTCATATGTAAGTTGTGAGACAATACGACTAGGCGCTAAGCTAATAATGGTCTATTCCGAAATCAGTAAAGACGAAACAGACTGCTGCTTTTTCTCTACCTGCTAACAAGAGATTGACTATCTTCTAGCACTGTTTTTTCTGCTTAAGATTCATTATTTTTGGTTGTATACAAAGTAAGCATTTTATTCCTATTATTGTGACGTTGCTCTTATCCTATACTCTTGTTTGAGGCATTAACTGTTGTTATATCATTTCTCATTTATGAACTATAGTTAATTGACTGCTATGCGTTACCCCAGTTCACACTCACTATTACTGTTATTTTGTATTGATGTCAGTTTTCTAGTTGGTTTACGATGCAGTCTGATTTTGCATGTATATAAAGGCATGAATGAAATACTAACGATCTGATCTGTCTGTCTGACTCATAAGTCGTTGTTTTTCCTCTACTCCGTGGGGCAGGAAATTGAGAGGCTGACGTGTCTGTACAGTGATTAGCGATCATCAAGGTCATTGTATATATTGCACAAACACAAAAAACTGGCGACGGTTTTTGAAGTGGATCCAACCTACGCAGTCATTGGTCATTAATTCTGCTACAATTTATTAGCCAATCAGCACTAAGGATCGCATTCAGTGTCATAAAGCGGATTAAAAAAAAAATCAATATGACTATCACATTTGAGCAAATGAAATTATGTCTACAGCAGCAACAACAGTAATTCCTAGCCTCTCAAGAACAAATGCTGGAGTCATTAATGTCAAAAATTGCTATCCAGTCCAGAGTAACTCCTGAAGAAAAAGGAATAGAGTTATCACTCAGTTCAGTTCCAGAATTTATTTTTGATGCAGAGAATGGCAATACATTTGAATCATGGTTCGGTAGAATCGAAGATCTTTTTCAAGTGGAATATAAACATATAGATGACGCGAAGAAGGTGCGTTTATTAGCACAAACACTTGGTCAGCATGAATATTCTAAATACAAGAATTATATCCTCCCACGACATCCAAGAGATCTGACATTTAATGAAACTATTGACATTTTAAATGCGATATTCTGTGAACCAGCATCTTTATTTCATATTCGTTATAAATGCCTTCAATTGATAAAAGATGCAGATGAGGATTATTTGTCTTATGCAAGCAGAAAAAACACTGGTGTGACGTAAATATAATTTGGCTTTACCAATATTGCAACATCCCAAAATATCTTGAAATACATTCGAATGCTTTTCAAAAAGATGAGCTGTAGTCAAGACGTTGTTGTTTGATGTAACATTTAATACAGGTAGATTTTTAGGAATATGTGGATCTTTCAATGTACACTGCGTCTAGTGGCACCTTCCAAAGATTTAATTTGTCAATCCAATCAATACCAATAAGATCTAAATCATGTCTGTTTGTTAAATAACAAGTTCCAGTAAAAGAATGTACTCCGAATTTAACAGCACAATTTATCATCCCAACGGGTTTTAGAATATCTCCAGATGCATTACGCGCTGTATGTTCAGTAGGCAGTAATGGGGGGCAACCCATCAATTCCCAAGTTTTCTTAGAAATAAGTGTGATATCAGATGCTGTATCCAACTGCAAACGAATCTGAACATCATTAACTAATAGATCTACATATCTTCTTTTGTCAGCAAGATTACACGTGAATGTCGAATATATACTACGTATGGAACTCTTATGATTCCGGGGAAACTTTATGCGTCGTCCAGATTTCAAATAATTCTGTTGTCGGCAGACCGTTTCTTTATGACCAACTTTATAGCAAATGTTGCACTTATGACGTTTATAATGGCAAAATCTCGCGAAATGCCAAGATCCACAAAACCAGCACTTCGAACACGGTTTGAATAATTTAGTTTGACGTTGATCATTCATTGGAACACTCTTACTTTTGTTGGATTTGACAGCATGGATATTGCAATTTAGTGAAGCATTACCTTTGGTCTCTACAAGCTTCGTATCATTTTTGAGGTTGACCAGTCGTTGACATTCTGACGTTACCATCTGTAGTGTCATGTCATCGTTTTGCTCAGTGCGTGATAGCAATATCGTTCGAACATCAGCATCTGCTGGTGACTGGAGTCCAGAAACAAATAATAAACATTTAAACTGATCATTTGACAATGCGTTTAATTTAAAACGTTCGGCTTGTAGACACTACAGATGGTAACGTCAGAATGTCAACGACTGGTCAACCTCAAAAATGATACGAAGCTTGTAGAGACCAAAGGTAATGCTTCACTAAATTGCAATATCCATGCTGTCAAATCCAACAAAAGTAAGAGTGTTCCAATGAATGATCAACGTCAAACTAAATTATTCAAACCGTGTTCGAAGTGCTGGTTTTGTGGATCTTGGCATTTCGCGAGATTTTGCCATTATAAACGTCATAAGTGCAACATTTGCTATAAAGTTGGTCATAAAGAAACGGTCTGCCGACAACAGAATTATTTGAAATCTGGACGACGCATAAAGTTTCCCCGGAATCATAAGAGTTCCATACGTAGTATATATTCGACATTCACGTGTAATCTTGCTGACAAAAGAAGATATGTAGATCTATTAGTTAATGATGTTCAGATTCGTTTGCAGTTGGATACAGCATCTGATATCACACTTATTTCTAAGAAAACTTGGGAATTGATGGGTTGCCCCCCATTACTGCCTACTGAACATACAGCGCGTAATGCATCTGGAGATATTCTAAAACCCGTTGGGATGATAAATTGTGCTGTTAAATTCGGAGTACATTCTTTTACTGGAACTTGTTATTTAACAAACAGACATGATTTAGATCTTATTGGTATTGATTGGATTGACAAATTAAATCTTTGGAAGGTGCCACTAGACGCAGTGTGTACATTGAAAGATCCACATATTCCTAAAAATCTACCTGTATTAAATGTTACATCAAACAACAACGTCTTGACTACAGCTCATCTTTTTGAAAAGCATTCGAATGTATTTCAAGATATTTTGGGATGTTGCAATATTGGTAAAGCCAAATTATATTTACGTCAAGGAGCTACACCAGTTTTTCGCCCAAAACGGCAGGTACCCTACGCCTCTATCGATAGAGTTGATAAAGAACTTGACCGATTAGAAAAGCTTGGGGTTATACAACCTATTACTTTCTCATCATGGGCAGCTCCGATTGTTGTCGTTCAAAAAGCTAACGGTACTGTTCGTCTATGTGCTGATTTCCCTACTGGATTAAATAATGCTCTGCAAAATCATTCATATCCATTGCCATTGCCCGAAGATCTATTCATTAAACTCAATGGTGGACGTTATTTTGCAAAACTGGATTTATCTGATGCCTATTTACAAGTAGAAGTTGATGATGATTCTAAGCCTTATCTAACAATAAATACTCATTGTGGACTTTACCAGTACAACAGACTACCTTTTGGTGTAAAGCCAGCGCCTGCTATTTTCCAACAGTTAATGGACATTATGATATCAAATCTTGATAGTGTTGCCGCTTATCTTGATGATATTATTGTTGTGGGTTCCTCTAAAGATGAGTTATTATCGCGTTTGGATAAAGTACTTACACGAATATCACAATCTGGTTTCCAACTGCAGAAACATAAATGTGAATTTTTCCTTCAATCTGTTAAATACCTTGGATTTATATTTGATAAACATGGGCGCCGTCCAGATCCAGATAATATACATGCTATCACACAAATGCCTGCACCTACCGATGTGGTGACTTTAAGATCATTCTTAGGTATGATTGGATATTATAGTGTTTTTGTTCCATCTATACAAAAGTTACGCCATCCCTTGAATCAACTTCTAAAAGCGAATGCAACATGGAATTGGTCAGAAGCATGCCAGAATTCCTTCGAAGAAATCAAGAAAATCTTATCCTCTGATTTACTACTAACCCACTATAATCCAAAATTAGAGATAGTTGTCGCTGCCGATGCTTCTAACTACGGTATTGGTGCTGTTATTAGTCATCGTTTCCCTGATGGTAAAGAGAAACCGATAGCTCATGCGTCTAGATCTCTAAATGCTACTGAGAGGAGATACAGTCAGGTAGAAAAAGAAGGATTGGCACTGATTTTTGCAATAAAGAAGTTTCATAAAATGATTTATGGTCGACCATTTACGTTGCTGACAGACCACAAACCTCTCCTCTCTATTTTTGGGGCAAAGTCCGGCATTCCAGTACATACTGCCAATCGTTTACAGCGTTGGACAATTATGTTGTTAGCTTATGACTTTAAGATTCGCTATAAATCAACAATGACTTTTGGTCACGCTGACGTCCTCTCCAGATTAATTGCGACTCAAAAGTTTGAGAACGAAGATGTTATTATTGCTACGGTGTCACTGGAAGATGATATTCATCACATACTGCAAACTTCTATTCAGGCTACACCTTTGTCAGCAATGGACGTAAAATCTACAACTAGGACGGATGAAGAGCTTCAGACAATTATTCGCTATCTTTTGTGTGGTTGGCCCCCACACCTCAACGCAACAGAACGACAATATTTTCATCGACGAGACGCCCTTGCTGTTGTTGATGATTGTCTTATGTTTGGTGACCGTGTAGTTATTCCCAAATCTTTGCGCCACAAAGTCCTGTCACAATTACATTCTGCACATCCAGGTGTCGCCCGAATGAAAGCATTGGCCCGCAGTTACGTATACTGGCCAAACATTGATACTGATGTTACGAATTATGTATTGAGATGTTCAAAATGTGCGCAAGCTGCGAAAGCCCCTAGAAAAACCGAACTTTGCTGCTGGAAACCAGCGACACATCCATGGTCGAGAGTTCATGTAGACTTCGCTGGTCCCCTAAAGGGCAACCACTACTTAATTATCATCGAAGCTTTTTCTTAGTGGCCGGAAGTACATTGTATGAGGTCTACATCAACCATGGCTACACTAGACAAACTGCGTCAAATATTCAGCTGTTTCGGAGTCCCAGAAGTACTTGTCTCCGATAATGGCCCACAATTCATGTCTGCAGAATTCCAGAAGTTTTGTGCTTTTAACAGCATTAAGCATATCAGAACCCCTCCGTATCACCCACAATCAAATGGGCAAGTCGAGAGATTCGTCGACACTTTTAAGAGAGCGTTACTCAAAGCCTAGGGGGAAGGAAGATTAGAAGAGATATTGTATAAGTTCCTGTTTGCTTATCGTTCAACACCGAATCGTGAGACGGTTGGTGAAGTGTCCCCTGCGGAAGCTATGCTTAGAAGAAAAATCAGAACGCCATTAGATAGTTTGAAGCCAAATTTTGCAATGACTATCGAACGTAATTCCAGAATGGAAATACAATACAACAAGAAGCATGGAGCGAAGCCCAGAAGATTCTTACCCGGACAAAAGGTTTGGGTACGTGATTTTCATCGTAAAACAATTGAGTGGGTTCCTGGAATTATCCTAAGGAACAGAGGAAAAGTTATCTATGAGGTCGGAGTAAGCAATATGAAATGGCTAAGACATGCCAACCACATCCGACCGTCCAGATGCGATGACGGGAATGAAGTTAAGCTGAGTACTCCGATGACGTTAAACGTGTTACTTGATTTGACTGACAGAAGCAATCAGAAAACGAAAGCAGTGGAGACAAGAGCAGCATCATTTCTAAGGAAATCACAAAGAATTCGACGGAAACCAAACAGGATCAAAGTGAACCCCTATGATAAATCTTACCGATGATATTTATTTTTCTTTTCAAAAAAAGGGGGAGGTGTTATGGCGGATACTGAAAGAAGATTGACTATCTTCTAGAACTGTTTTTTCTGCTTAAGATTCATTATTTTTGGTTGGATACAAAGTAAGCATTTTATTCCTATTATTGTGACGTTGCTCTTATCCTATACTCTTGTTTGAGGCATTAACTGTTGTTATATCATTTCTCATTTATGAACTATAGTTAATTGACTGCTATGCGTTACCCCAGTTCACACTCACTATTACTGTTATTTTGTATTGATGTCAGTTTTCTAGTTGGTTTACGATGCAGTCTGATTTTGCATGTATATAAAGGCATGAATGAAATACTAACGATCTGATCTGTCTGTCTGACTCATAAGTCGTTGTTTTTCCTCTACTCCGTGGGGCAGGAAATTGAGAGGCTGACGTGTCTGTACAGTGATTAGCGATCATCAAGGTCATTGTATATATTGCACAAACACAGAAAAGAGAAAATTCTAGGTCTATCTAGAAGTTATATCAGTAGACACCTAAATTTGATCAATTACCATTCAAGTACTCTATTAGTTAAAGAATTGGGTGGACCGAACAGATATCCTTTGTATGAAAAACCAAAGTGAATTAATTAATATAACCAAATTATACCGAAAGTTAATGAGATTTACACTGAATTAATCAATACCAACGAAAGAGCATTGATTGTAAAATGAGTATGTTACATTTGAATTAGTTTATGCAAATGAGAATGTACTGAAAATCAAGTGAATGAAAATAATCTTAAACTAATATGTAAGTTGATTTCTCCCTTACATGTTTTGCCAAACGATTTAATATCACTAACACAAAATTTATCTAGACTTTCAATCGGCATACTTACGTCAATAAAGGCGTTCGTCTATTAAACGAGCGTTATCACACACTGATTCGTTTAAGATAAAGACAGTTTTCCACATATCTCTTGTTCAAGCTCTCAGTAGAATCATCAATACTGAAATAATGTAAATAAGGAAATAAACAGGAGTGTATTTGACTTGATTAAAACCAATTTTTCTGTCTATAACTAGAAATTATACAGGTTGTTAGCTAAGTTCACTCTTCATCCCAACATGAAAAGTAGTTGAACAGGTGAATGGATCAATTTTATATTAATTAGCTCAAATCTTTTCAACTTCAAAAAAGTTATAAATGGTTTTAGAAGCTTTAATACAATGGTTACGTGTAATTTTTGTCCAGACTTAATTAAACGAATAATCTTCTACATAATAATCCGATTACTTTTAAGTCAATATTTTACTGGAAGACAAAGGGAAAATACTCATAAGAACACGCAGTAACCAATGAGAACATCTCGTGGAGCTGATTCAGGAAGTTGAACAATCATAAATTAGAAGTTACAAAAATGGCAAGCTATAAAATCTATGTTATGAATGTCAATTCATTAGAAAAAGTTTAAAAAATAACCAGCATTGTTGTATAAATCTACTATCATGAAGAAACTTCAAATGAAATAATGAAAGTTAAAGAAGAATGGTACGAAGATTAGGTTAAGAGTAGTGTTTACCAGTAGAACAATGAATGTATATACAGTTTCGGGTATAAAGTATACTTTCCAGTCCCTTAGAACATTTGAAATATCCACTAAATAAAATTCTGTTGATTAGATGACACTTCGTTGAAATATTTTTGAAGTACAGTTTTCTTTACGTTTAACGATTTTTCGACTATTAATATTTCAAACAGAAGGCGTATATCACCGAAAAGGGCGTTTATTTAAATCAAGACTGTTGTCCATAGATTAACTGGAACGATGTTGCGTTAAAGGCCCCACATAATCGGTTTCTGAAATTAAAATTAAGATGAATTTTAACTATTTCATATAGGCAATATATTCTCCCTTGGTCAATATTATTAAAATACTCTGTAAACAATAAAAGAAATTGTGAATTTCACTCTGAATAAGTCGATTATACATATGTTCATAGTTGGATATGCATGTTATGTTATGAAATTATACAACTGTAACTTGTACATATGTGATCTATTTATATTGGAGTTTACAAATGTTCCCAAACAAGCTGAGTTTTTTACGTGGTCACTATAAAAATGTTTGTAAGGACTTATTTCTAACAAACTGTCAATAAAATGGCATTCCACATGGTTCTTATTTAATTTATTCGTGAATTAAAGTTGCTTCTCTTCGGCAAACGCATAACCTGAAGTCAAGTATCGTAGAAGAAAATTTCTAGAATAAGAAAGACTATTAGTAGCAACATTTTTATGCTGTCTAAGGAGGGGAACATGTGTGGTCTAGAACAGTCCACAAAATTTTCTGAAATCAAGTTCAAACAAGGGCTCACTAGTATGATTTATATTGTAAAAAATGAAACCACAAAACATTCTGACATACTGATCCGATGTTTGAATTAGTTCAATTGTCCTATCGATTCTCAAGGACTTAGATACTAAAGCCACCTATTTGAAGCATCTAAAGCCTCATGTAAGATAATTTTTTTACTTCAAATATGAGTTTTTGGCTAAATTATCTTGGTTAAAAGTAGCTTACCTGCTTTTCCCTCTGGCTTCACTATTAATATTTGTAAATTTTATATCCCTCCAGCTCAATGGATTAGATTCTGGACGCCACTGGTTTACAAATTTCCCTTGTTCTTTTGGCCTAATTAATACACTTTCAGATATACGCTTCTTGTTATTATCGTTTGTAAAAATTTCGTTCTTCCTGGATTTGTAGTTTCGTGCGGTAAATAACTGTCGACCACTTTTCATATTCACGGTAGGTAATTGGTCTGATGTTAGCCTTGGTGGAGCCGACTGAACAACTAGATCCAGTGGATAGTTCTAATAAAACAATAATATTTGTGAACCGAAGCTATAATATTGTTAAAATCTAATATATTTCTAACAGATATATATTAGAGATTATTAAAATATACTGATTCTACTATTTCATATTTCACAAAACTGACTAGCTTGTCTTCAGTTTAGTTAATATGTAAAATGGCGTAGGCATAGCATTGAGTCCTAGGGCAGAACAATCTCTCCTTGACTGGATCCCAATAGATAGTCGATTGTGCGCTGTCCGACTAAATGGGACAGTAAGGACTCGGAAAGATAAGGACAATCGCCGTTGCCTCTTCGTCGTATCTGTCTATGCCCCCACTAAATGCAGTTCAGACGAGGTTAAGGATGAGTTTTACAGAAAGCTTTCGGACCTCCTCCAAAAAGCTAGGCGCTCTGATATTGTAATAATGGCTGGTGACTTTCATGCTCAAGTAGGTAGACTAAGTGAGCAGGAGAGACACCTAGGTGGATGTTATGGTGTCCCGGCTCAGAGAACAGACAATGGTGACCGTCTGTTGCAAGCATGCTCAGACAACCGCCTATTCTTAGCAAACACTAACTTTATGCATAAGGAAAAGCATCTGTTGACCTGGCGACCCCCGAAGTCGTCTCAACGTTGGACTCAACTAGATCACATCGCCATCAGCCACCGATGGAGGGGTTCGATAGAGGACTGTCGCTCGTTCTGGAGCACATGTCTAGATTCAGATCATGCCCTAGTGCGAGCGCGTATTTGTTTGAAGCTTACTAGGCGTAGGAAAGACACCGTAAGGAAGCCTCTTAGGGTTTTACTTAATGATAATAAGGCGAAAAATATATTTCAGGAACAACTAGAAAGACAGTTAGGCTACCATTTAAGCGATGGAATGATATCAAAAAGGCTGTGGAAACAGCAGTGATATCTGCTAGTAAGGTTGACCATAAGGCTAGAATGAAACCGTGGATCTCAGTCGCATCCACCGATCTGATGGATGCCCGAAAACTCATCCCACCTGGCTCTAAACATGATGAAGAACGAAGTCAACTTAGGCGCAGACTTATAAAAAGCCTACGTAACGATCGCGAACAGTGGTGGGTGGCGAGAGCAAAAGCGATGGAAAAGGCAGCGGCGATCGGCAACAGTAGACAACTTTTCCGCCCTATTAAAAAAACTGGTATTAAGAACCCGAATGTGAGTGAGACTATCTCGGAAAAGGATGGGATTATTATCCATTCTCAATCCAGGAGACTGGATCGATGGGCAGAACACTTTAGGGATCAGTTCAACTGGCCTCGAGCCACTCTTCAGTTACCCACGATCTCCAGTCATCCTGAATGGCAAGTCGACGTAAGTCCCCCTAGTCTTAATGAAGTCGAAAAAGCGTTAGGAAATCTGAAGCGAGGACGAGCTGCAGGTCCTGATAGACTGACCCCTGAGATCTTTAAGGATGGTGGTTCAGTTTTAGCAGCTAGGTTGACTGAGATCTTAGGTAGAATCTGGGAAATGGACGTAATCCCATCCGACTGGTCTCAATCACTGATTGTCCCAATCTATAAGAAAGGACAGAAGTCTTCTTGTGACAATCACAGGGGAATAAGTCTGACTAATATAGTATCTAAAATACTGGCCTCAATAATACTTCGACGCTTGACGAAAGCTCGTGAAGAGCAAACTCGAGAAAACCAATCTGGTTTTCGACCTGGACGTGGTTGTATAGACCACATTTTCACACTACGACAGGTCCTGGAACACAGACACACATTTAGGCGTCCTACAATAGTTGTTTTCCTGGACCTTAAGGCGGCATTTGACTCAGTGGATCGTGAGGTTCTGTGGCAGTGTCTGTCATTGAAAGGTGTACCAAATAAGTACATTAACCTCATACAAGCTCTCTACTCGAACACCACTGGTCGAGTGAGAGCTTATGGCGAACTGTCACCGGAATTCTCTACTTCAAGTGGTGTCCGTCATGGATGTCCACTTTCTCCATTCTTGTTTAATTTTATCATAGACATGCTCCTAGAAATAACCTTATCCTCGTCTGAATTTTCTGGAGTAGACCTTCTACCAGGTGGCTCGCTTATTGACTTAGAATATGCCGATGACATTGTCCTACTTGGTGAAGACGCTGACAATATGCAGAGTCTTCTGACTACCCTAAGCAACAATGCAAGCATGTTCGGGATGCGGTTTTCCCCCTCGAAATGCAAAATGTTGCTTCAAGATTGGGTTTCATCGGCACCTGAACTAGTGATAGGGAGTTAAGTGGTCGAACGTGTAGACCGCTTCACTTATCTCGGGAGTCTCATCAGTGCTGATGGCCTGGTGACTGACGAAATCTCGGCACGGATACAGAAGGCTCGATTGGCTTTTGCCAACCTGCGTCACTTATGGCGTAGGCGAGATATCCGTTTGGTTACTAAAGGACGAGTGTACTGCGCAGCAGTTCGCTCCATCTTACTTTATGGCTGTGAAACATGGCCAATGAGAGTAGAAGATACTCGTCGGTTATTAGTTTTCGATCATAGATGTTTAAGAAGCATTGCTCGTATATCGTGGGACACCCGAGTGAGCAATGCTGTCGTTAGGAAACGAGTACTAGGTAAGGATGGCAGATCAATAGATGAAGTGGTGAAACTTCATCAGTTGAGGTGGTTGGGACATGTTGCGTATGCCTAACCACCAACTGCCTCGAAGAGCTTTGTTTTGTAGTGTGGGAATAGGTTGAAAGGAGGGTAGGGGCGGCCAGACCAAAACATGGCAGAAATCCATGAAGTCATTGACTAGTGGACTTAGCCATGTCGGTAATTGTCGACTACCTGGTTGGGGTCCGCGAGATGATAATAATCGATGGTTAGAGACCTTGAATGACATGGCTCAAAATCGTTCGCAATGGCGCCAGTGCATTTATTCTTTTTGTTCTCCCAAATCCTAATCTTCTGAGTTCTTCAACACCTCTAGTTTTTACTTTCTTAACTTTTCTCATTGAATCATACTTCTTGAATAATATCTTCTAATTCTAACCCCTCCGATTACTTCTAATACCTTTACTACCTCTTCTACTATTGGATTTGAATTGGCAATCTCTGTGCTGATGTGGTATGGCGACATGAACTGATGTACTTACGTACGAAGTTCTACGTTGCAACTGACTGACTGACTAATATGTAAAATGAAACCTTGAGCTCGATTTTTAAAAATAAGTGACATATTTTTTAGTAGTTCAGACAGATTTTTAAGGTGTTTTAGTTAACTTAAGTGTCAGTAATCAAAAGTAATTACGAAGACAAAATGAGACAGACAAAGCCCCAGATGAAAGTATCTAGTTTCAGATTGTAAGAGTATGAAAATGAAAAAATAAAAATAGAAAAAAGGATAGTAGGATATCACACATTAGGTTTTAAAGTTGTGACATGATAAAAATCAGATTGGTCGACGTCGGTAAAAGTGATCTCGAGTTGTAAGGGTAGCTCCTGAAGAGAGTTAGATTTATTTCATCCATACTACTCGTCTTTAAATGTCGGGACTAATTTTATTTTTATAGTGGAGGTAAAGTGGTATGAACATAATAATTACCACGATAGTCGAATAAATTCAAGAATAAAATATTACAATTAAAATGCATTTTAGAACCAGAGAATAAATTGGTGGTTTTTATGTTTTAGGTAAGGACTTATGAATTCTGTACATAAAAACGTCATCTAAATGGTGGATTCGATAGTTTTTAGTAAGCGTTTTGTCTGATTAACAACGTGTAAAAAAACGATGGTCAACTAAGATGAATCATAGTCTTAAATAGTGCTCATACTTGTGAACTTAAGTTAGTCAGTTCTCAACTCAACGTTCGTAGATAATGATAGTTTACATGTACTATGCTTTTCAACTTCAGTGAGACTATCAACGAGGCTCTAGACGTTTGGCCAGTATTGAAGTCATGAAACGTAAACGTTGCATGGCACTTACTTCGAAATATTGACAGGTTCTCTTGACAGATGAAATAAGTTGACAACGATATCTAAAATTCATCCCTTCAAAATTGCATGCAGTAGGGCAACTCAGCACAAGACTGTAGGTCTATTGTTCCTTATTTTTAATATAAGAATCCTACTTGGTGATTATAGATTCCTCATGTATACTTATCCTGACGATATTACAGCTTAGCGAAAGCAATAATGAATATGTGCGTGACCTGTAAGTTATGCTGGTGTAATAAATCAATATCAAGTTAACTTGGTGCTTGCCTTTGCAGCTAAACATTAAATATTAGGTATGCATACTATAGGTACGGATGCAGAGACCATATACAACTACCCTTCATTTTCAGTTGAATCTTCCAGACTGGTATAATGCAAAAAGAGACATTCATATAAATAAAAGGGAGCACGTCTACCAGAATGTTTTTTACCTTAATTTAGTGCTGGAAGGTTGGTGGACATCGGAAGGATCCCAAATATAATGCAGAAAGTCTCCTGAAAAACTTAAAGCCGTCAGATGTATGGTTTGAAATGGTTAACTCAGGCTATCAAATTTTAAATTTCTATGTAGTAATACGTTGTGTACAGACAGGTGACACCGGGAAATGATTTTGGTTTGAATTATCTCTCACTTTAATTCTGGTAAAGTTAGAATATTTAGACTGAAAATGTGACGGTTTGAGAACATAGATTTATAAAGTTGGCAATCAGTTTGTATGATACAGTTGAGAAGCTTATCAGTAAATTGACTAAAAGCATCGGTCTTTTCTCTTCGATAAGCTTGGAAACTTTACCTGTAACTCAGGTTTCAACTGTCAGAGTTATTATTATTACTATTACTATATGTGTTAATTTTCAGGTTAATTTTCTGAACACATGTTGACATACATAAAATATTATGAACAATCATGTGATGACAATACCTACCTGTAAATATTCGCTATCCCACGATTTGTCATAGATGGGCCTCAGTTCCATTTTCCTAAAAATAAAGCTCTTGTCAGAAGATTTGCGCGATTTTTCACTGGAGGGGAGTAGTAACTTCTTATTCCACAAATTGTTTCTGATCTTCATATTTCGTTTGTGATCTGTTTGACGGATATCAATGAGTGAATATAGTCTCGATCTTATATAGGACTCATTTCTTAGAACTCTGTCCACTTCGCAGTTAACACTGAATAGCTCTCTATCAGTTCGTCTCTAAAAGTAATATTGCTGTACCATAAAACGTTACTTGGAGCTTTTGGAAAGTTTCTGCACATATTCGATCTTTAAGTTCTCTAGACAAGTCAGCCAGTAAACCGACATCCATAACAAGAGAATTCTCGTGATATGTCATTATAAATATGTCTAGAAATATTGTTTGATTAAAGAGCTCAATTTTATAACTACACCAGAAGTCGTCAATAGCGATGTACAATATTCAATACCCAAAATGGTGAGAGATTTGTTAACCTATGTGCCTTCAACAATCTGTTTGGTCAAAGGTAGCACAATATTCACACACAAAGCTATATAGATTTCACCGGATCATACTAAACACAACCATATTGACAATATCTGTATCAATAAAAAGTTCAAAAGGACCATGGAGGACGTGAGAACCAAGAGAGGAGCTAATATAGCCTCAGATCACCACTTTCTGGTCACCAAAATGAAATTGAAAATCGGGAAGCACAGGGAAAAAGGGGGGAAAAACTTTAAAAAGTTTTATATCAACTTTCTTCGGGATATTGTCAAACTCAACGAATTCAAGATAGCCCTCAACAATCACTTCCAGGCTTTTCATGAAAAGGAAACCATCATGGAGAACATTTGGAAAGGGATCTACGAGGCAATCACTTCAGCAATTCATAAGGTTCTGGGCCAAAAAAGCACCATCAAGAGGATTGCGTCTCTGTTGATAATTTTGATAAAATTCAAGAAAAGAGGAACAAGTCAGCAGCAGTCAATATCAGGCGAACAAGAGCAGAGAAAGTCAAGGCACCAGCTGAATACATGGAACCAAAAAAGCGAGTGAATGCCGACAAACGTAAATATGTTAAAGATTTAGCAAAGACGGCGGAAAATGCTGCACAAGAAGGTAACTTGGGACAGTTGTAACATACAACGAAGTAGCTTGCTGGAAACTATCGTAAACCAGAACGACCAGTGCAAAGAAAAGAAATCAGTGTAATCAGTAACACTGAACAATAGCGAAACAGGTAGGCGGAGAACTTTAAGGAAGTCTTGAATTGACCAGCCCTACTGAACCAATCCAATTTCGTAACAATACCCATGGCCCTCCCAATCAGTGTTGTGCCACTGAAAATTGAATAGATAAGAATCGCAGTCAGTCAAATTAAGAACAGCAATGCAGCGTTGCCAGACAACATTCAAGCTGGGGCACTAGAAGCAGACGTAGTGTCAACTACGAAAATACACCATAATCTTTTCAACACATTTTGGGATGAAGAACAAGTAAAAACAGACTAGAACGAAGGATATCTCATCAAAATACCAAAGAAAGGCGATCTCAGCAAGTGTGAGAACTACTGAGGCATCACTCTTCTCTTAATGCCAGGCAAAGTCTTCCACAGGTTATTGTCGGACAGAATGAACGACTACGTAGACGCCCAACTTCGAGATCAACAAGCTGTATTTTGTAGGGATCGATCGTGTACTGACCAAATCGCAACATTGCGTATCATTGTGGAACAATCAAATGAATGGAATTCACCACTCTACATCAACTTTATTGATTATGAGGAAGTATTTGATAGTGTGCACAGGAAAGCACTATGGATACTTCTTCGACGCTATGATGTGCCTGAGAAGATAGTCAACATCATACGGAATTCTTATGATGGATTCAACTGCAAAATCGTGCACGGAGGTCAGCTGACAGACTCGCTCAAGGTGGAGAACGGTGTGAGGCAAGGATGCTTACTCTTACCCTTTCTCTTTCTCATGGTGATCGATCGGATTATGAAGACATCAACAACTGGAGGGAAGCACGGTATACAATGGACAACGAGGATGCAGCTGGAAGATCTGAACTTCGCAGATGGTTTTTCTCCTCTATCCCACACACGACAACGATCAGTGTAGCAGCAGCAGGTCTTAAGATACACAGGAACAAAAGCAAAGTTCTCTGATATAACGCAGCATGCACTAGGCAAATCACAATTAACGGAGAAGCTCTAGAACATATCAAAACCGCTACATATCTTGGCAGCACCGGTGACGAGCAAGGTATATCTGATGCATTTTCAAAGTCGAACAACATCTGTAACTCCAGACACCCACCAACTAACACCGAAGTCCGAATTTTCAATACAAACGTTAAGACAGTTCTACTATATGGAGCGGAAACTTAGAGAACTACGAAAGCCATCATCCAGAAGATACAAGTATTCATCAACAGTTGTCTACGCGAAATACTTCAGGTTCGTTGGCCAGACACCATCAGCAACAACCTACTGTGTGAGAGAACAAACCAGACTCCAGTGGAAGAAAAATTCAGGAAGAAGCGGTCGAAGTGGATAGGACACATATTGCAGAGGGCACCTAATGGCATGACAAGATAAGCCCTCACGTGGATCCCTCAAGGTCAGACGAAAAGAGGAAAGCCAAGAGACACATTACGCTAAGAAACAGAGAAAGACATGAGAAAAATAAACGAAAATTGGGAAGAACTCTAAAGGGAAGTCAAGGACAGCGCAGGTTGTAGAATACTAGTCAGCGGCATATTCTCCATTATGAGTGACAGGCGTAAGTAAGTATTCAAGTAAGTAGAATTTTCCCTAGACATTCACTTATAAGCCCTTCTAGTCATATCAGACATCGCTACAGAAAAATAGATCTATCCTGAATGTATAATTTAACAGAAAGACATGAGGAAATACAGTATAATGCACTTACCTGAAGATGGATAGGCTGAACCGTAGCTAAATTAGCTTTGGATATTCATACGAATAGTACCTCTTCCATTTTTCGAGATGCTGACGAATTCGAATAATCCAATACAAATCTCAGAAATACGTTCTTACACGATATACCGAAAGAGGATGAAACTGTAGACGAAAACCACAATGGGATACACGAGGCAATACTTTAGGGAAACCATGAGGTGCTAGCTTCTAAGAATTATCTGTACTAGGAGTGAGTCAACCGGTGTAAGGTTCGTAATGTCAGAAATGAGCATAAGAAAACCAAGAGGCTCTCAGGAGAGAATGTGGATGCACAAGCCAATACTTAGAGGCGAAGTAATGAAGGAATGACTGCATCTGAACTGCCAAATGGAAATTTATGGAAAACCTAGCATTGGCAGAGGAGAAAGCTGAAATATAGTGAGAAGCAGCCTGGAAATACAATAAACCAGCTCTGCCAGTCCAGAACAAGGAAGGTAAGGTAATCACCGGAATTCGAGAGCAGTGAAATGGAGGGGGAGAGATTTTGAATATGAAGAGCTCTTGAATAGACCAGCTCTACTGAAACCCAATGGAAGTCAAAGCAGCACACACAGACCTTCCTATAGATTCAGAACTGCTTTGACGAGCCTGTAAGATAAATTAAACTTGGCAAGGTGGCCGAACCAACTGAATACTAGCTGAGGCATGGAAGTCACATTTAAAAGAGATTTTGGTTATGTTTTCTGCTTGTAGTGATTGAAGTCGAGTTTGACTATGAACAGCACTACTTACCAGTTACGTTCTAGTCTTAACGCATCATTCTGTACTGAAAGAAAGAAGTATCAGTGGACTGGAGGGATACTTCACGGATTTACCAAAAAGAAGATATCATGGTAAGCTTAAGAACTAACAGATCATTCTAAAGTCGGTTACGGAAAATATCTTCAGCTAACTATTATTGAGGCAAATGAATGACTGAATAGATGTATAACTTAGAGACCGATAAGATGGAGTTATTAAGCATCGGTGATCTATCACTTATGATGCGATATTGAATATCACTGTAGAACAATCAGCTGAACGGATGGATGAGCTAATTTTATGGAATCTTCTTCGGCACTATGAAATGCCTAACAAAATTACCACACGAATATGGGGCATTTACGAGGAGCTGAGTTACAAAGTTACGTAGTCGCAATATAGTGAAATACCACCATCAAAATTAGCTGCTCTCTTCCTAGTTGCGTCGGCAGCATACACACAATCATTCACTCGCGGACGTAGGACTTGTCGAAAAGTTATTGGATCCCCTCAAAGTTGTGCACTAGAATGGTCAAAGGAAAAGTTGCAATTTTCAGGTACATTCAGGTCCTATTCTTTCGTAGTTACATTTATGTATTACTAAGTTCCTCCCTTCAAAACTCCTATTTTGCGTATTTTCTTCAATTATTTCGCTTTTTTATCTCTTAAGCTCTCAAGTGTCATGTTAATTAATAAGGTTGCTACCAATTCTTACTCTATAACAACTAGGAAAACCTTTAGAGGTAAGAATTGCAGGGCCAATAGTGGGTCGAACCCAGTCTCAAGTGACAGGGCTGTGAAGAACCTCAGAACGTCACCTGACAGCATTCTTTGAATCAATGTTCATAATTCGGAACACTCGACCGAAACAACTCCACTGAGTCTCTAACGTAGAAACCAAGATGGCACTCATCAGATTCCCACTCCTAGAAAGTGCAATAGGTAGGATGATATTAGGAGAAAAAGGGGTCCTAAGGTTCAGTTGACGCAGTCTGTCGTTCAGAAATCTCAGAAGGAAAAATGTATCACTTGCTCGATTCCAGTCAAAACCATTGACTGAGCTTTTCAATGCAACTTCAGTAGCACATGGGTCCATTGTTACTAAGAAACTACAGTACTTAGAGAATAATATGCGTTCACGCCTAATCACGCCTGTCCGTGGTTCTGGTATATCTGTCCGCGGTGCAGAATAACTGGGCATTGGCGAAGCCACAGGCCCTACGAAAAATCCCAACCGGTAAAAATCCGTGAAAAAGCGACCGAAGCAGCCATAACTCAAACCAACACCCTGACAAAATTGCCGGCTTTTGTAAACCCCCCAGTATCTATTAACAATATGGAACAGTGGGTGAAAATGAAAAAGGGTAACAACAGCACCACGACTGACAAAATGCTACCAATCAGTGACAGGGGCGTTAGACTAAACTTACGAATCCTATTTAACGTTCCAGGGTTGAAGGTAGGGCTGCCTTTGTCAAAGAACAATGGGACCACTACTGAACAATACTCGGAATGTGCAATACTTCGGCCAAAATATGCCGTCGCTTCAAAGGCCAGAATGTCACGAAAGGGTAACCCACTCCAATGAGGGTAACATTAGACTCTACACAACTCGCCGAAGACATCCTCCTCACATCACAGAGACCCTCATTTTATTTGTCCTCCCCGTTCTGAATCAGGTACGACAAATAGTGGTCACTATAGAAGGCAGCCGACATGTCAGAAGGCACTCGAAAGCAGACCAGCATGTTAGTTTCCGGCGTACAAGAAATGGATGGTTGTAGCTGGTATGAAGCTCATGTGCATGATGTTCAACAGTGCTGTTTGCTGTCACGTAGCCTGGGCCTTCACACTAAGACGACAATTTGCATTTCTCGGCTGCCCGTTACACCTCACGTACATCAAGTCACCACGTCCGATGGCTGTGGAATTGAGCAATCGGGAAGACCTAAGCGAGGCGCTTCCTTCTTGGTCCGGCCCGAATAACGATCTCTCTAGCCACATCACATGTAGTCAAAGCCGATCTGGATCTTCGAGACAACAACAGGGAGGCCACAATAAACGCACAAAACTGGCAGTTGACCTTGATCAACAATCCTTGGCACAAGAAACGACGATAATAGCCTAGCCGATTAAATGCACTACACAGGCAACGAACCTGCAGAGGCCAGTTCCCACAGACCTGGCTAACTCTATTTGAACAACCTGCTTAAAATTCCGACAACGCCTGTTGCTTCAGAGGTGCACTAGGTGATGAGATAACCATCATGTAACTCTGTAGCAACGTAATAGGACTAAGGCGTAACCTGATAGAAATCAGGAGTACCTACTTGATGATGAATCTGCAGATCGTAATACTAACTGAAATATAACTATCACCCGACACTGCAGACGACAGAGTGAGCTAACATAGCACGACAGCCTTCCGAAGCGATGGCTTACATTAGACAGGGGGCGGAATGGCTATATATATATATATATATATATATATATATATATATATATATATATATATACAGCTATTTAAAAGCCAAAAGACTACACGCAACCCATCTAACTGAGGTGACAATCATGTTTGTGTTGCCTCCATGCAAATGGCACGAAATGCTTGGTTAGAGGGATTTGCCATCCCCTCAGTAGCACCGCACAACTGGAAATGGAAGAACATGGGTTAGGCGTGGCACTGAATGTTTGCTACAGGTGAAAAAGGGAGCTTGGCACAAGTGGTAGGTCTCTTTGAAGGATTCCGATCGTAGTTCTCACTTGACACTGAGAAACAGATGCAATACCAAAGTTCGAAGTGACAGAAGACGCTTTCAGACGGAGCTAGTTGTCAAAATACAGTTAAACCTTCAGCATCGGTTAAGGTTCATGACAAAAAGAAAACCAACGAATCAGGGTTTGTGTTCCGAATGGAGAATATCTCACCTTTCAAGAGATGGCTGAGATATTCAATACAAACTTCACCGATAAGTAAAACCAGGTATCCACATGTTCAAACCTCGAGCCAGCTGACTTAGTTCTTAGTACTAATGAGACTAAATTTTTACGCCCAGAAAAGTCATCGGGGTGTGACAATACTCGCTAAATAGTTTTGAAACAGCAGCCAGGAGCCTTCAGTTCACAAACATGCGACCTGTTCAGGCATTCATTGGAGTCACACTAACTCCAAGCTTAATGTAAACTAGCTGCTCTCTCTTCAATCTTCATAGGCGGAGATAGGAAGGATCCAGTCTATTACATACCGGTCACATTACTACCAATAGTATCGAAGGTAATGAAAGGGCTGGTGAACGAACAAATGAGGAAGTACATGAATAAGAACAAAATCCTGCATGAAGCTTAACACGGGTTTCGGAAAGACAGGTCATTTGTATCTAATCTTCTCACAGCATCGGACAGTTCAGCATCCTTCTGGGACCGAAAAATACCGGTGCACATAATATTTCTAGACTTTGCGTAAATGGGCTTCAATATCCCACTCCCATCTTGGATTAGAAACTACCTTGAGAATAGAAAGTTTTGTACCAAGTTAAATAGAGTGCACGAAAGTTAGCGAGTCCAAACATCATGAGTTTCATAGGGGAACATCTTAGGTCCACTCCTTCCTGATATTCATAAACGACCTGTTAGACGAGGTTAGCTTGGCGGCATTGATCTACACAGACGATACAAAGATCTATAGGTCCATCAGAAGCAAAGAGGATTCCAGTGAGCTTCAAAAGGACCCTACATCCATTGTGGAATGGGAAGTGAAAGACGGTTTAAAACTAAACCCGCCGAAATGTCATGTTATGTACATTCTGCCCTACATGACGCAAACGACTTACACCTTCAATGGGAGTTCTCTTCCTCATGTGTCCTCAGAGTATGATCTCGGTTTATTAACCACTGAAAGCCTCCACACAAGTTCGGACAATATAGGGGACGAAGCCAAGGTTAATGTAACTCTTCTTTTTATGAGAACATAACTTGATTCTATCACCTCAAGATTAATTTTAACGTCTTTTAAGATATATACGCGCCTGCACCATGAGGTTCACAACGTCGACGCACCGCGTCTCCTCAAAAGAGACAAATCTGTATCGAGTGCAGAGGCGAACAACTAAATGGGTGATAAGGTTAAAGAATAAAATCTAAGAGGATAGACTTCAGCACTTGTGATTGTTTCCCCTGAGTTACAGGAGAATCAGAGGTGACTAGGTTAAGGCGTACTACATTTTAGCACATAAAGCATCCCAACACCACCACTCACCTCGAGGCAATCCTCGAAAAATTGGGCATCAGAGAGCTAATACTCAGGTTCGTGCACATTTTTTCTGATGAAGAGTCGTTGCAACTTGTAATGCTCTCCCAGCCGAGGTGATCACAGCTCCCTCAGTGGACAGCTTTAAGAAGAGACTTGATAAACTCTTACTCACATACGGATTATCATCTTCCTAATGGACCACATGAGCCTGATGCATGTTTTCAGACCTGCAAGTTGTTATTGTAGTCATCTTCTCAGAACACTAACTTAATCTATCTCTCTTGTTGTTTCTGCCCCCTCTCCCTTGCTTATACTTCGGTCCTCTCGCACAATCTTCAATAAACCGAATCATCTATTTATTTACTTAGTTCTCACATCTTCTCCTTATTAGCATTAGAATTTTGTCTTTATTATTCTCCACATTGCAACTAACTGATCTCCGGTCTTGAAACTTGACAGCTTCTGGTATCCAGAAACTGTACTGCCCTAAAAAAACGTATTCATTCAAATCACGTGACATACAAACTCACAAACAACTGCCAACTGACTAGAGTTAATGAAGTCGAGTGGCTAGACCCCCATCCATTAAACACGACCAAACACCTGAATGCGTGACGAAAGAACAAGAATCTAGCGCAAAGAAATCAGTTGCTTTATACTAGCTCGGGAAAAAGATATTGGTTATTGGATATTAAAAATGTACAGCCGTTTATGAAATATATCTACGCAGGTTATTCCAGTCCCAGTGACGAGGCACAATCAGCAATATTTTATTTTTGCACAGAACAAAGCAGCTTTCAGCTGAGGAAGAAATCAGGAAAACACTGTGGGTGAATGCTACACTTTAAAAGGGTTATTGGAGTGACTTACATGCCAAGCTCCAATTTAGAATCTTGCAGGAACTGATTTGTGAACTAGTATCCCATATTGAACTGATGCCTTTGTCAATCCAAATATGACCTACAATTTTCTCAGCCGTTTTCCGAAAATCTTGAAATATCACGCAAGTTGCATTTGTAGTTAGTCAAGAGATCTGAGTAACTTACAGGGAGTATTAACACAATGATTCCGTATCACTTCCAATGTTCAATTAGCTACAACTAATAAGTAAGTAAGTATCCTTCCTCCAAATTTCAGAGTTATAATTTAGTGTTATACATTGATCGTAACAATCTACCAAGTATGATTTAATCGGGAAACATTTTGACGGGATTTACTTCCGTCCCATGAATGCTTGGGATATTTTTCATCCACTATAACCACGATGAGCGGTGCCAACTGGCTTTCCAGTACATATATCAACGGTGTTTTTCAACTTATAATGCTAATCATATTGAGCTGTATCGAAATTCCAGGTATTTCGCATTAATACCTTGGCCGTGACTAGATAGCATAAAAGTCTAGGAGCATAAAAATTAGAAGCATCTTTTCTGTTTACTACAGGTGTTAATGCTTAAATATTAAGAGACTAGGTTATCAAAGATAACTGCAAATGATCCCGTACCATGTTAGATGAAAATTAATAGCTCGTAAATGTTAATATACTGTTACTCTTGTTCAGTTGTTCACTTGTCTCTAGTAATTTTGAAGAGAGTTTTATTGTATTTAAACTCCGCAGTACATAAAAACGTAGATGTTTCATGTTTCAGATTATTGAGGAGTTAATACTGTGTTGAAAATATTATTAGATCCCTTCAGGATGTCTTTTGACGAGAGAGATAGAATTTCCATTCATGTGAAGATTCGGATATTACACCAGACCGCGTCAAATGTCGTTTCATTCAAAATGAATGTACAATTGATGTGAACCAATAAACGCTTTCGCACACAAATGATAACAACGTCATATAATTATTAACAATGGCAATTAATAGGAAATATATGAAATCATATCAATACAACTGACTGATCTACATTACACATTCTAAATCCTAGCAGCGATCACCATTATAACACTTTATTGCATCATAAAATTTTGTAACATAATTTCGATTGGACAGTTTTCAGAATATAGGTGATCAAATCTTTTGAAAATACTACTCTACGATAGAAGTAGTAGATTAACGATATATATATATATATATATATATATATATATATATATATATATACATAAATATATTCAAACAAATTAGTAAATTTATTTCTAAAATCATAGTATTTTCTTCATACAATTTTTTTAAAAATCTACCTCTATCTTTATTCTTTTACTTATTTCCGGTGAAGAAGAAAAGAAATAAATAAGGATACAGAATATAAAAATAAAAATGTAATTTAACTGTCCTTTTTTCTTCAGCATTTCAAAATTATAGCTCGTTTATGAGTTAGATAATAAAATATACATTTATTTATTTGTATTATTGAGAAAGGGATTTGATTAATTTTTTTTTATTTCCCCATTTCTTCATAAATCATTTTTAAATAATAATAATAATAATCATTGTTATTATTATTATTATTATTGGTATTATTATTACCTATGATTCAATCAATATTGATCACAGATGTAAAATCAGATGGATTAATATCAAAATCGATGTTTTATGATAAAAGCTGTCAGAAAATGTATACCAAATACGAATTGATGTGTAAGCAATAAATATGAAGTAATCAGAATGATACGAATCAATCGTAGATAGAAATTTATTTTTCTAGAATTTTAGAATCTAAGTCACATAAAAGGATATTGAAAAATAATGATACATGTACTTTGGTTGTAAATAATAATTATTCATTATTATATGAATATGTTTAAACTAACATTTTTAAAAAGTAGTGATTGAAACATTGACAAGAGTAGGGTGCTAGAGATGGATTTGAATTTTAAAATTAATATTGGTCAAACCAGTACGAGTAACTGAACAGTTGGTTGTGTGGTTGAACGCTAGTCAAATCCAAAATTTATTGTTACTTAACCAGAGGATTTATTTTAAGCACGAATCAACTTCATGATCAGGTAACATATGACAGCTGGTGGATCTATTAAGTTTGATTAGTTTAAAAGATTAACGACTTACGTAATGCAGTAATGCAACTAATAGAGTGAAATGAATTTACATATGATACGGAGAAACTTTCATTGTCATAGTCAATGTTCAAAACCCTTATGAATTTTGCTTCAGAACACAGCTAACAGTTTTCAAAATTGTTTATATTCATTGACTAAACTAACGGAAAGTAGTACTGATTGGTTTTATAATAAGCTAAAATGTTGAGTATTTGTGAGAGATCATACTCAGAGAATTTATTTATATCTAGTTCTTATTCTGCAATCAATACTTAATGAGATGGTTTATCCTAACTAGTTTTAGTGTCAGTAGATCGGGCGATTAATTTACTTCAGCTAACTAGTCGGTCATAATCAGCGTAGAGCCTGGTAAATAGGTGCGTTTGTTCAAGTTATCATACCACATTAACACAACAAGATGAAATTAGCAACACACAAGGCAATAGAACCAAAACAGTTGTGCAACAATGAGATTATGATTTGAAACGAAACAAAGAAATGGTATGTAAAAACGAATACTGGAACACAAAATTTGCAGAAAGATAGAGAGTAACTGCATCTATAACATTCTGACTAATCCTGAATTATGTAACTTTGCCTCCACAACCACTAACCATGATTATCACAAAGGAATGTATAAGCTAGGCTGCATCTATTAACGTGTCTAAAGGCAACAGTTTACTAATCTAAGAACTGATATCACGTTTCAGTTTGACCATCCTTCACTTCCTGTCAACTTAATTACAGGCTCTCACTTCTTTAAATTACAACGTGTTTTATCTTATTAAATATTCATGATGTTTTTTCACGGATTTAATCAATTATATAATAATTAAATCAAAGATCAAATTGATACAGTTCGCATACACTCTCATTGATAATAAAAATTAGTCACAAAGATATAAGATATAGTTAAATGAACTACCGTACAGAGCATAGTTTTCCTTTTTTCATGTTCAACAACTTTTAAACAAGTTTTTTACACTTTTT
This sequence comes from Schistosoma turkestanicum, assembly GCA_944470395.2. NCBI lineage: Eukaryota > Metazoa > Platyhelminthes > Trematoda > Strigeidida > Schistosomatidae > Schistosoma > Schistosoma turkestanicum. The sequence goes on from OX103979.1 coordinate 20,450,780, forward strand.
GTTGGGGACGTTAGATTCCCAGAACTCACTTGATAAATGCCTTATTTTGGATTTAACGTTTGCGAGTATGGGCTGATCCGTTGACAGTGAGATTTCATTTCCCACCAGGAAAATCCTTGGCTGTGATTGGCTACTGTGTATTTTAGTGTGCTATTTTTGTGACTGCCGAAAGGATGTTTATATGATGTATACATAAACGAGATTTGTGTGCTTGATTGCATTGTGCTTTCTGGGTGTTTGTAGAATATACTTTCTACGCTTATCAAGACATCTCTTTTGCCGTTTCAGATCAAGGTAGCCTACCTGGACGCTGGTTCATTGTCTCGTTTGCGTTTATCGACTAAGTTGAACCAGTTATAGTTTCAGGCATACCTAGTGACAAACCTAACAATTAATTACAAGAAAAAACAATATTATATTGTTTTCCAAGTTTTGCTCAGATCTCTCAAACTCCTTGATTATGAAGAATGTTAAGCTGTAATCAACACTATTCACTATCATTAAGTCTAACAGTAAAGATTTTTATCAGTGAATCTAATTTCACTATTAGTATTCAACTTATTTTTAAGTATAACATCTGGGCAACTCCAATAAACAATCATAATTACGAGAGCCCGAAAAAAAAAAATTTTATAAAACTTTACAACAACTAAACTTAGGCATAACATTCAAAGATCAATATGTTTTATGAAATGTTGATTTTGTTTGTTTGTTTGTTCATTTCAACGTTGAAGAATTATTATGGTCTATTATTGTACATTTAAGCATTAGGAAATTAATCATCAAAATATTTTATTAACATTTAAGTAATTTCTGTAACAATATAATATATGTCAATGTATTTTAGGGAGTACAAAATTGGAATTTAGTTTCTGCAATTATTCTTGGACAGTTAGTTGGCTTAAAGATTGATTTGTTGACAAGTGTAATATAAGCTTCGGAATAGTCAGACATTTTATCGACTGAATGATAACTGGGATTCAACGACACATTAAGTCATTAAACTTAATCTCTATTTTTAATTCTTTAATCACGGTTCTATAGTCAGTATTTAAAGGATATTTATGTATTCTTCTGAAGCACTTAGTTAATGTTTCATATTACAAAGTGAACAGATATATATATATATATATATATATATATATATATATATATTATTTGGTAGACATTAATCCTTTGTTATATGGCCTGTGGCTTCTAGAAGTTTAAAAATGTTCAATGTCTATTGGCAAAAATTTTGTAAATTCTATAGAAGATATTTTTAAAATATGACTGAATGATTTTAAAAATGTCATAAATAAAAATTCCATTTTATAACATTTCACATTCTCTATATATTCATGATAAACAAAATCAGGTAAATAAAAATCCAGTTATTATTTTATGTAGATGTTTCTACTGAAAAGAAAAAAAAAACATTTTAAAAACAATTAATTCTATTCAAAATTTGACACAGACAATTTGTGTTTACTTTATGACAATAATTATATTCTTGCATTCAATGACTAATAGTTTACAATCAATCTATTTGATATATTTGTAAACACTGTCTAAGAAATACAATCCATTTTAGTGAAAAAAGCAGTCTAAATTGTGACAATATCAACAGTTTAAAACACAATGATTAAATAATACAAATTTAATCTTCACTGCATTTAAACAATACTTATTAATTTTGTTCAATTTATGTGGGAATTATAAAACTGTTAAAACTAAGTATATTACTGTTAAACATAAACAGTTTCGTATTACTCATATTAGGTATGTCAGGACAATATACTTATAAAAAAAAATACCGGTAAATGAACCAATTTATAGCTTAGGTAAATTTTTAATTTGCACAGACTATTATATAGTGAATTTCCTTATTAATTTTCAGATAATTTACAATGTTACCATTGTTACCCATTGTGCATCTAGACTGCTTGGGTTCCAATGAAAATGTGATTAGAACAATAATTAAATATTTGAGAGCCTTGTTAGTGAAGAAATGTATATATATATATATATATATATATATATATACTCGAACACAGTTGCTTGTATAAACTAATGTTTGATCCTTTCAGGAAATAATAAAAAAAAAATGAGAATGAAAAACAAATGTCCACTGAAAATTATTGTTTTGCTTAATGAAATTTTTTACAAATAAAGCTGTGAACGGTTCATTTGTTAATCATAATATTAGTAGGCTTTTTTTAAATTTTTGAAAAGTTCATAGTAAACATCTGCCAATGACAGTTATATTGATAATGAACAGTTTTCCATTATAATTATTATGAACTTAAGAAGTTTCAAGTATGAAAGACTTGTAAAGAGGAATCACCTCATTCACATTTACAAATGATTTTCTGACATTGCAATAAAGACACGAGAAATATTACTCAACTTATAGGAGATTTAAAATGTTTACAAATATTGACTATACACTGACTGATAACTGAAGAGATTAGAGTGTCAATCACAGGTTTGATACATTTGAAACGTCTTAATGATTAAAATTTCTACTACATAATCTTTACAGAGTTCTCTCATTTCTAATCTATATAAATATAGTGTCTGTGAGATAAAAAAAAAGTTCATAAATGTTAACTGGTCATATGCATAGTCACTCAGTATTTTTATCTTATTAGATGATTTAACCATCTAACAACTACCATATATTGACCAGTTTTATATAAATAAGCCATTTTTAGTGATAACAGGAATTGCAGGCGCACCACATACTAACATGCTAATTAGAAGTACTAGTTTTAGGCTTAAAATATCAAGTAACATCTTATAAAAATCATAGTTTACAGTTGTTGATCACTGAATAGTAATATTAATGTCATATTTATTTTTTTTTATGTTGATCGAGTTCTTTTGATCAAGTTGTAATGCAATCACTAGCCTAAATGATCTAAAACTTTTGTTCAGTAAGTTGAAATTTTATAACCCGGTAAATAGAATTCGATCAGCATTTGAAAACTAGACGAACATAACATTGATTGTTACTCAGTAATTGATAAATAAAAATATCTTAGTCGATAGGGGGTTAGTCACACATCAAATAGCTTAGCGGGAACTTCTCATAATATGTAATTTATTGGTACGAGTTTGTGTCACACAGGGAGGATCAGTACACTGAGAATTATAAGTGACGAGTGACAACTAGCACAAAACCAAAATCCAATGGTTTTCTGAATACTGTATTGTAAGTGATTATTCCCTTTTAAAAAGACAAACAAAAGTTTATTGAGAAAAGCATCGCCGATTAAAAAGGTTCTTTTTTGTTGACAATTTTAACTCTGTAGAGTTAGTTTTAATACGGGATTTCTTTCCCAGGTATTAAGTTACCTAAAAAGTGTCAAAGGGAATTCTTGATTCACGAATATTTTGTATTTTATTTGAAAATGTTTGGTATTTTACGAATCATTATCGAATATTGGCAGTAAATGTTAAGATAACAACCTAAATTTAACAAAGAACTATTGAAAACCTTTTCCATGATTTTTTTTCAATCACATTACTACCAATAAAATACGATGGTATGTAATAATCAGTAACGATAACAATAATAATTTAGCTGTATCACTCCCAAATGTCATCACTACACGTCTTTTCGCTTTCCTTGATTAAGTGACATGTTACATGTTTAAGATTTCCAATATTTACAGATAGAAAGGGAATCAATTTTCAAAGCATGTCATTCATGAATTTGGCAACAGTTTAATGTGGCACTTTATGAGTTTGCGAAACTTAGTTTTTGTTATTACAGTTAGAGTGTAAATTAGGTAAGACTAAACAATATTATTTCATATCAATGATTAGTTAGGTTAGTCTAGTTTCTTAAAGTGAATTATTTCTTTACAAAACTGTTAAGAGTATAATAAATTGTTACAGTAGATATGAGTGGTATGAGTGTCAGGTATTAAATATTGATTATGTAACCCAATTCTGATTAAGTGAATATATTTAGTTTACTACTGTAAATTATTTCATCTGTGTATTAAAAGAAATATTTCAAAAAATGATATCGGCAAATCTGAATACTTGAACTAATAGGCTTCCTCTGATCATTCTGAAATAGTAATAAAAACACTTCAACGATCACTAAGTCAACTTTATGGTTAACAGGCTAATTACTGCACTTCTATATACCAAATTGTGAGAATAATTAACTTGAAAGAAATATCTCAAAGATCCACACTTAAAATATGTTTTTAAGGGGTAAGCACCAGCCACTAATGAGTAAAATTTCATCTGATGATTTATTTATTTTAACTCTTATTTGTATTTGGTGGGTTGTGTGGATTGTAGAAATATGATTGTTTAAATCATGAGTTGATTGTAGTTAGATTGGTATTTAAGTCATCTAGCACAAGAACTAATGTCTAATCCTTTCATGACATAATAAAATATGAAAGCAAAAGACAAATGCCCATCTTTTGATGCCGGCCCTGTGGTCTATAGGTCAAGCATTCACTCATGAGACCGAAATTCGTGGGTTATAGCCCGGTAAGGTAGTAGATGACCACAACTGAGGAATCCCATCCAAGAATAAAATGCCTATCTAGGGCTTCCTAGGTTTCAGTGTTTGTGTCTTTAATCATGGACTCGAAGAATTCCTAGAAAACAAACCACATTTATGGATATCCCTCAGTCAGTTGGTGATGATAAAATTTATTCACTAAGAAACAAGTTTAAGCTTTGAGTATTGTGCATCATTTCTAATCATCCTGCATAAAGCTGTGGACATAGTTTAGTCTACAGTTGTCTTCGGAATTTTTTAAAAAGGGTTGAAATGTGACTAAACTGATTTGGTTAGTTATTTTATGTTCAACGACGGTAATGAAAGCAGAAAATACTAACAGTCGGTTTAGGAATTTCGAGAGTCATCGCCACCAAGTTTGTAATAAAACTTAATATTAAATTTAGCTAATTAAATCCTAACACTAATAGTAGAATAAATTAACCTAACTCATAAATTTTAGTTACTAAAATAAAGTTGGATAGATTTATTGCTCAATTTTTAACTTTATTTACAAATAAGACTCAAAAAAATGTATGGATTTAATATAGTACGACCACCTGATTTAAGTTTAGTCAACTAACATAGACCATAGTAATCTAAGTTGAGTAGAAGTGACTCACTTTTCCGTTATGATTTCGCCGTAGCCCTTATTGTTTTCCCTTTTCAATGCCTAAACTGTCATTTTGTTTGAGTGAGTCATTTTATAATATAGAGGAGAGGGATTATTTTTATTTCTAAGGCATGAATAAGACAGGTAACAGTCGTCTTAGGGATGATTAGTCGACTAAAATATGTCCCGCGTGAATTCATTTTAAACTCAAATTTTTCTAAATGTTCTTGCTCATGTGTGTATCGTACGCTCTGACTACTATATAGACAGTGATATATCATTAGGCCATAAACATTTATACAGCTGTTTGGTTAGTTGGACACAAGGCCACTGGGACAGGTCTATCTTGCTATCAAGGCTAAATTCCTAGCCAATCAAAAACATCCTTTGAGTTCAATAAGCCACCGTATGAGACAAACAGAAATTTCTGAATCAGTTCGGAGCTATTTGAGGTGAGAACTTCGTCCTCTGATGTAGTCGTTCCAAAGTCAGTGCATCATCACCTTTGGAGTTGTACTTTATTATTTTTGACTTTTTTCACGTTGAATCGACATCAAGTGGACATGACTGAAATGATGGCAATGGGTTTTGAAGGGTTCTATGACATGCATTCTAGTCCATTGAAACGTGAAGAAATTTATGATTATAAGGTAAGTTAAGTTTAAATAGTTGAGGTTTTTCGTTAAGTTATTAGTGTTTTTACAGTTAATGTTTTGTATCGGAGGTATTTAAAGGATTTTCTAACTAATTTGGCATTTCCATTTATTCTTGATACAGTGATTTTCAAGTTACTGATCTCATAACTACCAATTCACATCTACTTTCTGTGTGTTATTTGGCAGATGCCGAGTTATTAATATTTGTGATAAGTCAGACTTCCTACTGACCAAAAATATGGTAACCAGTATTTCATTGAGTTGTACTCTACTGTAATAGAGATTAGTTCTAATCTTTTTTGAGAGCTATGAGCTAAAACCGATTAATTTTTGGACATTTGGACTATTATATGTGATAATTTATGTCAAGATCTTTTTCTTCTAGTTAGATATGATTACAAAGCTGTCTTTGTTATTCATTTTATTACCTCTTGGAACTGTTACTGACATATTTCTCCGGAATCTCTTCCGTCCCATGAAGAACAGCGCTCGTATTTTGAAGCCTTAATGTCTATTCTTGTTGTCAATCTTCAAGGCTTTTGTTGTCAATAACCTTATTCCGATTTCTTCATGTTAGTATTTCCAATCGATGGTTATATATGTAAATTTCGTTTATTGGTCTTTTCTCATATGTAACAATCAAAGATTTTACCAGACTATGTCTTAAAGGTTCATTAATGCATAAGTTAGTTGATGCAAAATACTTCGTAAAGCCAGTGGATCAATATATTTAGAACTCTTGGATAGGAAAGTCTTATGAACTGTAGCAAACTTTTTTCCATGTAATAGTTATCTTTCATGAGCTCAAATCAAAAATGTACATAATCTCCAAATGGTTTTTAATTGTTTAAAAAGTTTTTGGTCCATACTGTAGTCTGATCTTATGAAGCTTTTTGTATCAAAAACTGTATTTTGTCGATCAAATCAAAATTACCTAATTACCTAATTATACATATTTTACTTGATTTTGATTATTTAGAATTTCGTACTTCTTAACTAACTGAACGATAATAGCCATCATATACATAAATACAATGGAAATGTAGTTTAGATTAGTCTTCAGAACCGAAAGAGTCAAAGAAAATGATTTTAAACGATTTCAACTCTACACTGGCTAGAGAGAAACCTTCTAAGTTGTAAACATTTCCCCCTGACATAACTTTTCGAAACAGCGAGTTAGTATAATGTCCAACATTGTATTCGGAAATCGCTCTTTTAACTGAACAAACAAGTCAAGTTCGCCTTTAAGATAATTGAAAATCACCTACATCATACTTGAATGTTTTAGTTTTGTCATTACACATTTTCGGACACTAAAGTCTCGAGAGTATGTGGATGGCATGTTTTTTTCCGCACTTTATTTTTTGCATGCCACTGATTTGTGAAGTCATGATTATTTCTTGAGGGAATTGACTCAACCAATAACTCAATTTCAAGATGAGTCCTGTCTACTCAACCACACAGTATCACTATTTTGTGTACTAGATGACTCACTTCTGAAAGTTTTTCAAAGTTTCGGAATTTAGTCTTATAATGTTACCGGAAACTTGGCAAGAGAAATGGATTCTCAGTAGTTAAAATACTTGAATACAAATAATAGGTTCAGTTAAATAATACAGAAGGCTCCAGAGGGCTGGTAACGATTGTGATTTTATTTCTCATTAAAATAACTAGCATTTATTCAGTACCAACCTAGCTGAATCACACCATAATCACACCATACATAAATTATCGAAAGCACGGTGGTTTCAGTTGTAATACTTTTTAGGAGGTCAATTGAAATTGCAATTGATTAAAGGTTCTCTTGATAAATAGACTGTTTTAAATTTGGTGTATCTATCACAGACACATTGTCTCTTTGTAAGACTGTGTCCATTAGATAAATCAGTAATTAACACGATATTGAAAGTTTCTTCATCTATTAAGACAGCTTATATCAATAATACATATTTGTTTAGTCAATTTCATAACTTTATTGATCTCAATTCTTATAACTTCACTGAAGTTAACATGCTCCGAATATTATATCATAAATTATTAGTTTTACAGTTATTGGAGCTACATTTAAGAATATGAAGATAATTTTCTATTTCAGAGTATAATTAATTTAGCTTCTAATATCATTTTATATATCTTTAAAAGTTTCTCTGTTCTAGTTACTGTGTTTTTTGTGGGAAACAATTCTTACTAATTTTGTTTAAAAATTGGTAGTTTTACCTCACAAACAGGTAAACAATCAATAAAGGTTCAATAAACTGTTGGGGAAATAAGCTATTTATTTTACTACCATACATTTATTTCTTTATGTGAAGTATATATATATATATATATATATATATATATATATATATATATATATATATATATACAATAGACAGTTTTATATATTTTTGAGACTAGAAAGTGAAGAATAAACCACTACCCAGTTGGAAAGAAAGGAAAAGTTATGAAATTAATGATCTGTTACCAAGTAGAATGATTTGGACGTAAATATGTTCATAGCATTATACAACATTGAGATTAACGTCCTTTAAATAAATGTAGACAAACTAAAGGACTCTAGTGTAAAGTACAGAGATTTAGAAATTAAGATTCGGCTCATATTTTTCAGTAATTCTTTAATTTCCGTAGAGTAAACTCAGTGTTTTATTTTTAGTTGCTTTTCAGGTTTAGTAGATTAATAAATCAGTGCTATTTAGTTAATAATCCAAAGAATTTGCGCTTTGGTAATTCGTGTCATAGTGTAAATGTATTTTATTATAATCTTTGAGTAAACTGAAAGTGTTAACTTTTCTTGCAGTACAGTACTTAATAAATGTCATTCTCTCAGTTAAAACTAGCTCTGTATGATTCATATTGGTTGTTTGAATCTACCCATTGATGCTTAAGACTGTAATTGATCAATCTCATTTGGCATACGTGCATCCTGTGCCCGTGATTCATAAGCATTATAATCAGATTATTATAATCAGGTAGCAGTAGAATCTGGGACGAGTGTTTCATCACATTTAGGATTCGTCAGATACATGTACCTGCATCTCAGAGTTGATGTTCACTAGCTAAAAGGATAACGCGATGGCATTTGAAGCAAATGACACTGAGTTCGAGTCTTGGAGTAAGCATCCAGCTGATGAATCCCGAATAGGTAGAAATTAGTGTTCTGGATTCCACTACTAATCATTATCTATCTTTGGTTAGAACTCTATGCAAATTATCATCTTTCTACACATTGAGGTACTGATATTTGACAACACAGACACTATGTGCATACAAACGCATCATTCCAGGTTTAAACATACATCTTCCAAATTGGGTTTTTGCTTTTATTTTTGAGAACAGTTGTCCTAGTGTTAGATATAAAGTTTATAGTTTTATATCAATGATTCATAATGAACTATATAGTGTTATAATCTACAAGTTTGCAGTGGCGCGGATGCATTCATTCTCTGTCTTCTCTCAAATTCTAATCCGAATTTCTCATGACGGTTTTTTCTCTTTTTAAATTTATGTCACTAGGTTATACTTCTTGAATAATTTCTTCAAACTCTAATCTTCTTCATTACCTCTAGTATTTCTACTACCTCTACGAGTAAAGGCTTTGAATTGATAATGCCATCTCTTTGTGCTAATGTGGTACAGCAAGTCCAAATGATGTGCGTACGTACCAAGTTTCACGTTGTAGCTGACCAACTGAATAAGTCAAGTCTGCTGAATTCAAACTATACATTTCGATGGATGTTTACAACATTAAACAAGAAGAAAATGTTATTCAGAAATGTTTAGAGAAAGACTTCCCGTTAACATTTATGGAGTGTTATAATCTAAATCATGTACACTTTTGAATCACATGGTATTAGAAAAAATTACAGTAGTTATAAATGAGAAGTATAATAATTTTTAATATGTATGTGTTTTTCAGTAGACATTCATTGAGAACTTAAGTGTTGTTGATGTCAGTTTTGAGCTTACAATTTTAGTAAGACTAGATAGATTTTTGCATTTAATTTACTTACGTTTGTTTTTTTTTATACGAATTTCCATGAATTTATTCGAATACGTAAAAATTGGTATGAATATGCAATACATGGATACGACTGTGAGATTGTGTGGAGATGAATGAAAGAGTACAGCGTATCACCAAAGCGAATAAATAAATAAAACTGTAATAAGAAGGTGAACAAGATTAGTTTATGTTAGGAGAAACAATTCTTTCAGTTGAAGTTCCTTTCACTTTTGTGAAGTGTAAAAGGAAATTAAAACAGGATCTCTATCGGCTTCTATTATGAACAATGTCCATGACAATATTTAAAGCAACTGAGTTGCATCATCCCTTTGACTACAGTCAAGGTGTAATAACTGCTCTATTGGTGCCAATTCTTTACAGCGTCCAGATCACGACGCCTTATCATGAATTTTAGCACCTCTCCTCTTTATTCATTCATTCCCAGCGTCAACAAACGGTGCATGATGTCAAATTTGCTGGGATGACATTCATAACACGTGTCCAAGCTGCAAAAGTCTGTGTTTTTAAGAGTATGCGAGTAGCCTCCTAAGAAAACTACTTGCTACGGTATGCATTCTTGGGCAGTATCCTAATCCATAAATAAATATAATAATGACTAAAATAGAAGAAAATACTACTTTGCTTTCTCACAGACTATGCTGTATGAAGTACAGTAACTCTTTACTTAGTTACGTGTGAGGCTAAATTACTCAAATCAAATGATATAGACGGACATTTAAAGTACAGTAGCCCCTCGAATCCAAGTCTTAGATCTTTTCTTTACGAAATCGGGAGAACATAAGTTGACATAAATTATTTGTAGTATCGTTCTCAAACTGCAGTTTGATGCCACGGAGCTTGAACGTTATAAATTATTGTTGTATCTATCTGGTTACTATAATCTTTTGTTAGAATTTTAATTCATAGGAATAAAATACTTCACATAATTGACATAGGCTATTATTTTCGTAGTCTCTAAGTTCAACAGTTGAGTTCTGCGTATTTGAACTGCTAAGAGATTAATTATCAGTTAATTTACTATGATAGTATTCTGAGTCACGTGATCTGTGTTTATGAAGTCTTGATGAACAGATAAATTTCAAGCTACCGTTTCGGATTTTTAATATCACTGACAACTTAACCTGTTCACGGTTGTCATTTTCATCACTATTTTCTAGAATTCATTAATGAAGTTCTTTGTTTTCAATTGGATGGTAGCAATGATTGCATTATGTTAGGCGTAATATTATTTTAATTAATAAAAGGATTTCAGTTATACAGTAATTGTTATAAACGATAGTTTGAATAACAGCGCATCTTTATTCTGTTGAACTACATGTATGTTAATTAAACACGATCTAAACAATTTTAATAGTTGATTCCCTGTCTATATTATCATCAAATATTTTTTCCCGTCGATAACAACAAAAATTTATCCGAAAACATTTAATATATCGTTGTAAAAAGCGTTATCAGTTGTGTTGACTTATTTTTTCATTATTGTAACAAATGCTTCACAAAATAGTTCATATCTTGTTATTCTGAGAGATATATCGGTTGACTGAATTATTGATTTATTGATCATGACTTCCTCATTAATACTATTGTTTACTACTAAGGGGACAAGTTGTTTACTTTTTTTTTTTAAATAGAATGAATTTTGGATATTCTTATCTTAGAATATACGCCAAAATAACATGTGATCATATATATTATAATGAGTATGCAAAATGGTATTTTGATTTTTCCTTCTCTTTGTTTCTCAAAATACATCAATTTCCATAGTTGTTGTAGGTGATTTTTTTTCAAAGCTGACGTAGATTTCCTAAATAGTAAAGTATGATTATGCATAAGTTTAACTGTTATCTGATACTAGAAAAGTTCTCCTGAAGCTCCATTTGTGATGTTCGGAATTTTCTTTGTTTAAAGAAATTTTTATATCATATTTTTTTAAAACGTGTTACATGTGTTTGACTAACTGTTAATCAGTTCAGCGTAGTCTAACCATAAACTTTTCGTAATGAAGAAATTAAAGGACAAAGATGTAAAGTACTTACCGTAAGATTTCTGACGTTAAGAATTGATTAACGGGATGATGCGAGTTACAAATCAACAGTCTTAAGGTTTATATTCTAAACAACTACTCCACACCCAAGATAGATGGCGGTTGAAAATAGTTAAGGATAATTTTCGAAAGCATTGAAATCTCATATGCAGTGCATCTGTTGAATGTTCTACTTTACTATCTTACGCTTCAGCAGTTAAAAGTTTAATGCCTAAATATATTATGATCGATATTAATGGATAACCTAGATGGCCATTCACAAATTCACTTCTCGAAATTCAAAATCCATTTAGTTTCGAAATGATTATATCACTGACATCATAACTGTGTTCTTGAACAAGGATAATCTGAAAGTCTAATAATTAAATTTAGTAGCTATTCTATTTGTATTATCATTAGATCTGAAAGCTATTTACAAATGGTTCTTTTTAATCGTATACTCAATAAGTAGTAATGTATGATTGATTGTGTAATATGTTGCTCTGTTTTTTTTTATAGTCTGTTAGAATATTTACAGTGAATGACATATCTCAGTTGTTTTTGCTTTTATTAGGAGTATACACTTACTTTACCGTAAACATACTTCTTGTAAATACTGAATAAAGTTTTTGGAATTGAATTCATCATATTTCCAAACATCAAGTAAATGGTTACATATATTTTATAATATTAGAATACGGAAAATAATGATGTTATGTATTGTAGACCTAAATATTACTGTCCATTTTAAATATAGTATCCTACTTCTAATGATTTATGATTTCTTTTATGAGTTTGGCATTGCAACACTTATATTTGTAATTAGATTTCATATCCAAGATGTTTTTTTCTTTCTTAATTATTTAATTGGAATGTATTAGTAGTTGCTTTTTCTCTCTTGTTAATTTTAAGCGTTGAGTTCCCTCATAATTTGTAATTATTTGTTTTAGAAATAATACTCATTTAGTCATATTGTAAAGATTGATATATTTACGTTCAATAAATTTAAACAGAAATGTTCAGCCTTATAAGCCTCGAAAGTTCATGAAACTGTCAATTTTCTCAGATATACTTGTTTTCCCTTCATTAAGTTGCAGGTTTCCATTTGTGTTGCTAGAATGCCTGGAAAATTACTGATTTTTAAGTTATTTTGAAGTACAGTTTGGACTAAAATCTAAAGATCAAGCATTTCTCATATGAGCACTAAAGACTAATTCTTTTATGAAAAAAATACCAGTAATTGAATGAGTCATTGGTCATTTTAAATTTTAGCCTCTTAAGAAATAAAAGTTCTGGTAGTGTAGTTTTACTTTGAAAACTAATAATAGTTATTCTAAAGTTCTCGGATTTCAGTACTTATTTAGATAATAATGATTTGGAAAAACTTTCACTTAACAAATAGATTATCTTCATGACAGTATAATTGATTTAAACCACAAATGCTTAACTTTGTAGCATTATATTTTTAATACAGTAAAGTTTTCAAGAATGGTTTTTATTCTTGGGTATATTTAGTAGTCACACTTACATTTTATATTGAAAATCAATTTTAATATATAAATTATACATTTTTTAAAACTTTGGAACTATTATCAGTGTTTTTTGTAGTGTCATTTAGAGCAAGGATAAAAATCTAATTGATTTTAGTCGATATATTTAATCACATACAAATGAATCACCAATAAATTTATTTTGATATATTCATCAAATGAATTCTTGAGAGGGGAAACAGGAGCCAAAACAATTTAAAATTTTGACTAGTTGTTCAATACTCAATGAAGCATATTTTTTTATATTTAGTTTATCTTTTCATGTAATTTCCTATAGTATTTCTGTTAATTGAACATATTGAAGAATTATCTTTCCAAATAATAATTTACTTCTGAATTCACATTCTTTTCTTTTTAGTCACGAGGAACATACATGTGCAATCTCTCAGGTTTAACATCACCTACAACTTCAGAACAATGTTCATCTATTGGAAGCAGTTTTCGTACGGAACAATGTAACAGTAGTACTTCAAGTAATGAATATGAAAGTTTACTCGATTTAGATTTTATCCTTGAGAATAGCGCTACACAGAAAACAATGGACGTATCTAATAATATATGTAATTGTACTTATCCTAATTCTGTTATGAATGTGAATTATTCTTTTGCTAAATCACCGGTATCTCAATTACGACCTGTTTACTCAGATGTAGTTTGTTCTCACAATCCTACTTCTTTTAAAAATTCAAATACAAAATATTATTATGATCTTGGTTCAAATAATTCGCCAATCGAAATAAAACAAGAGCCTATTTTCCCTGAAAATTCTGAATATAAACATTGTTCAGAAATTAATCAAAATAATTCATATAACTGGACTACAAATGTACCGAACAATTGTACCTATAATTCAAGTTGTAATGGAGTACTAGATACAGGGCATTATATTCAGACTACCAATGATTCAAGAACTGGCGAATTACAATCACAGCATTCAACATCTTCTCTTGCTTATATGCCGTCAGTTATTCCAACAACAGATATGCCACCAGTAGATCCATACCAAAATTGTCAATCAAGTCTACAAAATCAAGAACAATCTTCTTTACGGTTTTATCCTAATGTTACAAATCTTACTAACTCTGTCAATGGTAATATTATGACTGAAAACAATATCGCATCGGTTTATCTACCACAGAATAATCGAGTTGATCATTCTCAACTACATCCTTTGCCTCCGACTTGTTCCGTTATAAATACAATAAATGATAATAGTACAGTACATAATGTCAATACAATACAAGACTATCATAGTGGAACGCAAAATGCAAATTATTATATGAATATGTATAAAGTTGATGATACAAATCTTCCAGTGAATACAACCTTTCGAGTATTAGCACCAAGAACTGTATCACCTAGTCAAAATCTTGGCTTTGGATCATTAAATACTACATGTGATAACACTGTTTACCGGAACTCTTCATTAGTTTCTACCCACATTAACAATATTGGTAGAAATAAAGGTCCAGTTATGGAATTAGGAATGGAATCTCATACAGATATAATTGGATGTAATATGCCGGGGTCTGGGGAAGTTTCACTAATACCTATGCGTCGAACACGTACAAACAAAACTAAAGGTGATGCTTCAACTAAGGGCACTGTGGGTAATTCTAGTGGTAGAACTAAAAAGTCGATAGCTTTAATTCATACTTGTCCTTTTAGCACGTGTGCAAAAGCATATTCTAAGAGTTCACATCTGAAAGCTCATATGCGTGTACACACAGGGGAAAAGCCTTTCCCATGTGATTGGCCTGGTTGCGCTTGGAGATTTGCTCGATCAGATGAATTAACCCGTCATTACAGGAAACATACTGGTGATCGACCATTTCAATGTAGAACATGTCATCGGGCTTTTGCACGCAGTGATCATCTTACTTTACATATGAAGAAACACCAAAGTGGTAACTAACTAAACAATTCAATGGTTTATACTATTAGATTTCAAAGTATATTGTTTAGCAAAACACTGAACACTAATTTTACGCTTCCATTGATCTAAACCATGGTATTATTACTGTTACTATTAATACTACTATTATTATTATCACCGTCACCGTCATCATTAATATTCTCTTAATCGATTCTTAAGTTTTAATAGACATTGCATATGTAAACTATAATTTCTTAATAACTACTAATACTACGCATATGTAGATGGGCAGCATTTTCCAGCGCATTTAGAAGCAAGCAAACGAAAAAGAAACATGTCACTGGATCATGTGTTTTTTCGAATAATCAGTTTTAGTGGCCCAGCAGAATCAGCATGATAATGATACTACTGCTATTAATAATAATAATAATAATAAAAATAATAATAATAATAGTAAAATAACCAGTTTACGCATTGTGTACTTTCATTCTATTCTATTGTTTTAAAATGATCTAATCGAATTATTTAGTGATAAAATTGTCTTTTTTTTTGCATGAAATGTATGCTAACACTACATCTATCTATTAAACATATCAATACATTTACTGGACAATGTATTATTTTTTGTTTGTTTTATATCTTTTCTATCCACTTTATGGTCACAACAATAAAACATCATTTTGTGTTTTTGCGAATAATATGATGACAAATACTATTGGTTTATCTCCTCTCTCTTTCTCATATGCAATCAATAACATACACATATCTATACTAGAGATTTGTCTGGAAATTTAAAAAAAAGTGGACGCAATCACCGGTTGCATTTGATCTTTCATTGTGAATGTCTTCTGAAGTTGTTTGTTTTTCAATTATATATTTACTTACGTATCATATCATTTTATTAACGAACACTACTACTACTACTTCTACTGTCATCACTGCCAATTTTAACGTTGATATATCAAATTGCTTATATATAAAGAAAATGAAGTATTAACTTGGTAGGATTATTTGACAATCCTGTTGATGAACTCTGGCTGTGACTGCATCTTGTTTGTTCTTTACAATTCAACAAAAAAAAACAAACTAAACAAACCCAACTAAAACTGGTGTAACTACTACATATCAACCAACATATACATATCTGTCTAATCATTTTGTATAACAACACATGCATATCACGTTTATATTACACTTTTATTGTGTTTATTTGGCTTTTTTTTGTTTGTTAAGTATTACCAGTTTTGACGAGTATTTTCTCATTTTTAACATATCTTGAAGACTTTTTTTGTTTTGTTTTGTTTTCCACATATAATCATAGTATGTTTTCTTGTTCACCTTTCTATTCTGTTGATAATTTATTTGTACCATGAAGCATGTCGATCAATGAAATAATAATAATATTATCATTATTATACAAATACTTAGTGTATGTGTGTGTGACGCTTTTGCGCGTATGACTACCATATCCATATCCATTTTATTGTTCATCTTTTATAGATAGATACTTTTCCCTAATTCCTTTAAATAATAATAATAATAATAATAATAATAATAATAGCATGCATTCGAGAAGTTTTTGTTTTAGTGGCTGTGTCCCTCATCATGGAGAGGAGAAAAAACAAACACTTTTATGTGATGTATTCAAAATTTTTTTTCCCGCCTTTTTTTTAACATAAATTCATCCGTAAACATATGCACAGGGCTGTGAAACCAACCTTATACATATCGTGTTCTTCTTTTGAAATAGTCTGTAATGATAAAAAAAAACCCACTAGTGACAACTTAATTTTCTGTTGTTATTATTATTATTATTTTTTTTTTTCTTTTTGCTAAATAAATACAATGATCTTACCAATTTGTTTAATGATGTTGTTTCATTTCTCTCTTTTGTTTGTTGTTCATTTCAACTCATTAAACATTGAATCATGTATGTGTAGGGTGAGCAACATGATGTCTGCCACCATTATTGTTTCTATTTGATAATATTATATCACATCATTTATGATGGTTTTAGTACATATAAATATTTACATACATGTGTTTTTCTCTTTATATTGTTTCCCTGTCGTCTTTTTTTAATGTAGGCGTATACAAAAGTAAAGTGTAGACTATTTCGTTTGAATATAAGCCAAATCACGTATGATAATTACTCCATGCTACGACTTAGTAGTCACTTGATTTTTTAAGCAATGAACTACATGCTTCGAAATTCATGATAATAGAGTAATTTGTTATTGAGCAGCAAAGTTGTTACCTAA
Organism: Schistosoma turkestanicum; assembly: GCA_944470395.2. Classification (NCBI taxonomy): domain Eukaryota; kingdom Metazoa; phylum Platyhelminthes; class Trematoda; order Strigeidida; family Schistosomatidae; genus Schistosoma; species Schistosoma turkestanicum. The sequence continues at coordinate 20,468,296 of OX103979.1, forward strand.
ATCTTCGTTTTCACTGATATAATTCACCATTATTCTGTGTAGTTAAAGGGATCAAAATTACAGATAGATTGTTTTCTCGATCAGTTGTTTTCATTTCGATCAAGTTATCCAAGGATTAGGGAGTTGAGTATACTTGATACTATAACTCTTAGATATATAACATAACAAAACGTCGGAGGTAAGATAGACCACTGAATTGATAGCTGTCGGTGTTTAACAATCTCAATTTTCTGGTCATTATGTTGTACAACTAATTTCAAAATAGCTTCACTCTATAAGTTTAAAAAGTATAAAAAGTCGACTAATCTTTTAATGACTGTTTTTCACCATTGTAGTGATAGGATCTGTAAAATATTTTTTCCCAGGAAAGGAATTTACCATACGACCAACCACAATTTATACGAATTGCAGGTAGGTGTTGACTACTTGGTTAGGATACGCGAAACAATCGCAATCAGTGGTTAGCGCCTTTGAATGATATAGCTCAAAATCACTTGCAATGACGCAGATGCATCCACTCTTTGTCTTGTCCCAAATTCTAATCCGAATTGCTCAAGACCGTTTTTTCTCTTCTTAAGTTAATTTCATTAGACTTAACTTCTCGAGTCATCTTGGGACCTTAATCTTTTCTATTACTACTAATACTTCTATAACCTTCACTAGAATGGGATTTGAATTGATAATCCAATTTCTGTGAGCTAATGTGAACTTGAACTGATGTATGTACGTACGAAGTTCTAGGTTGTAGCCAGCCGACTCACTGATGTGACGGTATATAAGAATCTATAAGTCGCGGATACTTTGCTTACTTGTAGGGTTTGCTTAAGACCCAGTGTTTCAAATGACAAACTAAACAGATAAGTGATATTCAACAGGCCATTCGGGTGGCCGAGTTAGCTATGTAGAAAAATCGGGATTTTCCATATTATACCTTATCAAAAAGTTTATAAAGGTGATTATTAACCACAATCATGTTACAGTGTCTAATTGATTAGCACCACAGTTTATCATAAAGGTGGACATTTAAAAATAGATATCCGAAATAGTGAACGGTTTATTCACTCGATGAGAAAGTAAACAGGTTGATGACGGGACCGTCCAATAATGATAAGAAACCAGAATCGGTAGAATTCAACTAGTGTGACATGAATGCAACCGGAAACGAACCAACGTATCATAAATTCAGAAAACTTGTGGTTTAATTAACTATTACAATCAGATTTAAATAAGAGGAATATAATCAGTAAGAAATCACTTCCAGTAATTGTCTTGTTTGATTAAATTGTTGATAGACAACTAGTATTAATAAAATGTGTCCGGTATAAATCACTAGTTTATTGAAAAAACCATTAAAGGAATAACTAAACTAATAAAATCATAACATGTCATATTTTACTTTTAAAGGGTAGTAAACGGCAGAATGGGAGCATTAAGGCATTACTCATCGTATTGTAACAATCAGTAACTTATTTAAGTACTAAGCTAATGTTATTAAGGGTTTGAATTTTGCTGTTGTTGATGGTTAAAACTGAAATTGATCAACCACTGTTATCATACATACAAACAAATATACAAAATCTTGTGAAACTGTTATATCAAGATGCTCTTATCCTAATCGAAACTGATCATTTAGAATCCTGCATATCAATAACTGTAAATTAGAAATCTTTAGTAATGCCTTAATGACTGGGGTTGAGACTCAGTGAGAGCATCAAAACTTGGATATAGGTACATCCGACTGACGGGTTCCAAATAAGACGAAACGTGCGTCATGGATTACACTGCGAGCCACCTATCAAGTATAATATCTTACCAGTATTAATTGAAATAAAACGATTGACTTAAAAGAATGATATAACTTATTTGACTTCTCTCATGGTCCATTCGAATTAACTTATTTTCCAAATTCCTCTATTTCAGTAGGCGTGATATCCGTTCGCTGACCAAAGGACGGGTGTACTACGCAGCAGTTTGCTCCGTTCTCCTATATGGATGCGAAACATGGCTGTTAAGAGTAGATGATGTTCGTAGGTTACTAGTCTTCGATCATAGATGTACATACGTGCGAAGTTCTTACGTTGCAACTGACTGACTGACTATTTCAGTACTATAGTTAGATGGTTAGGATAACAATTTAGTTGATTAGGTAAAATGATAATTAATAAGATGAATTTAGCTTTAGATAGTTTTTCCAATGAGTTAATGTTTACATGTAAGAATTCCATTATCCCCTTTAAAGTCTGTACATTTTTTTGACAAACGGGGACTATAATTAAATATTTTCAATTAGAGTTATGGAGATTAGTGTTTTTACACATTTGAAATCATCAATCAATCGTTATTAGACAGCCATTAGAAACCTGGAAGCACTGGACAGCCGTTTCGTCCTGGTATAGGACTCATCAGCAGTGCGCATCCACGACTTCTGCGTCTCGCAGGACTCGAACATGGGACCTTCGGTATTGTGGGCGAACGCCTAATCATTGGACCACTGGGCCGGCACCTGATGGTGTTAATGTCTAACTCTGATTGATCTAGGGAATTTGAGCGAGTCGTGGATGCGCACTGATGATGAGTCCTATACCAGGACGAAACGGCCGTCCAGTGCTTCCAAGTTTCTAATGGTGGTCTAACAATGATTGATTGATAATTTCAAACGTGTAAAAACACTAATCTCCATAATTCTAGTCGAAAATATCGTAAAATGTGCTAATTAGTGACTAGCTTCATGAGGAAATTCTCGGAGTTCTAGTGAGAAGACGTGATCTGTGGAGTTCAACCCTGTCGGGTGTAGGCAGTAACTACCCAAGACAAATGGGTGAGGTCGCGCAAAATCCCTAGATCAATCAGAGTTAGACATTAACACCGTCAGGTGCCAGCTCAGTGGTCCAATGGTTAGGCGTTCGCCCACAATGCCGAAGGTCCCAAGTTCGAGTCCTGCGAGATGTGGGAGTCGTGAATGCGCACTGCTGATGAGTCCTATACCAGGACGAAACGGCCGTCCAGTGCTTTCAGGTTTCTAATGGTGGTCTCATAATGATTGATTAATGTTTTCAAATGTATTAATAGATAGTAGCAATAGAACAACTAGAAATTAATTTCAAATGATACTACATTTAGCGTCTTGTGAAGTCTTAAACTGAATATTCTTATTGTTTAATTTCAAATATATAAATACATAATTCTTGTTTTATTCATCAAGTAGGACTCAGTGAATTCTTATAGTTTTTCAATTAAATCATGATATTTAAAAGATGAAATCATTTCTTAACTATTACACGAGTCATAAACTTTTCAATAATTAATGTAAAAGCTTTGCAGAATTCATAGATATGAATATATACACAGGGATTGTTAATAATACTGAAAAAGTAACGAAGAAACATTATCGAGGAAATAAATATCATAAGTAGAATTAAGTTGAGTTCAATTTTCTCCATGAGATACAGATAAAAGTATGTAGAAACATTGAAAAAACATTGTCAAAAACCATTGTTAACGAATAATTCACTTCGAAGCATATTCCAGAAAATTTATTTGCAACTTGTTAACCATTAATGTGAGTCGAATTGAAACTAATGTACTTTAATTCGAATTTTCGCTATGGTATTTATTTTACCTTTATTCAAGTTTACAAATGGAAGAATTTGCTTAAACTTCCTATGACAGTATTGTATAGTAAATGTTCAGTGTTAACTAAGGAACTGTTATTGATGCAAATTTGTAAAGCGTTCATAAATTTTAAAGGCCAAGTTTTTATTAAGAATTGATATCAGCTGTTAAACTGTTTAACGTTAGAAAGCATTAGACAGATATTGTGTTCTGATATAAGATTCCTTAGCAGTTACGTTGATTAATCGCTGAGTAGTAGCCAATCCTATATTTATCTAGTCTTCAGTGTAGATCGAATTCTATTGGGCAGGTTATAACTTGACTCCAGTTTAAGTGACTGAATATCGTATGTATTATGTTTAATGTTTGGTAGTTGGATGTAGTCGTAAAGAAAGCTTGAACCCAATGGACACGTTGCAATTTGATCAATAGAAGCTGATCACAGCTGTTGGGAGTGAGTATGACATTAGTCATTGAACGTAAACATCTGTTGTACATGAAGTTAATCACGGCCCAACTAACTCAGTGGTAGCATCTCTCAAGCTGTAAAACTGGATGACGCATGTCCGAACTATTCAGTCCCTCAAAGATTGCAGGTATACATTACTAACGAATGTTCAATAGCACGAAACCGAAATCTTCAATTTTATGCTGACTACTCTCTAGCAGACTAATATTCCTTAACAGTGTCCATCCATGCATGAGACCGTATAAATGAACAGACTACATTATTTCATTTGATACAAAGAATTTCCCCTTGTTGTGTATTGTATTTTGAAAGCGAAAACAAGATTTAGTAGGAAATCGACTATCATTTATACAATTCAAGATTATATTTAAATTTCAGTGAAATAATCAAGAGTAAAAATAATTAGAATAAATTCACGATGATCTTCTGAAATTCTTATGGTTCTTGAACAGTTAACACCGGCATTGTGACTGTCAAAATCTGAAAGAAATTGTAATATGTTTATGTATAATAATAATAATAATAATAATAATAATAATAATAATAATAATAAGTTTTATTGAACTCATGGATCGATCAATGTCAGACCACCATTAGACACCTGGATGCACTGAACGGCCATTTTGTCCTAGTATGGCACTCATAAATAATGCAGGAATCGAACCTAGGACTTTTGATCCCAAGTGCAAACGTTTAACATCTAAACCACTGAGCCGGTACCCAGCGGTGTTAATGTCTAAAATCAATCAATTCACAATATTGAGCGATCTCATCCAGTGTTTTCGGTGGGTAACAGCCTCACATCAGACACGGCTGAACTCCACTGGTCATGACATCTCACTAGAACTCCCCCACGAGGCTAGTTACTAGTGAGTACATGATAGCTGTAATAATCGGGCTGTGGCAACAATAATAATAATAAACTATTTACATTGGTAATAAAACGCGAATTCCACTTCGGCTAACGTTTTGTAAAACAATGATCTAGTGATTAAGCTGTTCCAGCTTGTGAATAGAGAGTTACCGACGGCTTCAATTGTACATGACCAAATTCTGTTGATTAGTTTATAGGGTGGGTTTTTAGAGTACTTATATAAACAATTAGTGACAGTCAAATAAAATAATCTGTACTTGTTTAGTGATACATACATTCCCTACTTTCAATGAAATTTATTTTTAACGATTATTTTTATCTTTCGAATCTTCAGTAACATGATTATGAAAGAAACTACAATAGTATTGATTTATTTGGTAATAAAAACCAATTGTTATCTAGCTATTTTCCACATACATAGAAATGTACATATCATTGGTATTAGAATGGTTTATATGAGAAACTGTGAAAATTTCTAGTCTCTTATGTAACAAAAGGAATTGATCTTTAGTTTAGTTTAAAAAATTTAAAATTGATTCTGATCCAGTCTATGGATGGGCAACATGTTTATACAGTGAATAATGACAATCCTTAGTTTGAAGTGGCTAAGTGTAGTAAACTGGAAAGTTTTACACTAGAACTAATATAAGCATTGTAATCAGAAAAAAACCATATCAAACATTTAATTAGTGGTACATCCACTTGGTGTAATGAATGATCTATGATCATTAAACAGATACTCTGAAGACATGAAGAAAAATCATTATGTAATGATTGAATAAATAAACAATTTGATAAATCTTAGCAAGTTCAACGGAATCATTTTTAAATGTACGATCTAATGATTATCGGTCGATTAGATTCGACCACTTACTTAGTTAATAGGTTATTTTAAAAAAGAGTAAATAGTCAAGAAAATCTTTGAATATGATGGAAAAAAAAGCTTGGTTTTGATTATGTTATTTTGCTACACTACATAATTACACAGTAATGATATGGTAGGCTGACTAAAATTTTTAGGGCTAATTATTTTTTCAGTTATGAAAATAATTACAATCATTTGTTTTCCATGTTTTATAATAGTATTTGATTGAGTAATTATCCGATTAGTAATCACATGTACTTAAACATATTGTAAAGTTGATCATTTAAAATTTTTTTTCTATTCTTTGTACTGATTACAGTGGAATTTATGCATCAAGTATAAATATGCATATTTAAATTTGATGAAAATGAGTATAAATAAAAGTAGAACTGAGGAATGAAAATATTTAGTAGTTAATAATCATGGTAAAAAGTCAATCTTAAATAGTTTGTAAATAGTAATAAGTTAATCAGTTAGTTATATGCAGCACTCCGCTTATAGATCCTCCTGGGCTGCTGTCAGTCTCAAGCACGAATAAAAGAGGAGGGTTGGACATGAAGTTCGACAACCCGATCCCATGAAAAAGTTAACTCGCTACAAAAACGCTAACCAGATCAAACAAATGAAACCATTTTAACTCTGTTCTGGGAGTTACAAGATCTTTCGAAAGAGCTATGACGTCTCATGATGAAAGCTAAGTTCCTTCGTTAGTCACAAGCCCGATGCCCTTCTCACAACTACACCAACTATTCTTTTAGGTACATGGAATGTTCAAACATTGTAGGAGACTGGAAGACTAGTCCAGGTTGCTGCAGAAATTAAAAGATATAACCTAGAGGTGCTTGGAATTAAAGAAACGCATTGAACATAGGTTGGACAACAAAAACTAGCTTCAGGAGAGCTACTGTTATACCCCGCTCATGAAGAAGAAAATGTCTCACATACACAACGAGTCACACTGACACTATCCAAACATAAAATGGGAATCTCATGGACCAAGGATCATCATAGCATCCTTCAAAACGACGAAAGAGAGAACTATAATGAACGTCATCCAATGTTATGCACCTACCAACGACTACAATGAAGACGTTAAAGATCAAATCCACGAGAGGCTGCAGTCAATTGTTGACAAATACCTAACAACAGACTAAACCATTCTGATGGGAGAGCTAAATGCCAAAGTTGGCAAGGACAACACTGGATACGAAGATGTCATGGTACGACATGGATTGGGAGAAAGGAACAAAAACGGTTAAAGATTTGCAAACCTATGTGCCTTCAACAATATTCTCACACAATCGCATACACAAAGCCATATGGATTTCACTGGGTCATACTAAACACAACCAAATCGACCATATCTGTATCAATTAAAAGTTTAGAAGGACCATGGAGGACATGAGAAGTAAGACGAACTAATGTAGACTCGGATCACCAATTACTGGTCACCAAAATGAAACTGAGATTCAAAAAGCGCTGGACAACGGGGTGGAAAACATCACAAAAGTTTTATACGAACTTTCTTCGGGATACCATAAAACTCAACGAATTCAAGATAGTCTTGAGTAATAGGTTGTAGGCCTTGCACGATCTACTCAATGAAAGGAAACAACTATGTAGCACAATCGGAAAGGGATTAAGAAGGCAACCCCTTCAACATGTCACGAGGTTTTGGGCCGCAAGAAGTACCATCACGAGCAATGCATCTCTGTTAATACTCTGGATAATATTCAAGAACGGATGAAAAAGAAGGCAGCAATCAACATTAGCCGAACAAGAGCAGAGAAAGCCAAGGCACAAGCTGAATACACAGATGCAAACAAGCAAGTGAAGAGGAGCATCAGAGCCGACAAACGCAAATATGGGAGACACCTACCAATGACGGCGGAAAAGGCTGCAAAAGAAAACAGCATGAGACACTCGTATGATACAACAAGGAAGCTTGCTGGAAACTATCGTGAACCAGAACGGCCAGTGAAAAGTAAAGAAGACAAAGTAATAAGTAACACGGAAGAACAGCAGAACACGTGGGTAGAGCACTTTAAGGAACTCTTGAATCGACCAGCTACACTGAACCCACCCAACATCGAAGCAGAATCCACGGACCTCTCAGTCAATGTAGGCCCACCAACAATTGAAGAGATCAGTATGCTCATCAAACAAATCACGGGTGGCAAAGCAGAAGTACCAGATAACATTCCAGCTTGGGCACTAAAGGTAGATGTTGCAGCAACCACAAAAATACACCATATTCTCTTCAACAGTACCAACAGACTGAAACGAAGGATACCTCATCAAAATACAGAAAAAGGCGATCTCAGCAAGCGTGAGAACTACACAGGTATCACTTTTCAATACCAGACAAAGTCTTCGACAGGGTGTCGCTAAACAGAATGAAGGACTTCGTAGACGCCCAACATCGATATCCACAGGCTGGATTTTGTAAGGATTGATCGTGTACCAACCAAATTGCAGCATTACGGATCATTGTGGAACTCACTACTCTACATCAACTTCATCGACTACGAGAAAGCATTTGATGTTGTGGGCAGGACAACACTATGGAGACTTCTTTGACAATACGGTGTGCCTGAGAAGATGGTCAACATCATACGGAAATCTTATGATGGATTCAACTGCAAAATCGTGCATGGAGGACAGCTAACATACTCGTTCGAGGTGAAGACCGGTGTGAGGCAAGGTTGCTTACTCCCACCCTTCCTCTTTCTCCTGGTCATTGATTAGAGTTCGAAGACGTCAACACCTGGAGGGAAGCATAGGATATAGTGGACAGCCAGGATATAACTGAACGATATAGACTACGCACAAGCAACAATAAATTCAGAAGACGACGACAGCGTAAAAGATACCTCTGCAACCGTAGGTCTTAGGATACACAAGAACAAGATCGAGGTTCTCCGATACAACACAACATGCACTAGACAAATCACAATTAACGGAGCTTTGGAAGATGTCGAAACTTCCACTTATCTGGGAAGCATCATTGACGAGCAAGGTAGATCTGATGCGGATGTGGAGGTGCGGATCAACAAAGCAAAGACAGCATCTTTACTTTGGAAGGCCTTCTGGAACTCAAAACAACTATTAACCAACGCCAGTCAGGATTTTCATTACAAATGTCAAGACAGTTCTACTGTATGGGGCGGAAACTTGAAGAACTACGAAAGCCATCATCCAGAAGATACAAGTATTCATCAACAGTTTTCTACGCAAAATACTTCGGATTCGTTTGCCAGACACCATCAGCAACCACCTACTGTGGGAGAGAACAAACCAGATTCCAGTGGAGGAGGAAATCAGGAAGAAGTACAGGAAGTGGATAGGGCACATATCGCGGAAAGAACCCTACTGCGTCACAAGACAAGCCCTCACTTGGAACCCTCAATGTCGAAGGAAAAGAGGAAGGTCAAGGAACACATTACGCCGAAAATCGGGGACAGACATGAGAAGAATGAACAAAAATTGGACAGAACTGTAAAGGCTGGCCCAGTACAGCGTAGGTTGGAGAATACTGGTCGACAGCCTATGATCCGTTGTGGGTAACGGGCATAACTAAGTATATGTGGCACATCGGTACGTCAGAAAAACTTAAACTGCATACTAATGGTGATAAATGCATGAACAACAACCAATGTACTAAATTTTCAATAGTTTTTAGGATGACCAATCTTGTAGCTCACAACTTGAAGATTCTTTCTTCTTTTAAATATCCATACAAATCCTTAATTGTAGTTTGCATGCTCATTACGAATATTTCGTTGAACAAAAAGATAAATCAATAGAAAAGTTATTTGTTATCTAGTGCATTTATATCTATATAAATGCAGCAAGAGAATACTTCTTTGAAAAATTCTCCAAGTACTCTTCTATGTGGGGATATGTATCATTGGCTCCCACTTCTTAGAATCAAATGTTTACTTTACTAACAAGAGAAGATACAAAATACACATGGAAAAATAAACACATTTTAATATATTTTTTTCAAAAAAAAAGAAATCGAAAACACAATACATGAGAAGAGTATACGAATTGTCATACAATGTACATACATACATATATCTAAAGACACATACACACAACTAGTGTACAGCTTTCGATGTGTATTTTAAAAAGAAGATGAGGGACGAACTCATTCAAACACACACACATACACACAAATAAACATGCACGTGAGCAATTCGTAATATGAGTATTTATAGTTTGAAATGAAATAATCAGAAATCACGTTTTCCCAGAGTTATAAATATATAAACGATCTCTTTAACAATACTCATTGAATGTTAATTAACAGACAAACAAATCTATGCAGATTTTTTTTCAAAACTAGAATATATATATATTTGATAGAAGGATTTCGTAGTTTATTTTTGTTTGTTATTATGTCGAAGAGTCACATAACAACAGCACGCAAACAATTGAAAATTTTACTAAATAATAAAGATAATAGTAAATAATAACAATAGCAGTATATGATAATAGAAGTTGAAATGAAACGAAACGAAACGAAAAAAAAACGATATTAAAAAATAAGAAAAATAAACAAACACACGAGAACTTTTTTTTCATTAAAGAGTGAATTATAAATCAAAAAAAAAATAGTTAACAATCCTTCAACATCACCATCACCCTCAGTATCACATAATACTAATAATAATGATAATAATAATAATAATAATAGTAATAACAATAATAATCACAACAATAATAACAATAATTATTAATACTATTATTTTAAAGTGTCCTATTTTATTTATAACTCAGTAAAAGAACAAATCACCATGATGATCATCATCACGAAGAGAAGAGGGGGTGGAGAGGATGGAAATAATTATTGACGAGGGATTATTATAATATGAGGATGTATACAATCCACATGCTTATATATATATATATATATATATATATATATATATATATATATATATATTTGAATGTATAAATAATATGAAAGGTGAGAGAGATAAAACTTTGAAGAAAAGATGAACATATATATAGAAAAAAAGAGAATAAAACAAATTGAGGACAACGATACTATATAAAGCCAAATACAAATCTCATGAATAGTGTAATGATATATATGAGATTTGTTGTGGAAACAATCCAGCAGAGGAAACACTAAAGACTAGTTAGATGATAATGTTCACAGCATATACAAACACACGAACATAAATAAGCAAACCAATTTATATATATATATATAAAGTAAGTAAAAATTAATCGAATGTTTCATTGCAATTTCAATTGGAAATAATGTGCTTAAGATAGATAGCCAACTATCTTGAGAAGTAAACAAAACAGCATAGAAGTTAGAAAACAAAAAGGTGTACTAAATAGACATGATCCATTTTAATTCAAATTGATAGAAACTACTCAATTGATTCATTGATAATAAATAACAAGGTCATAAAATATAAAAAATTTCAAATTTTCCATTCAACACAACATGATTCTTTTTCTGTTTTATTCAATGTTGATCATATATAAATAGCAGTAGGCTAATTCAGAGCTAAAGATAACCCATTCCTGTATATATATATATAACATTGAGACAGCAATGAATTCGTGGTAATAGCGATTTGGTTTATGTCGACAAAAGAAGGAAAAAAATTAACTAGAGAACCGGAATTAGTTCAGTGTGTATAAAAAAAAATCAGTACGAGTAAGTTGATTGACAAGCATATCCGGTATAGTTTAAATATGAATAAGATAGATATTAAAACTACTTGGTTATACAAAATAATAATATTATATCATCAATATCGTTGAAATAAAATAAACAGTGAAGATTATATATATATATAAAATTCGGAAATTTCAAAGGTAAATTTCCTTTATCACAATCTGCATAGAGACATGAAAAATCAGAGTGTTGAATCATGATATATCAGAAATTATTAGATTTACAACTCACTATCATACCCTATTCATCCTTGTAATGTTTCCTCTATTGTTCAAATAAGAAATCAAGTTTTCTTCTTAATGAAACTATGCCATGAAAATGAACATAAACGACATACACGCGTATAACAAGTTCACTGTGACAGTGTACATCGAAACACCAAAGAACAAAGAAAATGATATTACCACCAAAAGTTAAACACGTCTACCTTTTGATATTATGTTTCTAAACTGTCACAATTTTTAGATGATGTATATTCCATTCTCTTAGCTGTTCTAAATGAATACAAACATGTGTATTTTGGTATGAAGGGCTTTTGAAATAATAGTTCACCAATACCTTTCATTAAAACATGATGTTATTATCATTGTATAGTTATTGAGCTTGTAGAATCCATTTCGTTGTGCTGTTTTGCAAATTTTCGTGCAATAGGTCGTAGATTTCAATTCTTTCCTTCACCCAACCCAAGTAGCACTACTCGACCTTGTTATTAAAGAGAAGCTTCAAGTGGAGTACAAGAAATAATGTTTGTTAAATGAGATGACAAAAAATTATTCTTTTACGAGATGATAGTTTATTCTATTGACTAATGCCCTATAAAGATAGCATTCTAAAACATGTTACAGTTCAGTGCGGAATAATTTTTTTTCCCACTAAACTACTGAAAATTTGGCATTGTCTCATAGTTGATACTCAATAAATACCTATTAACAATATTTTATTAATAATTAGGCTATAATTCAAAAAGTTTATTCATGTCAAGCTGATAACAAGATGTATATCTATCAGAAAAAAAACAATATAAACAAAGAATTACCAATAGAAATTTATCAATTTAAACGATAATGTGTTAACCTTAGTTCACTTTTATATCAATTTTCGAAAACTTGAAGAGAATTATTTTCGAGTAATCTCTCTCTCTCTCTCCCTATATATATGTATATGTATATATATATATGAATAATACGAAGATTATCATATCATGTCATTTTAGTTATGAGATAATATTTTTCATAGCAAACAAACAAAAAATAGATTTAACATGTAATTCAATATTCAATCATACATTTTTTTTGTATCAACAAAACAAGTTTTGTTTATTCTTTCTCCTCTAACAATGAGTAAGAAAATAAAATTTATTTAATCATTATTACTGACTAATAAATAATACTTATTCATTTATTGGCTATTAATTTTTATTTTTAATAGATAGAAAAATTATTATATATATATATATACGTTTACATAGGTGCACAGTTTATTTTTTACTTATCTCTCTATTGAATGTTTTTCAGAGAAAAAAAGAATAAAATAGAGGAAAATAACAACGACAATAATTATGATGATTATTCAATAGAGTGAGAGAGAGGGGAATAGGATTAACTAATTGCTTTTTATTTAGTTTTTTTTTATCTATTTTGTATGAGTATATACTATTTTTAAGCATTCAATAATCGTAATAATAATAATAATAATAATGATAATGTGTCATTATTATCACTTATTATTGACAAAAGAACTACGGGAAGGCAATAAATCGATATGATGACGCAATTATAGTTTGGTAGAGTTTTTCTTTTTTAAGATAAAAAAAGTATCCGTATGTAAATATGTAAATACAAAGTGAATGAGTAAGTGTGAAAGATAATATGGATTTTATTTTTAATGGTTCGATTAAATCGTTTTTAAATAGATTGATTACTATTGTAAGATACTTGACTCACTTGAAGTGAGTGGATGGTCTTTTCTTTAATGCTCAATTTCCGTAGACAATTTTTCATTATTTGGTGTTCTAATATTCACAATGGGAATCTTTATTATTTCATTTAAAATGCTCCACATAGTAATGAATTTTTCAAGAATTCTTTCCAAGTTTAACTAATAATCCTATTAGTCTAGTTTGTGTATTTCTTGAGATTTGTAACCAATTTGTCTTATTCTAAGAGAGAATACGAGAACAAAAGTTTTCCCATAACGAACAATGAGTTACTGTTAGTGAGTTTCTTTTCAAATTGCAAACGTTTGCTGGTTATTGAAATAGGCTAATAGATATTGTTGACTGTTGGTGAAAGTAACGGTTTGCATCTTTCCGTTGTTGATATTTAAAAAGAAAACAATGGGATTCAAAACATTTAAAATGGAAAAATAAAATTTATTTTTATTGAACAAGGTACTGGCTATCTGGACACTAATTAACTCACTAGATAACATGTCGAGGCTTGAGATGAAAGGTGTGCGGTCCAAGTCCATGCATGAACATCGATATCGAACAGATCTGACTGTCGAATTATGGATAGAGCGAAACACCCGTCCTGTATTCAACTGCTAATCAATAACAGACTTTACTTGGCAAATATAAAGGCTATTACTCTTAAGTTGAATATATTGTAGGTGTTTCAGTAAATAATCATTTTTTTAATATCAAATAATGTAATTTTTCAGCATAAACAAGAAATTTTTAGCCATATTACTTACTTCCGAGGGCAATAAAAAATTTATCAACCCTACAGTTGTATACACAAGAACAAACTGAGTAAAACAATCCGACTAAACACTGATCATTTGTTCGCTAGTCACTGACTACCTTTAAAATGGATATTTTGTAGTTCTAGTGCATACTCATGACCAGTAGAGTTTATAACTGTATCATTCGATACTCATTGCGAATTGAATAAAATTGAGAAAAAAAAAAGGGAAACAAGATATTTTGACAGTGATCTAAGTGTATATTACGCTGTACTGTAAAATTGAAAGATTTTGAAATTAATTACACGTAAGGTGGCAAGTATGGATTTTTGTCAAGGTGCCAAATACACATAAAATAGTTTTGTAATGCTCACTACTAATTTTGAGTAATTTATTATAAACTAACGAAACCTATCTTCAGCGATTAAGCCAATATTAATTCTATTTCCACTTTTCTATAATTTCTTCAATAGACACACAAATCTTTTTATATGCATGTATGTGTATATTTATTCAATGTATAAATATGTGCGTATCATTATATATATTTGTTGATTAACAATATATATATATATATATATATATATATATATATATATATAGAAAAATAAAGTTTGAATAGACACACGAATCATTTCAATTAATTAAGCATAGACCACCTCACAAGAATAAATAAGTAAATAAAGAAATTGTACATAATAAATACCCTAGGAATAATAAAGACGATAATTATAGAGACAACTACAATAGAGACGACAACAATAAATAAATACAAACATATTAATAACAATAACAATAATCATAATATTCATAATCATAATCATAATAATCACAATGCCATAAGACGTAATCTCTGAATCAATAAAATTTGAATAATCATTCATACAACACAACATTAACAATAATCTTGGTAGGATTTCTCTTGTTCCTTTAATTACAAATCAGATAACATGAGCAGATAGATAGACAAAACAACGAGAGAGAGGAAATTGGTGATGGATATATATATATACATATACATCATGCAATATAGATAATCCAATGATTGAAACCAATTAGCAAAATATTGAAATTCTATAACTATGATATGCATACTTTTCGTCATTATGTAAGTGATTACGATTGAGTAGAGAAAAAAAGGCACATGTAGTTAGTGTGTCATAAGTTTGTTTTTTGCAAGTATTTAAATATATATATATATATATATATATATATATATGGGCATTTATATAATTTGAAGAAAAGATGGGCAAATAATAAGGGAGAATAAAACAAATTGAGGACATTGATAATATATAAAGCCAAGTACAAATCTCATGAATAGTGTGATGATATATATATGAGATTTATTGTGGGCACTGTACAGCAGGGGAAACAATAAAGACTAAATTTTGGAATGTACACAACGTGGTGTTCAATTAGGAAAATATACCACTCCTTAAATTTCAATATGACTAGATCAATATTAAAATATTAATGAATCAGCTTAATTAGTTCGAGAAACAATTCAGTGTGGATAGTTGTCGACTATTGCTTCAAAATACAGTAAATTAATTTTTTTTTTCAGTGTTAAAAGATGCACAACAGAGCTTCCTTCCTGTTGTTGACGTCAATCACAAACATTAATATGACATATGAATTGATGTAGCATGACTGGTTGGTTAGATGAAGAGAAACTGAAGTAAGAGAATGATTTAGTAATGTTTTTTTTAAAAAAAAAAAGATAAAACATTGAATTGAAGAAGATTTGTGTTTAGTTATATGAATAAATACAATTTCACTTACAAAACAAGATGGTGGTGATAGTAATAATAATAATAATCATAATATAGTAATCATGCAACTTATATGCCGAGAACATGTTTATGTTCGCAAATTTCAGGTGTACAGTTGACATGAAGTCTAATGACATTACAGGACTGCATAGATAGATTAAAGCAAATTGGAGTTAGTTTCGAACATACAATGAATTAATTGATAGCAAAATGTTTAAACCAGTAGTGGTTAACCATTGCTTTCTGGTATCATTTAGAAAAAAAAATTATGAGTGATAGAATTTCAATGAAACATCAAAGAAATACAATACAATCGATTTCTACTGTGTATTTTTGCAAACGACAAAATAAAAACATCAAACATTTTATTAAGAATTCATTAATTAATTAACTGAAGCAATGTCCATTTTAGTAGAATAATAGATTTTTAATTTCATTATGCAAGATAATTCTGAAAATTTTATCATTACAAGAATAAGAATATGACAAATAAAACAACTTATAATAAATATCATAATCATAATTTATAGTAACAATGAAGAATGAATGTATATTGATTTCAATACAATCGATAACAGATCTATTCAATCATCAAATATCATTGACAAGTCATAATATTTATTAAGAGTATGATACTAGAATAAAACAGTTGTCTAGTGTTCCGAAAGTGGATAACAGCTGTTTAATTAAAAAGTCAGTTGATCTTCAAATTAGACAACAGTGTTTCACAAACTTCTTATTTCTAACAATGATAACTAAGTTTTCACTGATGATTAACTCCAAATAAGAGTTACATATAGTTTTAGTCAAAAGATAAAGTTGAACAAACAAGTAAGAAGCTAAATAGTTATAAAAATGCAAAATAATCAATGAAAATCATGCATTATTGCGTATTGACTGCAGTTGAAAACATAGCTTACTAGATTCCGCTGATTCAGTAGTTTAAAAGTAACACACTCATAGTAAGATTTGAAGGCTCTAAGTTCTTGGGTGCATAGAGGTAATCGGTAGTAAACTCAAGATAATGGTTTCATTGTGACGGTATTCTCTGAGCTGGATGTTTTGGTTGTGGAGCTTTCATTGATCTTATGAAAAACACCATCAGCACAAACTTCAGACAGATATTGGTTTCATGCTAGTTGGTACTTGTCATCCTTACAGGACTCATACTCTTTGTAGGAAAATAACATGAATTATCTAGCTACATAGTATGAGTCGTTACAGCTGAGCTGTTGTAGCTGCAGCATATCTCATGTAAGAATGAGATACTAACAATTGGCAGATTACTGAGCAGTAACGGAAGATATGTTTGTTTAGTTCTGTAGTATTGATTGAATCTTGTTAATGTCAAGTCATCTAAAATAGTGATCATGTTGTAATTTGATGAACAGTATTCGATCAGGGGTTAAATTACAAACATGATATTAATCACTAATGGAAGACTAGTCATTTGTTCATGAATTTAGTCTGTACTAGTGTCCCGATATCAGGAAAAATGAATTATCCTATGTCTGAAAGCGTTCTGCGCATGACTGGCTAAAGTTAGTTTTTAATGTTACTTTTAAACATAAAAAGTATACCTTGAAATTACTAAGTTCTTTATTACGGAAATCATATGCCTATGATATAGTTCTCCTTGGTGAAGATGCTTATAAAATAGCGAGTCTTCTGACGACCATAAGCAACAATGTAAGCATGTTCGGGATGCGGTCTTCCCCGTCGAAATGCAAAATGTTGCTTCAAGATTGGGTTGCATCGGCATCTGTACTAGTGATGGAAAGTGAAGTAGTCGAACGTGTAGACCGCCTCACTTATCTCGGCAGTCTCATCAGTGTTGATGGCCTGGTGACTGACGGATCTCAGCACGGATACAGAAAGCTCGATTGGCTTTTGCCAGCCTACGTCACTTATGGCGTAGGCGAGATATCCGTCTGCTAACCAAATGACGAGTCTGCTGCGTAGCAGGTCTCTTGGTCTTACAATACGGATGCGAAAAATGATCGGTAAGAGTAGAGGATATTCATAGGTTATTAGTATTCGATTATAGATTTCTTCGAAGCATTGCACGTGTATCCTGAGACCACCGAGTAAGTAATACTGCGTCACGTATGCTCAACCTCCGACTGCCTCATCGAGCTATGTTTTGCGACGCAGGAATGGGTTGGAAGAAAGCTAGGGGGTGGCCGAACAAAAACATGGCAGAAATCCATGAAGTCACTGACAAGTAAACTAAGTCAAGTTGGTAGATGTAGACTACCCGGTTGGGGTCTACGAGATGATAGTGATCGATAGTTAGAGACCCTGAATGCCATGGCTCAAAACCATTTGCAGTGGCGCTGGTGCATTGACTCTTTGTGTTCTATGAAATTCTAACCTTCTGAATTCCTCATGACCTTTATCTTTTTCTTCTTAAGTTTATTTCATTAAATTCTACTTGTTGAATAATACTTTCGAACCGTAATCTCTCCGATCATTGCTAATACTTTTACAACCTCTACTACTATGGCATTTGAATTGACAATTACATCTCTGCGTGAATGTGGTATGGCAACTTGAAATGATATGAGTACGTACGAAGTTCTGCGTTGTAACTGGCTGACTTATTATGGAAATCACTTCAACTGACTGGTGAATATATAGCTTGTTAAACAATGAAATACATTTCTTACGCATATATGCTCTTTTATGTAATACATATATTTTAGAAGGAATATTGCAATTTACGATCAGTAGAATAATCAACCTAATCATAAAAGCAATACAGTCTTTTTATGATGTATTCGAGTGGTAAAGTTTTAAAATCAAAGAAAAAACAGAGTAAACTTTTTTTAAAAAAAAGGATTAACAGTAAAACAATTGTTAATAAAAAATTTTTTCCCCAAAAAACACAACGCCAAATCAATAAAAATCACTTTCACTCACTCACTCACTATATGCACATAAACAGGCATTTTTTCAAAAAAAAATTATACTTTCTATTCAACAAATACACATGACCCCAATAAATTATTTCAAGTAACAATAATAAAGAGAAAAAAAACTATAGAATTTCCTAATAGTTTAAGGGTCAATGATTACAGTAAAAAGAAAAAGGAAAATTTAATCGATAAGCCCGGAGTAAATTGAGAATGTTGTTAAAATATATATATACATAGATATAGATTAGTTTCATTTTATCAATAGGCAATGGAAACAGATCATAAGTTAGTTTTGTGTTTTTTTGTTAATATTATTATTATTATTAGTAGTAGTAGTAGTATTGTTGTTTTTATTATTATTGAAAAAAAGACAATAACTGAATGAGTAATTCACCAATAAATAGAACCAGTTACAACAACAACAACAACAACAAACAACTTGAAAAAAATTAGCAAGACAATAAGAGGGAAAATTTTCTGTGTATATATACACATATATGCATTTATAATATAATTGTGTACAGGAGAAACTACGGAAAGAATGAATGAGTAAAATGAGGCAAATTCAGTGTACGTATGTGTAAGTAATACATATCAATATATCTACATAGGAATGTAGTATAAGTGACAAGGGACTTACAAAAACACACACAAACATGCATTTCAACAGATAATAATAATAATAATAATAGTAATAATAACAGTTAGTAGAATATATTGTGTACAGTGAGTAGTAAGTGGCCTTATCTGACCTGACCGGACTAGGTCAACTTCAAGAAAATTAATTGTATATACATACTTTTTTTCAAAAAAAAGGGAAAAATAAACCAACAAGGAAAACCAGAATGAAACAAAAACCTATGCATGCATGCATGCATGCATACATAAAAAAGGAAGAGATAGGACATAAGTTGAACTAAGGGAGAAACAAGCATAGTAAATAATTAGCAAACAGATGGAAAAAAAAGAGGTCAACACACTTTAAAAACACAAGAGTGAAATCAAGAGACAGAGAGAGAGAGTGAGAGTGAGATAGGGGAAGAGTAGTGAAAAAAGGGTGCTACAATGTTCGCGTGTCACTTTGATTATAGACTGAGAAGAATTTCAATGAAAATTTTTTTTCACTTTATGTCCTTCTTCTCTACTGACTGTTGTGTTTTTTTTTTCATGATTATTTCTCCACAACTCACCTGTCACATAATTTGGAAGAAACACACACACACACATGCAGACAAAATATTATTAAAATCTACTACGATTATTGTATAGGAATAGAGAGAAAAAAAATGAAACGTGTCAATAACCTGGGGCTCCTATCTTTTACTTACAAATGAATGAAATATGAAAGAACAACTCTAGAGAAACAAAAAAAAACTGGGAAAAGTTCTACACTGACGTCAGTTTACTTTTTTTAACTCGTTAATTAAAAAGAAGTGTATACAACACTGAAGGAATCACATAGTTCAGAGTAGTCAGTATTGGTCAAGCGACAAGAGATTCGAATAATGCTGTTTACAGACGAGGAGTGAGAATAAACCCTATGAGAAAGTGCACTTTTTCTAAGGCTTCGGTCAATGACTTCAGTGTTTTCATTATTTTCAAATTAAATTAATTGATCTATTTTCGATGATAAAAGAAAACGTTGTCAAGAGTAAAATCCCGATTATTGTTGATATATTTAGTACAGTTGAAATATATTCTCTCTGAAAAGAAAAATAACTATGAACAATCAAAGAAACTGTAAGAAAAATGAAATCTATCAACTGGTATAACATATCGCTCAGATAGTATTCTAAAAGTTAAACGAAAAAGAAGAGCTTTATAAGATCAATTATTTTGAAATTGTAAAATTGTATCAACTCGTTAATGGATATTCAATCAGTCAATCAGTCAATCAATCAATCAATCAATCAATCAATCAATAGCAACGTAGAACCTCGTACGTACGTATATCAGTTCATGTTGCCATACCACATTAGCACAGAGATGCAATTGTT
The DNA here is from genome assembly GCA_944470395.2 of Schistosoma turkestanicum. Classification (NCBI taxonomy): domain Eukaryota; kingdom Metazoa; phylum Platyhelminthes; class Trematoda; order Strigeidida; family Schistosomatidae; genus Schistosoma; species Schistosoma turkestanicum. The sequence continues at coordinate 20,489,195 of OX103979.1, forward strand.
AATTCAAATCCCATAATAATACGGGTAGTAAAGGTATTAGCAGTAGTCGGAGAGGTTAAGATTAGAAGATATTATTCATGAAGTGGAAACTAGTGAAATACACTTAAAAAGATAAAGATAAAGTGATGAAGAATTAAAAAGTTTAAGATTTGATAGAACACAAAGAATGAATGCACCTGCGCCATTGCAAACGTTAATGGATAATAATGATCGGAACGAAAAAGCCTTAAAATTGTTTCAGAGATTATTAGTTAATGAGTGAAAATTGAACAAAAACAAATTCGATTCACATTTGAATTATACACTACACAAAGCTTCTTTTCACCATTTTCTTCAACTACAGAGTTGAATGGGTTCATTAAAAAAATTATTTACTGACTGTTTCATTTGAATGAAATACTTAAAATTAAATTGCTATTCGAAATTTTAATGCAAACAAGGCAGAGTAATGATATCGTTTGCTAATCACTGAAAATTTATAGATATATATATTATTGTTATGATTGTCTGTGTAGTACTAGACATAATAAATATTGACAGAAGTGAACAACAACACGAAAGTCAACTCAATACAATATTACAAACAAACACATGTACCTATTGTCATACGTATAAAATAACAACTGAACAATTAGACAATATTAATTAGAAATTGTAAACAACCGAAAACAATCACAACATAAACAACAACAACAACAACAATATTATTTCATAAGTTAAATCTTTTCCAATGAATCAATTGTTTATTGAATATGAATTTATATAATCATAGTAATCATATTGATATTATTATTATTACTAGTAGAGTAACCTTTTGAAAGTCAATAATGTGTCATGCATGGAAGACGTTGGTTGAATTAGGCATTATGAAGTAAGCAAAGAACAAAAGACACACACACACTCAGAAAGAGAGAGTGAGAGGCAAAGGGAATTAAACGCAGAAGACAACAATAAGTAAAAGTAAACACTTCAAAAAATGTCATAGAAGAAGGAACAATGAAAGAGACAAGTGAATCTACACTATGTGTACATATCAACATGGACATAAACAAAAGAAGCTAATTCCATGCCATAAATCCATCTGCCTAAATCGATTTATGTTGGAGAACAATAATAGAAAAAAACTAGTCGCAACCAAACATCAATGTGTTATAGTCATATTATTATTATTATTATACACAGGGCCGCAATTACTGTAAACTAATAAACCAAAAAGAATGGAAATAAAGGAAGACGGAAAGAAAAAAAAGTGGCCCGACAAAAAATAAATTAATTAGAAAAAGTATATATATATATATGTATATATATTAGCACAAACAATCAGCTCAATCGTAATAAGTAAGTAAATAAATAAAAGTAAAATTAGAGAATAATGAATATTATAGTGGAGAAAAAAGAAGTTATCCGTAGATGAAAATAACAAACAACACTATTATTATTATTATTATTATTGTCACTGTTATGGATTATTTCAAGGTAAAAATAAAAATATCAAACAAACAACCAAACTAACTAACATATTAACCCTTTGCCGACAAAGATAAGAAGATTAGTTAGCATTGAATTCGATTCATATGTATAGTAAACACTATGCAAACATTCAGTACTGCATGGACATTATAACGAACAAGTAGATTTCAATGTAGAATAGAGTGACAGGAAATTGATAAGAATCAGCAAACATGAAAAAACATTTTTTAGAAAGTATAATCGATAAAAAATGGAAATAAATAAAAACAAATCAACCTTAAAAATAGAGAATATATAAATATATAAATATGCAGAGACAGAGTGAGAGAAAATAATATGATCTTATCAGAATATATCCTCTTAAAAAGATATTTGAGAAAAAAGACGTTTCTTTACTCTTTAAGAGTAAGGGCTCAATGTTTACCCTGCCATATATATACATATATTCATATTATAATTTTATTTTAAAAACTCATATATTTGCATTATAGGATTGTGGAGATTGTTCAGTTAATTTTGAAATCATGACTCGATCAATGTTAGACTACCATTAGTCCAGAGGTTGAGCGTTCGTGGCCAAGACTGAAAGTCCTGGGTTCGATGATTCCTGAGAGTAGCAGGGAGTCGTGGTTACGCACTGCTGATGAGACCCATCCCAGGACGGAAAAACTGCTCAGTGCTTTCAGGTTTCTAATGGTTCTCTAACATTGATCAATCGATGATTTCAAAAGCCAATCATACATGCCAAAAAACAAATGGATACTTCAATAAATGAATTACTTTTGTATTGATCATGTTAAGTGAATTTTTTCAATTTCGATAATTTCTAACACAGTTGTTCGTGCATAAAGATGAGAAGTTTCATACAAAGCTAGAAACCAGTGTCTAACAATGTTTCCTAATTTTCTATATTCGTCAAATTCAAATCAATCTGTGGTACATATAACACATCCAATTAAACTTCAACCAAAACTTTTTCATTGGAATTTAAACTATTTTTGTTCAGAAAAAAAAACAAAAAACAATGAATTCATTTCATTTCACATGAAGTAAAAAACAAAGGCAATTGTTTTCAATCAAAAACAGAACACAACTGTATACAACTGTAAATAATAGTTACAGTTCAATTAAAAATAACTAAAATAAAAAAAGGAAGCATTGATTGTCAGAAAGAGAAAAAAAGCCATGACGCTACAATTAATTTAACACAGTAAATATAGAATAATATTTCAATGGTTAGATTGATGTTTCTCATCTACTTGGTATAAAACTACTACTACCACTACTACTACTACTACCAATATATATATATATATATATATATATATATATTGATGAAATTAGACCATACATGTGAATACTATTTTACGATTCGTTTTAAACAAACAAATAAACGAACGAACGACTGTATGAATGAATAGAAAAACAAATTGTAGAATTTGCAAACAAAAATATGTCTATCTTTAAATATTCATTAGAGTGAATAAATTTTTTTGGAAAAGAAAATCTCAAAGTAAAAAGAGAATAAAGTGTGAATATCATCATCATCATCGTAACGAGCAAGACATAAGTACATAGATTTAAAAATATATTAGGATATAACAATGAAATATAAACAAAGTCAAATCAAAAATGAGAGAAATAATTTATAAATGAAAAAAAAAACGAATACACTGTGTTACATAGACACGCATATACCTACTACAAATATAAACAATGTAGATAGTTTCTTTCGAGAGAAAAAATAAATGTGAACAAAAGAATACGAAGAGGAAAGAAAGGTGAAGAAGTGACAATCATCATTATCATCATCAATAATAATATTAACAATAATAGTAAGTAGTGATCTCATTATACACAGAAAGTCAATCAAATTTTTAAAAGATGCAAATTTCTTCAGCAGAATAATACAAAAACTGAATAATATTTTATTTGGAAGGCTTTGATTGTTTGCATTGTTGAATCTGAAGACTAGAAACTGGTTAGCTCCTTTTACATATATGCATTTTGAATGGATTAGTTTAGATATTGTCATAAATCTATAGTATTTGTTTGATGGCTAGCACGGACGTTTCGTCCTGTTTAGGACAGTTAGCTGTACTAAGTGTTAATTGTCCAGGCTGAGGCAAGAATGAGGTAGTTTTTTCGTTGAGATATCCTTGTGTTATACACTGAACTTTTGAATCCACATAGTCAATAATAAATCATCAACCAATTACTTAATTAACAGACAGAGAAGAGGACAGTTCCAAAATTAAAACAAAACAACTATCTATATATAATCTTCAATGAGGAATATACGCATCAGCAGTTCAGATGGTGTTACGTTATTAATTTGAAAGATGACCTTTAAAAATAAAGGATATTTATGAGTTACGATTATTTGATCACAAATGCTATTTAAAGCATTGAGTAGGCAAGCATAGCAAATCGGTTGATATAATCGTACAGCTTGATAATCAATTCGTTGAAAAGAGATCTCTTTGCCAAATTGGTGTGTATTGCCCTCCACATATATTTGAGTTCGCTCATATTTAATTTGGTTAAGCCTTTTGATTAATTTATTTAACCAAGCCATTTGTATAGCAACAACTTTAAAGGTACCATTGGTTTTTACTATTGTCTGGTTTGTATGACTGAACATCGCTTAGTGCATAAGCGCATAATTCATCCTATTCGCTTCAATATTATTCTATAAAATATTTGGATGACTCAGCCATTTCCCCATGTATCTATATGTACACTTTAATCTCATTAATTCGTTCGCCGATTCGCTCATTCGCTAGCTTTTTTGCCCTTCACTCCGTGTACCTGTGGTTTGTAGTCTATTTGTGGTGTGCCAAATAAATGTAATCAACACTTCGTATTCGCCTTCTGATTTATAAACAATGAGGAGCTATTTAGGAACGGTTGTCTGGACGAGCAGCATACGAAGTCTAAGAACACGTTGGATACCGGCCGTCACGAAACTAATGAGAAACACCTAGCACCATAGGTGTTTTGAAAGTTTACATGTCAAGAAATCTTAATGCTCAGAATTATATATTCTTGAATGAAAAAATGTAATAGAAGGAGAGAATATAATGACTGACTAAATAACTTTAAAAGGAAAAAACAATCTCACAACTTTATTGATTTAGGGATACAAGCTATATGAAGTTGACTATATTTGATAATATGTGATAGATAATAACATCGGTGGATGGGGGAGGGGGTAAATTATGAAAATTCTTTAGTATTCATTCGTTCGTGTATGAGTGGACCTACTTTAAGGTTAGGTGCGAATTTCTAGATAGAAAGTGGAGAAGGGATGAACACCAGAAATGACTGGATCTCTAATCACTCCTTACCTAACCTGAAATGGTAACTAGAGTAAAAATAGTATCGTGGATACTATCTTCAACGTGACTAATAGGTAGTGTACGGCAGAGTGTAGTCTGGAAGTTACTACTGTAAAGAAGAGCGCTGGGTCCGAATGTATGGTGCAATTGGAACACGTGACGGGAAGTGACCAATAATCTGTTTACTTTTCACATAAGTCTAAAGGTAAGGTGTACACATCTTGTTAGTAGACAGTCTCTCTTAAATACACTATTATTCCATCTGGTCTGAACTTCCTCTTACATCACATTCGGATATATATATGATGAGAAGACAGAGTTGATCTGAAAAATATGATGTATTTGATCTATACATTTTGAACAGTCTGGTCACACATGACAAGGTGTTTTATGTGGAAATTAATAAAGGTCAATTCAATAAAAGTTCAAACAAACATAAAGTGATAATTGTGAATAAAGGATAGAGAAAAAATTGGCATAGTATAGGAAACCATAAAATGGCTTAAAGATTATGAGGGAGAATTCAGTGTTAAGACGAATTGTATGTATGTGTACAGAAACAGCGCCTTTGAACTCGCGAACAGTCAAAGCTTCTATAAATTCGTCCTTTGCAATTTTTACACAACGTTTTCAAGGTTGTATTGAAGTTAGCCCCGCTTTAATTATGAACATGGTTTCCTATTTCCCACTTTTACCGGATCATTCGACAATAATTGGTTTTAAAGCCATCTAGGGACATGTTCCATAACCCTTAATTGGATTGTTTAATTACACTTCCCCATGTTTATGCGTCCACAAAGACATGTTAATAGATAAATGGAATGGGGTGCGACGTAATCGCTTGTGAAATATCTAGGCCTACGTGGAATCGCTGGCTAAATACTTTTAATTACAACAAATTTAAGAAAGGTGGAGCGATGGTGGTCGTAGAGTGATGTAAATCTTTTTCTACGCTGCAGAATTACAAGGTTTTGGAGATAACTGACGTTTATACATGTTTATAAAGTTCATTGGGTAACCGTTTAATAGCAGTGTCTTCTTCAAACCTATCTGTAAAGCATATTCTACCCTGGTAATTTTTAAGCCATTTTATGGACCAGGCTAGTGAGATAAAACCTAATGTTTTCCATACTATATTAATTATCTTTCTATCTCGCATTTATTTACCAACATTACTTAATGTTTATTTGAAATTTTATTGAATTGACCTTCATTTAAATGCCTTAACAAGTGTGTAGCTAGATCAATTCTATCTTCTCATTGCTAAGATAGCGAATGACTAATGGTCAATAAGAAATGAAGGTCATAAGGTAACCAATGGTCATTTATTTCTGCGCATAATGTAACAGTGGGTATGTGATATTTTAAATTGAAGGAGTTTTGTATGGATTAATTTAATTTGTAGGTTGCATTCATCATTGATCTTAGTTGCAAGTACGATTAGAAATCAGGAAGCATTGGACAATTGAACGCTTAATAAACATTAATTATGATAAATTTCTCATAAATGAGATTAACAATTAAAAATGGAATTAATGATAAGTGGAATGAATTTATTGCAAGTGAATATCTATCTATCAAAAATTCTCGTTGATAAATTCTACACTACATGATTATCATAAATTCATTTAAAAGATTTTATTGTAAAACTTTAATTATTTATTAATGTTTATAAACAAGGTAAAAAAAGATATTTAAGTTTCAGTCAGTTACAACGTAAAACTTCGTACGTAAGTACATCAGTTCATGTTGCCATATCACATTAGCACAGAGACGCAATTGTCAATTCAAATCCCATATTGATATATTTAAGTTTAGTCGAATATATCAAAGTTCATATTGATCAGTATAACTTGCTTTAATAATTTAATATAGCCCATAAAATTAAATCATCACCTAGTTGATTAAATCAACACAATTTAGATTAAGTGAAATAGTAGAAAAAAAAATAATGTAATTATCTTGTATTAGAAATATAGACTTACTTTTGTATCTCGATTAAATTCCGCAGTAGTTTCTTCTTCATTGACAAAAGTATCAAGTGGTAATTCCAGTGAATAAATTTGACCATGACTATCTAGTTGAAGGAGATCATTGCCAACTTTTAAGTCTAATCCATTACTAGAAATCTAATAAAAGAATAAAAGAAAAGAATTTTGTTTTTAGGCGAGAAAATAGAACAAATTACAATCACTCAATCAATTAACAGCAACGTAGAACTTCGTGAGTACGCACGTACATCAGTTCAAGTTGCCATACAACATTAGCGGAGAGATGTAATTATCAATTCAAATCTCATAGTAATAGAGGTAGTGACAGTATTAGTAGTAATCGGAGAGATTAGGGTTAGAAGCTATTATTCAAGAGATAGAAGTGATGAAGAATCCAGAGAATTGGGACTTGCGAGAACACAAAGGATACATGCACCTGCGCCATTGCTAACAGTTTTGAGTCATATCATTCAGGGTCTCTAACCATCGATTATTATCATCTCGCAGAACCCAACCAGGTAATCGACACCTACCGACATGACTCAGTCCACTTGTCAGTGACTTCATGGATTTGTGCCATGTTTTGGTCTGGCCGTCCCTAGCTTTCGTCCACCCTATTAACTACGTCGCAAAACATAGCTCGACGAGGCAGTCGGTGGTTAGGCTAGTATTCATAAAAGTAAGTTATGGTGTAATTGATAAAAAGTCCAAAATTAGGGGTTATCATTCTATGATGATGATTATTTTTTCTCCAACAGATGTAGTGATAGATGTGTGTGTGTGTGTATGTATCTATATATGTATGACACAAGTATACTTTGTGTGTGATTTGAATGATTTAAAAAAAAGTAATAATAAGTAATTTAATGCAAATCCAATCCAATGATATTTTCCCATTAGTATGATAGAAATCTTCTGAAAGTTTGTAATTGATTTTCATCTATCACAACATAACGGTTACACTAAATATTTTGATATACATCATGTGCAATGAAAAAAACTAAAACAATTCTCTATCTGATAAACATATTTAGACTAGAAAAAATAAAAAAAAAAGCCTACACATATATACATACACCTTGATTCAAAAATTATTTATTTCTCATGAATTTATTATGCTCAGTGTCATTGACAAGATATTAAAAATGCTTGAAAAAATAATTGTCTATATCTATAATAATTATAACAAACAGTAAGTAGGCTAACAGAATAGTGAACATTTATTGCTTGATAAAATTTAGGAGATTTTTTTTACTCATTTGTGATATATATATATATATATATATATATATATATATATATATATATATATATAACAGAAGAAATATTCCTTTTAGAGTGAATAACACAAAACCAAAACGAGATAATAAGTTTTCATTTCATCAAAAAATGTCAATTTCATTGTGAAATGTAGATTTAAGAAAAAAGAAAACTAACTTTAAAAAATAAATGAAGATATTCATACTAAGAAAAGTATTGATGTTCATCATCATGGAATCTACGACATTTTGTCTCAAATTAACAATATCAAATGTGTTATGAAGTATTATAAACTATTAAAAAAATTAAATTGATGTCTGTATTCAGTCGATGATTTTTATCAACTACCATTTAATCAAGTTTTGTCAAGTCAAGTCTGAATTCGATTAAAGAAGCATTTTGAGATGGTGGAGAAAATTTGTAGCTCAGGTGAATGATTGCGGTGGTGTTTCGTGCTCTGAGCTGGATGTTATGGTTTTTAGTCAACAGTAACCAAACAAGATCGAGGTTCACAGAACAAGCTACGGGTCAAACGTGAAGAAATTCAAATACCTTACTATGTGTGCTGATGATGTTGTTCAGAAGAACAATGAAAGCTTCACAATCAAAACATTCAGCTCAGAGAACGAAACACCACCACAAGAAGCATTTTTCTAAGAAGTGATTTTGTGACCAAGTTCACAAGGACATGTTTTTCTTCAACATTCTGTATTTCATCATTCATATTCCAATGACAACAACAACTGTTAAATTAATACGTTGATAGAAGGTATTCTACATAAACAAAGAACTAATAAATATTATCTAAGGATATTTTTCAAAACTCCAATTTGTTAAGAAGGTTGATGATACAAGAGTAGTAAGACATAAAGTCGCCAATCTAACTTTTGAAGTTGGAGTTGTATTGTTGACTGCATCAAAGTGCAATGATTTTAAAGTTTTCTGATAAGGAAAACTAGAATTTTTAATCGTGTTTATTATTTATATAACATGAAAAAGCTTAGAAAAGAGTGACTAGTGGTCTTATATCAAGGAATTTTTAAGGCCAATCCTATGACGAATGGAATCAACTTGCTTTTTTCTGTTGTATCATCTTTTAAAATCTTTCATGTAGAAAACACTAATTACTGTCTGTTTCTCAGAAAGATGTTTGTAGTGGATAACATGATGAATATTTGGAAAAGAACAACCTGACTTTTATTGAATTTTCAGGGACATTAACTTGTTTACTTATTTTTTCCTCTGTAATTTTGTATTATTGTTGTTTAAGTACAACGCAATTTGTTTTTTGGCTTATTTAATAATTATGATAACGAATTTAGTTTGTGTGTTTATGAATAAATATGTATATACTTTGCATTGTAAACTATGCTAACCTGAATTGTATACGTAATATGACCGAAATGGTATGTTATCAATTTTGTTTAGAATTCTACAGTAGATGACCTTAGTTAATGACTATTGATTGTAATTGAACTTATAAAGTATGTGACTTGAACTCGATCATCTAAGACAAAACAGAAAAACTAACGCTGAAACAAATTACGTGGATAGATCGTGCACGTCGTAAAGAGTCATTACGGAATTTAAGACAAATAATTTGTTTAAGGTTTGGCAGTTTTTGTTTTGTGATCAAAACTATCTTTAAAAATCAACCCCTATATAAACGGTCAGCGTGGAATCATATAAATAACTACCTCAAAGTCCTAGTGATGAAAATATGATAGATATTATCAATAGTATTAGGTAGGCATTGCTGAAGAGTTCAAGTTAGTTTTAAACAGCTATTCATAGATTCTCAAAGACCTTCTCGACGTAACATCAGTCTGTAACGAGAAATATCCGCATTCAGATTAAACTGGTCTTCATAAACCATGTACATAAGAATGGATAAATCAAGCAACCTTACTATACTGCAGTGGTCTGCTTGAGAACTATGATTACTGGTAAGAGACGTTAGGTATAAGAACTGAGAAACGATTAAAATGGAGCGGGTGTTTTTAGATTTTTAGTTCTGGCATCGCGTCATATAAACCCCTTCGCTCTGGACTTACTTTTTAGTCTTTCTTATCACTATTATTATTAAATCACCCCAGACAGACAGACAGATACAACGCAGAAATTCGTACATAAGTACATCAGTTCAGGTTGCCATATCACATCAGCACAGAGACGTAACCGTCACTTCAAATCCAACAGTGATAGAAATAATAGAAGTATTAGCAGTAATGGAGAAGATTAGGGAGCAAAGATATGATTCGAGAAGTATAATTCAGTAAGATAAATTTATAAGGAGAAAGGTAGAGATTATGAGGAAGGCAGAAGCTTAGAATTTCATAGAACACAAACAGTGGATGCACCTGCGCCATTGCAAACGATTTTGAGCCATGTCGTTCAAGGTTTCTAACCACCGGTGACTATCGTCTCGCAGACACCAACAAGGTAGTCTACATCTACCAACATGACTCAGTCCACTTGTCAGTGACTTCATGGATTTCTGCCATGTTTTGGTCTGGCCGCCCCTAGCTTTCTTCCGACCTACTCCTACACTGCAAAACATAGCTCGTCGACGCAGTCGGTGGTTAGCCATACGTAACACATGTCCCAACCACCTCAACTGATGAAGTTTCAATGCTTCATCTATTGTTTGCCATCCTTACCTAGAACTCGTTTTCTAACGATAGCATTGATTACTCGGTCATCCCAGGATACACGAACAATGCTTCGGATAAACCTATGATCGAAGACTAGTAACCTACGAATGTCCTCTACTCTTAACGGCCATGTTTCGCATCCATATAGTAGTGTAGTGCTGTGGTGCGAACTACTTATAAGTAGTATATAGCGTGAGTGTCAACGTAAAGTCTGGTAGCATAATATGGGGGGAAGATCAAGAAAGGAAGAGTCAGAAAACAATGGAATTTGTATGAAACCCATGAATAGTGACAATGGATTGATGTTTGGCAGCAGGAACAGTCCAGTTCCATAGGATGAACTGATCTTTTGCAAATGAACGATTTACGATATGGTTTTCCGATTTTACTGACTAACTCTGTAATTTTCGTTAAATACAATTCGGTTGCCCCACCTGTGTTCTCATTCACTACATTTGGTGTCGCTGCCTGCTCGAAGGAAGGGGCTCCCGTGGCCGAAGGAGTTGCAGGACGGAGGTTGGCGGAGCTTCCTGGAGGAGTTTGGGGCCACGGTGGAGCTGGTGGGGGCCTGGGGCGGAGTTGACGGTGCTGGGGACGCTGCGGGGAGGTGAGGCGAAGGCGGTACACGACAGCCTGGACGGTGCCACCGAGGAGACGGCGTGGGAGACGGTCACCGGGCGGCTGATGATGGAGTTCGACAGCCCAGCGGACAGGGAGGAGGCGCCGCAGAGGTTCCTGTTGGCGCGGCTGTCGGCCGATGGTGACCTGTTGGTGCTTGCTGTGGAGCTCACCGGATTGCGCCGTGAGGAGTGGGCGGGGCACAGTCTTTGGCGTCGCAATTTATCGAGTGTGTGCCTGCCGCCGTGTTCCAGCATCGGGAACTTGTAAACGCTACACGTTGGATAGATTCCGTATCCATTCCAGACCAGTGATCAAGAGCGATGACCGAAGTTGTAATCCGGCATATTGTAGCGTGTCACGGAATACGGAAGGTGATATTAACTGACCAGGGGCTCTGTTTTGAAGGACTACGACGACAGCTTATTAAAAGGGGGGACGAGTGTAGTGCTGTGGTGCGAACTACTTATAAGTAGTATATAGCGTGAGTGTCAACGTAAAGTCTGGTAGCATAATATGGGGGGAAGATCAAGAAAGGAAGAGTCAGAAAACAATGGAATTTGTATGAAACCCATGAATAGTGACAATGGATTGATGTTTGGCAGCAGGAACAGTCCAGTTCCATAGGATGAACTGATCTTTTGCAAATGAACGATTTACGATATGGTTTTCCGATTTTACTGACTAACTCTGTAATTTTCGTTAATTACAATTCGGTTGCCCCACCTGTGTTCTCATTCACTACAGTAGGACAGAGCGAACTGCTGCACAGTACACTCGTCCTTTGGTTAACAAGCGGATATCTCGCTTGCGTCATAAGTGACGCAGGTTGGCAAAAGCCAATCGAGCCTTCTGTATCCCAGCTGAGATTTCGTCGGTCACCAGGCCATCAGCACTGATGAGACTCCCCAGAATTAAATCATCCCAATTATTTTATTATTCGCCTCGTCATATAAATATGGTGTGTAAAAAAGTATTTTCCTGTCAAGCATGACAGAATAACTACCAGTTGATAATGCGAGGAATTTTTATTGTAAATTGTAAAATCTGTGACATTTTAAATCGAATAGAATTATCTTCGTTAAAAAAAGAATCTGAAAATAAATTCAAAGTAATCTACATTATTGTTAATTATTTTCCATTGAAGAAATACATTTTTTTCTGTTATATCCACAAAAGTTGTTATTTATGTCATCCAGCTCCTAAAAATTTGTATGTATATGTATATGCGAGATGGGTATCGAGAAAACTTAAAAGGAATGAATGAAGGAAAAAAAGGGAGCAATGGTTTACATGTATTATTTATAATGTATTTTGATAAACGTTAGTACCATGTTGGCAAAAATACCAAATAAATACACATATGTACGTAAATACTCAAAAGGACAATGAAATTATCAATATGGTGTTGTGGTGAGTGTTGAGTTTGATTGAAATCATGAAGAGATGTATGTTAAATTAACAAAGATAAATAATTGAGAAAAAAAGAGCAACTAGTTCAGCGGTAAAAAATTAACTTATTAGTCTAATGGTAGCAGTAGTTCATGATATGATGAAGATTTGCAGTTCAGGTAGATGATTTCGATGGTGATATGTCCTCTAAGCAAGACGGTTTAATTGCAAAGGTTTCATACGAAACCGATCAAACAATTAAATAAGGCCATAGGTTAACAAACTAAGTTACTCAACGTGAATGCAAGAAATAAATAAAGGCGACAAAATCTGCGAAAGCAGACAACTGAAAACAAGAATACCAGGACAAAAAGGTAAAATACTCGTGGTATTATGGAAAAGCGCTATAGACGTTAATCACTATCAGAATGAAAGTTATGCAATAGAACCGTCAAGCTTAAAAAACACCAAACTACTAAAAGTAGTAATTTTCCAATGAAATCTCATAAATACATTATTGAGATTTATAACATTAAGTCTCTTTATCCGATTGTTTGAATGGTTTAGTTCATCAGTTAGACGGTAACTAATGATGATAATACCAATATTGTTCAAATTAGATAACATAAAATATATTGTAGTATAAATAGACTGAAAGTATAACACTGCTATCTAGAGAGTATTGATCAATTAGTTTTCGATTCGCATTCGAGAATGTTGTCCTATGTTTTCACTGCTGAGTGGTACAGTCTCTAGGAGGATGTGTAGTAGACAAAAAAAGAAGTTTATTCAATCCTATGAGCGACATTTATTTTACGGAATCAAGAGATTGCTAAAAAAGTACCTAAGGGACCTACTGTAACAGACTATGCGATTATAGAATCAAATGATGATATATATGAACAATTAAATAATGGATTAATCTAATGAACTAAATATTTTTAAAATAAAATAAAACAAAATTTCCCAGTGAATATGCAATCAAATTATTTGATAAAATAATAAATCATTATCGAAAGATTAACTTAAAAAAACCGTAACTTATTTATGAAGTACAGATTTATGTAGTTAGTTTCAAAGAAAGATATTGATATGAGAGTTGGTGAAATTATCTGGCTGCCAGAATTCAGTCATGCGAATAGAAATAAGTTATACATTAACAATCAAGGCCACCATCCTAGTGTCTAAAAAATCACTCAGATCCGATTAAGTTCATCAATACTGTTTTGAGTAGAGAAATTCAAATCCAGGGAAAAAATATTTTCATAAATGATTTACAATTTTTTAACTAGTCTGAATTGAGTAGGTTCGAAGAGATTAGTTATCAGTGAGGAAATACAGCGTTATTTTTAGATAGTAAGAAATGAGACAGAAAAAATGTAGCAATTCATTAATTGGTAATTTTTTCAAATTTGCCCACAAGATGGAAAACAACTCGAGTGTTTGTATGTAACAACACGTAAACATTTGATTATTGTCACTGTGACGAATAAATCCACAAACTTAAATCTGTATCAATAAATCTTATACTTTGAATATCTGATTCATTCTGACCAAACTTACTTAAATCTAACCAAAAAAAGCAAGAAGAAAACACTGTATAAATTCGTTTTTCTCATACATATTTTTTTTGTTTATTTATCGTAAGCTTTTAACAAAAGCTGCCTTTTAATGATTGAATTGTGTACGTTTTGTGTCCTGTCCAGTCCTGTCAACACCACCACCACCGTCAACAACAACACAAAAGAATGCAATGCTAAATACGAAATGTTCTTTTTTTTCTCTGTATTTTATTCCTCATCATCATCATCATCATCATCCATTAAATGATGAAATGAAATAAAGAGAAAAAAACCATTGACTATTGTTCATTATCATCCATCCATTGAGTAATGTATATCACATTAAGAGAAAAAAGTATAACTTTAACTAAAAGAAAAAAGCCATTGGTTATGTCGAGAAGATATATCACAAGTTATTAAGAGACAAAAATCCATGTACAAGCCATATATAGATATACAAATAAGGAAAGACAAGAAAGGGGATAAAAAAAAAGAATAAAATCAATCTTCACTCGAAGAAACACTTATCAGCTAGGACCAATATATATGTGCAGCATATATATATATATATATATATATATATATATATATATAATTCTCATATTAAGACATTATTTTTCTTCTAAATAGCTAATCATTCTTTATCATTAACATCAACATCATCATTACAATAATACTAAGAAACATAGTTCTAATATTGAAGGACAGCAGTCATTGATTCATAAATCAAATCATTAATTGTTCTTTGTGTAAAGTACTACTAAATTGTAGAACAAACAGAAAAAAAATAGTGAAAAATAATTATGCAAAAAAAAGCTATAAAACGTCATAACCAAAAGTGTATGCGCATGTATGCACAAATTATAGGAACATGTATTCAATCATAGAAATAGTGATGATCAAACAATCATGTCAGAACATGGATAAACGAGATAATTGGAAATATATGTACACATATATTGTATATATAATGATAGAGAAAAAAAACAAGTCAAACAGTAGTTAAATTACTCATTATTACTAAGACTGCTTACTTAAAAACACGATCAAAAATCAATGGAATACTTATCAGCAATAAACAGGAACATGACGATGATGACGATGATATGTGTGTGTGTGCATGAAAGAGAGAGTGAGAGAGACAGAGAAAGTGAGAAAATTATTATTTAACGAATAAGCGCAAAATGGAGGCGATAAAGAGTAAACACTGATGAATAATATGGAAAAATAAGCAGATTTTCCCAAATACCTATCGAAGCACTTCCAAATACAAATACTTAAGTGTAAATATTTTGGCTTTATATTATTACTGACAAGACAAGCAATGAAATAGTGGGGAAACAAATAGGTACCTTAAAAAGAGAAAGGTAGTGAGTAAATAGAGAGGAAGTTGGTGCTACGAGTAGGAAGGACAATAAAACAACAAAGCCTATTCTTCAGTGATACAAATGAAAGCCAGGTAGCTTTCAAGTTGTTATCAATGTCTTCTTCAAGAAATATACTTTCCTCGTCAGAAAAAATAGGAAGACAAACACAGATAAATGATAATGACAATAATTGATAACAAAAGTATTGTTTAGATTCACATAGTATGTTATTTTCACTCAATGTCCCAAAATTCACTATACATTATGTATGATGATGATAATTTTACCATAGTGAATTGCTAGCTTAGTTTTATGCATTATGAGGTCACTTATACTTAAATTTGAAATAAATCATTGAACTAATTTATTGTAGGTAAAGAATAGAATTCAATGTAATTAGGATGTATATTTCTGTCAGTAGTTGTGAATATCTTGAAGCGTGATGTTCACAACTAACAGGAACATACTATCAATGCTTTGGATTGTCCTGAGCCATAGAAATTGAGTGCATCAACTTCCTTACTTCTCTTGGAAGTCTCATTAGTCCTGATATGATGGTGTCTGGTGGAATCTTAGTACGGATTCAGAAAGCTTGACTGACCTATGTCAACTTACATCACCTGTGGCTTAGACACCATAGGTCTACAGACTTGATGACGAATTTACTATGCAGCAGTTTGCTTCATTCCGAACAATCGGTGTAAAACGTGGCCATTAGGATTGAATGACATAAGTAGATAACTAGTGTTCGATAATATATATCTCCGAACGTAAGCTAGGATCGGTCGGCAAAACCGAGAAAACACCAATCCATAAAGTCTGACAATTGGGCTTAGCCATATTGACAAGTGTAAGCAATTGAGTTAGGGTCTACGTGGCTAATGTAAGTGACGGTTATAAACTTTGGATAACGTGGCTGACAATTGTTTGCAATTGAGAAGGTACATTCATTTTTTGTCTTCATAAAGGATCTAAGTCAGTCAGTCAGTCAGATGCAAGATGTACGTAAGTACATCAGTTCATGTTGCCATAAGACATCCGCACAGAGATATAATTGTCAATTCAAATCCAATAGTAGAAGAGGTAGTAAAGGTATTAGAAGTAATCCGAGAGGTTAGGATTAGAAGGTATTCAAGAAATATGTTTCAGTGAGAAAAGTTTAAAAAGTCAAAACTAGAAGGGCTGAAGAACCCAGAAGATTAGGATTTGAGAGAACACAAAGAATAAATGCACCAGCGCCACTGCAAACGGTTTTGAGCCATGTCATTCAAGGTCTCTAACCGTCGATTATTATCATCACGCGGACTCCAACCAGGTAGTCGACAACTACCGACATGACTCAGTCCACTCGTCAATGACTTCATGCATTTCTGTCATGTTTTGGTTTGGCCGCCCCTAACTTTCTTCCAATCTATTCCTACACTACAAAACAAAGCTCTTTGAGGCAGCCGGTGGTTAGGCATACGCAGCACATGTCCCAACCACCTCAACTGATGAAGTTTCACCACTTCATCTATTGCTCTCCCATCCTTACCTAGTACTCGTTTCCTAACGACAGCATTGCTCACTCGGTTGTCCCACGGTATACGAGCAATGCTTCGAAGACACCTATGATCGAAAACCAGTAACCTACGAATATCTTCTACTCTCATTGGCCATGTTTCACAACCATAAAGTAAGACGGAGCGAACCACTGGACAGTACACTCGTCCTTTAGTCAGCAAACGGATATCTCGCCTACGCCATAAGTGACGTAGGTTGGCAAAAGCCAATCGAGCCTTCTGTATCCGAGCTGAGATTTCGTCAGTCACCAGGCCATCGGCACTGACGAGACTACCAAGATAAGTGAGGCGGTCTACACGCTCGACTACTTCACTCCCTATCACTAGTTCAGGTACCGATGCAACCCAGTCTTGAAGCAACATTTTGCATTTCGAGGGAGAAAAACGGCATCCCGAAAATGCTTGCATTGTTGCTTAGGGTGGTCAGAAGACTCTACATTTTTTCAGCGTCTTCATCAAGTAGGACTATGTCATCGGCATATTCTAAGTCAATAAGCGAGCCACCTGGTAGAAGGTCTACTCCTGAAAATTCAGACGAGGATAAGGTTATGTCTAGGAGCATGTCTATGATAAAATTAAACAAGAATGGAGAGAGTGGACATCCCTGACGGACACCACTTGATGTAGAGAATTCCGGTGACAGTTCGCCATAAGCCCTCACTCGACCAGTGGTGTTCGAGTAAGGGGCTTGTATAAGGTTAATGTACTTCTGTGGTACACCTTTCAATGACAGACACTGCCACAGAACCTCACGATCCACTGAGTCAAATGCCGCTTTTAGGTCCAGGAACAGAACCATTGTCGGGCGTCTAAATGTGTGTCTATGTTTCAGGACCTGACGTAGTGTGAAAATGTGGTCTATACAACCACGTTCCGGTCGAAAAACAGATCGGTTTTCTCGAGTCTGCTCTTCACGAGCTTTCGTTAAGCGTCGAAGTATTATTGAGGACAATATTTTAGATACTATATTAGTTAGACTGATTCCCCTGTGATTGTCACAAGAAGACTTTTGTCCTTTCTTATAGATTAGGACAATCAAGGATTGAGACCAGTCGGACGGGATTGCGTCCAGTTCCCAGATTCTACCTAACATCTCAGTCAACCTAGCTGCTAAAACTGGACCACCATACTTAAATATCTCAGGGGTCAGTCTATCAGGACCCGCAGCTCGCCCTCGCTTCAGATTTACTAAAGCTTTTTCAACTTCATGTAGACTAGGGGGACTTACGCCATTCAGGATGACTGGAGATCGTGGGTAACTGAAGAGTGGCTCGAGGCCAGTTGAACTGATCCCTAAATAGTTCTGCCCATCGATCCAGTCTCCTGGACTGAGAATAAATAATAGTCCCGTCATTTTCCGGAATAGTCTCACTTATATTTAACTTCCTAATACCAGTTTCCTTGATAAGTCGGAAAAGTTGTCTACTGTTGCCGATCGCCGCTGCCTTTTCCATCGCTTTTGCTTTCTCCCCCCACCACTGTTCACGGTCGTTGCGTAGGCTTTTTATCAGTCTGCGCCTAAGCTGACTCCGCTCCTCATCGCCCTCAGAGCCAGGTGGGATGAGTTTTCGAGCATCCATCAGTTCGGTAGATGCTATTGAGATCCACGGCTTCATCCTAACCTTATGGTTTACCTTACTAGCAGATATCACTGCTGTTTCCACAGCCTTTTTGATATCATACCAACCTGCTTCTGGATGGGAATCGCTTACATGGTTGCTTAACTCTCTTTCTAGTTGCTCCTGAAATATTTTCTTAGTTTGATTATCATTAGGTAAAACCCTAAGAGGCTTTCTTACGGTGTCTTTCCTACGCCCAGTAAGCTTCAAACAAATACGCGCTCACACTAGGGCATGATCTGAATCTAAACATGTGCCCCAGAACGAGCGACAGTCTTCTATCGAACCCCTCCATCGGTGGCTGATGGCGATGTGATCTAGTTGCGTCCAACGTTGAGACGACTTTGGAGGTCGCCAGGTCAACAGATGCTTTTCCTTATGCCTAAAGTTAGTGTTTGCTAAGAATAGGCGGTTATCTGAGCATACTTGCAACAGACCGTTGCCATTGTCTGTCCTCTGAGTCGCACAAGCGACTATCTACTGGGATCCAGTCAAGGAGAGATTGTTCAGCTCTACCACTCAATGCTATGCCTACGCCAGCAAGACCCCTGGAAGCAGCATCAGGGCTTCCAGATACACGAAGAGTAAATCGAGCTGCTTCTTTATTTTGACTAGGAGAAATCAGATAAATAATTTTACTAGGATCCTGTATACGCGTTTCTGAGACACAGCATACATCGATGGCACGAGATTCTAAAGTCCTAGCTAATGAAGCCTGTTGCCCTATTTGACACAATGCCCGTACATTAAAAGCTCCGACATGTAGTCTAGAACGGGGTTTAAAAAAACCAGGAACGACGTTTCGTGAACTCGCTTCGTCTGCATTGGCGGTGCAGTGAGATAAAGGAATGTGAGTAGAGTTCGTTGTGGAGAGAAGAGAGGTGTGTGTGGGTGTAGGAAGGATTTGATTTCGACTAATTTGGTCTCATGTGCTGTTACGGGTATGAGGGCGGTTATCACTTCCCGGCTGCCCACACCGTGGAAGGTTGTTTCTTGAGGGACCTGAAAAGGAAGATAGATTAGTGTTGGTCTTGGAGACCTGGGAGCGTGACCGCAGAGTCCAAGGGACAACTGCTTGATTCCGGTCACGCACGGCCTTTTTATGAAAGGATTTTTGGGTATTAGCTCCGCTCTTAAAGGCTCTTAGTGGGCACCCTTACCCAAGGAGACAGAAACCTGTGAGGTAAGATGAGGTGTGAAATTTTTAGGGTCGACCTTTTCTAACCCTTCCTTCATTGTGAGAAGGCAGCATCGCTGCAGATGCTGGTTATCCGAGGGAAACACCTTACTGCTGTCACACCCCTCTGCAGTCAGCAGTACGACTTCGCCCTCAGACTTTGGGTAGTTGCTTTTAGTCTCATCGTTCTCCAATCGACCTGCCTGGCATGGTAGAACCTTCAGGGACACATGTTCTAGCCAGTATAGCTCGGTTGGGTCATCACGATAGGCAAGCCCGACCACCACGTCAAGGCAGCAGCTACGGTCGGGAAAGGATCTTAGTACGGAGATCTCATTATTCCCCTTTTTCTGTATCGAATCTTTTCTACTACTACTGCTATTACTGATACTGTTGATAGTATCACTATTACTCTGGAATTAATGTTTTAAGTAAAGTCACCTCGCTGTGCGAATGTAGCTTAGCAAATTGAACCGATGTACATATATCTTATACATTTATTGAGTTAAACACAAACATTGATATAAAAAGGTATTTAATTTTTAAGTACTAGACGAAATGAATTTGTGAGTAAGCTGGGATACTTCCTGAATGGCCAAGTTCAATATGATTTACTTAGGTCTAAACCACAAGGGAGTGGAGCAACGTCAACAGATGCAGTATCATGGTAGCCGGTGACCAACATTATGTTCACACGCCATTTTTGCCTACGAGTGTTGGAGCCCATGTGCATCGTTGGTTTGAGATCAGGAATTTCGGACTTACTTAGGTGGATCCCTAGAACCTATCAACCCAATCTAAGCGCCGAACACTCGCCTTTCGTCCAATCAATTATTTAAGCAATACCCCAGCCATTAGAAGGCAGTGAGTTGAACTTCCATGGCAACGCGTCTACACACATGGCCATATCAAAGCATTTTGAGAGAGCACATTCTCCTGTAGCAATTTCGATTAGCTATATTAAAATAGCAGTACAGTTTACTTTGAAACGATCTATTCGTTGACAGGACTACTTTTATTATGAGATGAACACTTGTTTTGAACGGAGCAATAGCTTAATAGTAAGAGTTCACAGCTTTCAACCGAAACGTTAAGCCTCCAAATTTATTCCATTCCGGGAAACCTTCACATAAGTAGAATGTGACTCAAAGTTAAGTAAATAAACCTGGGCTTGACAGATGAATTATAAAATACTGTTATTTTAATCAAAAAAGTTACCTAATTTAGTTGACAGTAAATCCAAAAAAATTTGTAACTGGAATAAGATTATAAAACAAATAAATCTGTGCTATTGTGTGATTTTGAACCATTTCAATAATAGCTACAGACTTTGTTGAACATGTTAACACGTAAGCTTGGGACCATTGAAATGGCTCGATTTAACGGTCAATGGCTACATGAAACGATGGTATGTTTTGTTAAGGGTCCTTCAGTCTTCATTCACTCAATACTGTACATCATTTAACTTATGTAGGAAATACATAGAAAATATGTTTTAAACATTTTAATTGATGAAGAATCAATCAGACTAACCAGTTCTATTCGTATTATTCAGTGCATAATTCATAACTACAGAATAATGCACGGAAAACCAACACGCGATAAACTCGATCTTTTGATAAGGAAACGGGCAACCAGTCTTCTTCATTGATGGGACTAAGTGAAAAAAAATTTGATCGTTCTTTTGTAATGATCCTAAGATTACACCAACAACAAACTTATGTGACATTGAATGAGACTAACAAAATCAGTCAAGTGGTTGGCCAGCATTGTGTTTCAATTGTAACTCAAACAAAAATAAACAAATTAGACCAGGTAATGAGTAACACTTGTATGTTAATTAATACAATATATATACTATTAGTTACTATGTAGACTGTTATAATATTAGAATTTCGACAACATCCCTTTAAAATTCAAGATGAAAAAACAGTAATTAGAAACAAGTAAACAAAATTTACGTTTGTTTTTTTTAAAACATAAGAAAACCAGTAATTGTTTCGCCTTCTTTTTCTATAAAGAAGAATGTTTTTTTTGGAAAACAAACTGATTTAAACTATTCATGATTGTACATGTGATACAGGGAAGTTAGACACAGCAACCATCATTATCAATCATCTTTGACAATATACAACAACAACAACCGTAGCAGTAACCGGAAAAAGCAGCAGAAGAAGAAGAAGAACACGATGGACATGGACAACAACAGTTCATAGAAAAACACTGCATGTAAATGCCTACATTTTTAAATGTATTAATTACTGGAAATTCTGTACCTTTTTTCAGGAAAAAAAACAACCAAAAAAACGAGTTTTTTTGTGACAGTTACTATGTCTACTATTAGAACTAGTGGATATGAGAGATTGTGATGGAAGAGATTAAAAGAAAATATACCAGGAAATAGGTGTTCCGTGATTGTGAACAGTAAACTTGTTATGATTATTATTTTTATAACCATTAGAGAATTAAAAAATGAACAGTGAATATAGTAGTACAATTAGCACGTAACTACTACTGCTACTGCTACTACTACTACTACTACTACTACTACTACTACTACTACTACTACTACTACTACTACTACTACTACTACTACTACTACTACTACTACTACTACTACTACTACTACCACTAATGCTGGTAACAGAGAATAAATTCACGAGTGTAAATCATAAACAAAGCAAAACAAAAGATGCATGACAGTAAAATACAGACATATATGTGTCAATAAGTATTCAATATTTTAAACTGATCATATTGTATTTCCAGAGGGGGGGGGGTGCAAGCGATTCATGGAGTAATCAATCAGGTATACAACTAAGCAACAACGAATTAATTTAACTGAATCAAAATGACCGCTAAATAAAATGACAACAACAACAACAAAACAATAGATTATACGAAATTGAAATTTTGTGTTAAAAACAAATGAAGGTGAAAAAAGCTCTCGAGAAATAGCTTACTTCTTTCAATTAAATTAGAATTCAATCATTGTATGAATAGTCAGTCAGTCAGATTCAGCGTAGAATTTCGTCATTGTATGAATAAATAAAAAGTGATTATAAATATAGATAGTTGTATCGTAGTCAAAATATTTGACTTTCCATGTTATAAGATTATTTTATTTAATTCGGTTGAGACTTGTTGATTAGTTTTCATACAAAAAGTGTCGCTTAAAGTCGAGTACACTAAGTTGTACATTAACTACATGGTCATTATTAGAAATGTAAAACAGGAGAGCAGTTGTATTCACCTAGCCCAAGTGTTGATTAGCTCACCTAGACTGTTTGTCCAGTACCAATGTCGTTAGACCGACCAAAGAGAGACGAGAAATATGAGGTAAAGACGAGAGTAGTGTTTAATGACTGTTGGTCAAAATAGCAGTTTCTCATGCTCGGCCTATTGGATGGCCAGAATGAAAAACCCAATACAGAAAATCAAGAACTCCTGGTTATGCAGTTTGAATATATATATATATATATATATATATATATATATATATAATAGAGCAAAATCCTAACCACATGTTAACAGAATAGAGAACTTACAGTATTGGATATAACTAAATATTAAGTGGAAGATGATGGACTGATAAGTCCGTAATAAATTAACAATAAGTTAGAAAAAGTAAAACAAACAGTAATGATGTGTGTTTCAAGCAAAAGGTTACAGGTAAAAGAATATAAGGACATAAGTATACATAAGTATACAAGAAAAATCTAAACAAAAACTTTCGATAAGAACCATTAAAAAAGTTCACTTAAGTTCAAAATCTATCCAAAAGACTTAAATTTGATTTTAGTACTGTATGAACTGTATGCGTACATTGAAAGAGCAATCATTATAAAATATTTATAACCAGTACATAAAAATCTAATCTCATGAAAGTGATCATAACTACAACAACCATAGTAGCAATATATATATATATATATATATATATATATATATATATATATATATATTCGGAGAAAACTTACATCAAATACTACATGAAGTACGATCTTTATGTAATGTGATATGATATTTAGTATGAAACGTCATACATTATTGTTTGTGAATAGTTGTGAAATCAATGACAAATGTTTTCGGGCTTGTATTACACCATAAAAGTGAAAAAAATAACCTCAATAAAGTAAACCCCAAGTTTCTGAGTTGAATTGTAATCACATTTGTTTTTGCATCGAGCCTAGAGTTGAACAGCATGAATTGTTAAATTTTAAATTCAGTGTGAATATTTTTCAAAATTCAAGGAGTTATATCATTTCGAGACTACTATAAACTATATAATTTTGAATCTTCTTAGTTCAAAAGTATCACAGATGATTTGGTATAACTACGACTCCAACTTTTGTTTTTTCAGTGTTTATCATTTAGTTGACGTAAATCCGTAGTGAACATAGTCGTAGAATGTAAGGAAAACAAACATTATACACTTTCTCAAACTTAACATGTCTTAAAAAGAAAATGAATAACATATTAAACAATAAATGTCCATCTGTTATTCCTAAAAATTGAACATGATAAATAAGAAAAGTATGATAACACTGGACAGTTTTTGTTATTGTAGTTAGTGAATTCAATAGAAAATTAATAGGAAAAATTGAATAATTCATTTATTTTATTTCATCAGACTGACTGCATGTATAACAAACAACATGTAAGTAGTGTGTATACACTGTCACTGATTATCTCTATGATACAAGCGTTGTTGTATTAGTTAAGGTACAAATGCAAGAATACAGTCTCTTTATCTTCATATTTACATATAATCAATTACATACAAATGAAATTTAAAATTAAAATATACATTCTCGACTGTTCAACCTTTTTATACCGTTAGCCTTGCCATATTGCTCTTCAAATTCAGTGACAATGATAATAATAATAATCACAAAAACTTTCTACTCAAACAAAACGAAGAGGATAATATATCGAGAAATAAATAAGCGTGAAAATAATCATTTACGCATTAAACAACGAGCGCATAAGACAAATTTGTCGACGAGTGTTTGCTTTCAACTGAAGCTTTCTCTTGCTCATGATGAAGCCGACGTTTTGTTTTATTTCAAAACAAAAAACGGGGAAAAAAAGAACGACAACAACAACAATAACAACAACAACGAAAAAAAGCTTAATGCAGAACAATTGTTTATTTATTGTACAAACAGAAAAAAAAGCAAAGACCTTGTCAAATGGATGAGTATGTGTAGAGCACTTACATACGTACAGGTGCATTTACAGGTGTACAACTACAATCCAAAAATGGACACATTCGTGTGTTTTCTTTTTTTTAAAAAAAAAAATAGAAAAAGTCAAATGAGAGAATATGTGACAAAAAAAAGACGACAAGAACGAAAGTGCGAACAACAAGAAAAAAGTGAAAACAAACAAACAAACAAACAAGCAAATAAAATACATGAACTAACTAACTAACTAGTTAACTAGAAAAACATGTCAACGGCTTCGTTACCAGAAAAAAAAAGAAAAAAGGAATTAATTAGTTTTTTTTATGTTTAAAAAGAATAAAAACAACCATAACAACAAAATAAAACGCAGCATTGTGCACTATTATCAGTAGTATATTCTCATGATGAGTATAAACGAAAAAATAATGATAGTAATCATAACAGAGTGGTTAAAAATTCAAGAAAATGGAAACGATTTTGACATATTCAATGTTGTACATTACATATTGGTGAATTCTGTATAGACATGTTATATTACTGTAAGAAAGATAATTAACGTAGACAAATTAAATAATTTTAATTAATTAGTGGTGTTTTTTTGTTTGACTATGAAGTAACAAACAACGGTTAGAAAACAGTGAGTAGTTAATTTGTTCAAAAGTAAATTCGCGCCCATACACAAACTTATAAGACTTACACAGTATACGAGTTCAGAGCAGACAGATACAACGCAGAAATTCGTGCGTACATACAGCAGTTCAAGTCGCCATACCACTTTAGCACAGAAATGTAATCGTCAATTCAAATCCCATAGTAGTAGAGGTAATGAAAGTATTAGTAGTATTCGGAGAGATTAGGGTTCGAAAGTATTATTCAAGAAGTAGAATCCAGTGAAATAAACTTGAAAGGAAAAACATAAACGTGATGAGGAATTTAGAAGGTTAAGATTTGAGAGAACATAAAGAATGAATGCACCTGCGTCATTGCAGACGGTTTTGAGCCATGTCATTCAGGGTCTCTAACCATGTAAAATACATATAGTAAGAACATAATCGTAAATAAATTCAAGTGAAAAAGTGTAAAATAATCAATCTCTTTCATAAACGTACATAGTATCATGACAAGATGGAGTTGACTTGAAAAAAATGTAAGGCATTTGTGCTAAACATTTTAAACTTTCTAATAATATACGTATCAGGGGAGATTTAAAGTTACAGGAAAGTGTTTGATACGCATACAGGTTTCATCTCTCTATTCTCTAGGTCTTCCATGAACTTAAGAGTCAATTGTTGACAATTTCTAAAGTTTTAAAAGACTGTTTATAAGTTCCATCCTGATTGTATCTAATATGACACTAAGTTATAAGCATTTTTGTTCAAACAACGAAAAACAAAAGTAGATTTATAATGAAAGGAAAAATCAAGACAACAGCACTATGGACAAGTGATGAAATCATAAGATAAAAGGTTATTAGCTATTCATTTAAGCAAAACTACAGATCAGTAATGGTATTATGCATGTAGTATGATAGATTGAACCAAAAAAAAAACCAACAGATGACTAAACATGTAATATCTAATGCACACATAATCATGTGCTTAACTGAGTAAAAGAAAATAATATTCGAAAGAAATAATCTTAAAACTAATAAAACAATGTGTAACTGCAAATATTGAATGAAGAATTTAGTATAGGATTCTTATGAATATTTTGTTGAATTAAACAGTTCACACCACATACTGGCTTTAAGTAGATAACATTTTAAGGTAGCATCGAATAACTGTTTCATCTTAATATGAAACTTCCCATAGCAATGAAGCATCCACAATCTCACCACAGAGACAGAATAAAACAGTTGAAACGAAAATCATTAGTTTTACTATTTAGTAGCAATAGTAAAAAGTCCTATCTAACTGGTGATAAAAACAACCATTATACATGATATAAAGTATGTAAGCTAATTTTCAATGGATCAATGGCATTTTGTTTAAATTGTAAGCAACTGACAAGAAACCAAAAAAGATGAATAAGATGAATTCATGCTATTCCGTTTTTTGTTTTAATCAAATTTATCCATAGGGAAAAATTGTATGAAGAAAGACATTTATGTTATTACACATTTGAAATCATCAATCAATCATTGATAGACCACCATTAGAAACCTGGAAGCACTGGACGGCTTTTCGTCCTGATATGGGACGGCCCAGTGGTCCGATGGTTAGGCGTTCGCACACAACACCAAAGGTGCCGGGTTCGAATCCTGCGAGGTGCGAGAGTCGTGGATGCGCACTGCTGATGAGTCCCATACCAGGACGAAACGGCCGTCCAGTGCTTCCAGGTTTCTAATGGTGGTCTAACAATGATTGATTGATGATTTCAAATGTGTAAGAACACAAACTTCCAAAACTCTGCCCGAAAATTTATGTTACTGTTTGTTTTTCTTTTAATGGAAGAGAAAATGTTTGTTTTTTTTTCAACTGTAGTAACGATTGATGGAAATGGAGAAGAAAGAAAAAAACGAAGAAATAAATCAAATTGTCATTTTAATGACATCGATAAGAACGCTCACATTTAGTATGGAAATCAACTTGTCTACAGGAAATCGTCTGTTACTATTCTTCATTTTGTCATTATCATTATTATTATTACTGTTTTCCTTCTTATAAGGATTTTTTTTCTCAGGAATAAAAACAACGGCAACGATATGGAGTTTTACTTTATTTAGCCTAAAAAAAGTTGTTTAATAGTAAGAGTATTTTATTATTACAAATTATTTCTTCTTCATATCTGGATTTTTTTTATAAGACAAAATAATCTTCACAATGTTTTATGATGAAGTTCTTCACTTGGATTATTTATTACTTAAACAATTGATTGTCAACTAGTTAGAATAAAATGGTTTTGTAAAAAAAAAACAATCCACTGAATCATCATCATCATCATTGCTAATGCAAGGGGATCAAATCAACTTAATACCAGGCATAGATTAGTGTAAATAGCTTTGAACTAGGCTTTAACAGTGATAGTAGGGATAAGTAGTACTTGTGGTGGTGGTGTTTGATTCTCTGAGCTGGGTGTTTTGGTTGTGGAGCTTTCATTGTTCTTCTGAACAACATCATCAGCACAAACTTCAGATAGAAGTGAAGCATTCGAATTCGGAATAGGTGTGGCACACAAACCAACAGAATTACTTCAATCAATCTTATGTAGACCAAAGGACAAAATGACAAAGGAAGAAAAACCAAATATCATATACAAAATAAATTGCTCAAACTGTGCAAAACACTACATAGGACAAAGTGGACGGCCTCTTCAGTTTCGTTTACGTGAACACCAATTAGCAGTAAACGCTTCGCTTATATCAATACACACATTCGATTGGAACAATGTGGAAATACTAGGTGGGGGGAGGACAAAGAGCACTAGGGAATTTTTAGAAGCTTGGCACTCAGGTCAATCAGCAATCAACAAACACATCGACAGTGACCCAATTTATCAATCAATCAGGAAAATCATAGGTGAAATAGGATCAAGAAACAGATCAAAAGGGGGATGCAATCAAAACAAAGGTGCAAACAACGACAGGTTTAAGGTCAACAGCAACCAATCAAGATCGGGGTTAGCAGAACAAGCTACAGGTCAAACGTGGAGAAATTCGAATGCTTCACTTCTATCTGAAGTTTGTGCTGATGATGTTGTTCAGAAGAACAATGAAAGCTCCACAACCAAAACACCCAGCTCGGAGAACCAAACACCACCACCACAATCATCCACCTTAGATACAAATCTTCTCCACCATCTCATAAGTAATACTTGATTATTGATATTGAAGTAATCAAAACAGGATTCGAACTAGAGACTAACTAGTTGAAACTTGAATGCTTTAATAACTAAGCCAAAACTCTGGTATGAATCAACATTCATATTAAAGTTGTGTCACATTTTGTAGTACAGTTTATGAATACCACGTACAGTTATAGCTAATATACCGAATTTCTTTCCATAAATTTTAAAAGATATTTTATTGTGATAGAAAATGAATTAGTTGCTTCTCATATTTAACTAGTGCTGATAAAGGGCTTGAATTCGGTTTTATTGCCCACTGTTGTGAGAACTAATTAGAAAAAAATTCTGCTCTTTAAAAATTTGACTCCTAAGTGTAGTGTGCCTGTATCTCTTCTTGGCAGCTTCATTGCATAAATGAAGTAAAAACTATGCTGCTGTAAAATAACATCAACATCAGAATGGAAATTGATTGAATTAAAGAATATTTTTATATGGCTTCTTATTAAATAAAATGAAGAAAGATGATTTTCTGCACAAAGCCGATAATAAGATGATCTAATAAAGATTGTAAACATTCCGGAAAGCATAACTCCAGCAAATAATGTTGATTTAGAAGCCAAGTTATGCTGTGATTTGCAGTATACAAATTTATTATTAAAAATGATTTTAGGTAATAAATTTGTTTTGATAGTGATCA
Source organism: Schistosoma turkestanicum (assembly GCA_944470395.2). Taxonomy (NCBI): domain Eukaryota; kingdom Metazoa; phylum Platyhelminthes; class Trematoda; order Strigeidida; family Schistosomatidae; genus Schistosoma; species Schistosoma turkestanicum. Next base: position 20,518,880 of record OX103979.1, read on the forward strand.
CATTTAATCAATTTTAGGCTTTTCTGAGCAATTTTAATCAACTTAGTGACCAAAGTGAAGATCATTTTTATCGCTAACACTAATCATTGAGAAGTGATTCGGAACAGATTTTCGTAGCTTTCCTGTAAGTTAAATTTATATTCTTGATTATCCAATAAGTTAGATTAGTCAGTAATCAATTACAGAAAACCTACCACGATGGTTGTATTTGCTAGTGTGTAAAAATAATTTAAACGTTTCTTTCAAACGTTAAGTACTTTTCAGTGGCTTTAAATTTGTTTGAACACATAAACACTGATACAAAGGGATACCTAAATATTTATGTACCACACAAATTGTTGCGTTCGTAAGTAGGTTGTGATACTAACCGAGTCCTTGAACCGGAACAGGCGGTTTTTCAGGGGGTCATTACTCGAGCCCTTGACTGAGAGGCAGTGGAGTAACGTCAGGAGTTGCAGTCCTATGATAGCCAGTGATGAACAATTTTATCTCTCAAGATCTTAGAGCCTATGTACATTATTGTTGGAGATGTTAGATTCCCAAAACTCGCTTGATAAATGCCTTATTTTGGTTTTCACGTTTGCCAGCATGGGCTGATCAATTGACCTTGAGGTTTCAATTCCCACCAGGAAAATCCATGGCTGTGATTGGCTGCTGTGTATTCTAGTATGCTCTTTTCTTAACTGTCCCAAGGACGTTTCTATGATGTATAAATAAACGAGAGTTGTATGCTTGATTGTACTGTGACTGCTGGGTGTTTGTAGAATATACTTTCTACGCTTACAAAGCCTTCTTACTTTAGTTGGAAATTCAAGGTAGCCTACCTGGACGCTGGTAAAAGTCTCGTTCGCGTTTAACGACTTAGGTAAACTCGTAATAGCCTCAAGCATACTTAGTGACGAACCCAATATTTGGCGACGGTACTTTTGGAAACATGGATCCTGCCAAACTTGAGCAGCAGCAAAAATTGATGCAGATGTTGACGGACATGAAGATTTCCCATTCCACACAGCAAAGCTCATCTAATGCAACCACAGCTCCATCGGTCGACGGCATCGCAAATAGCTCAGCTGAATTTCATTATGATCCTGATGCCAATGTTACTTTTGATATGTGGTTCCGACGTTATGAAGGTTTATTTAAATTTGATTTCGCCAACCAAGATGATGCTTGGAAGGTTCGGCTGCTACTTCGAAAGTTGGGTGCAAGTGAGCTGGATAAGTACTGCAATTTGATCCTACCTTTGAACCCACGAGATTGTTCATTTTCTGAGACAGATCAGACTTTAAGCCAAAATTTTGGCGATAACTCGTTACTATTTAATACTCGTTATGGATGTTTGAAGCTGATAATGAACGAAGATGATGACTTTCTTACGCATGTGGCCATCGTCAACCATGAATGCGAACGCTTTCGGTTGAAGTCTTTGTCGGAAGATCATTTTAAAGCCCTTATACCCATCTACAGCCTCCAGTCGCATAAGTTCAGTGATATTAGAACAAGGCTACTATGTAAGTTGGAGCAAGATCCGAAGCTTACGCTTAATGACATGGCTCATGAGTACCAACGTCTCACTAACCTACAACGAGACTAAACTATAGTTCAGACTGGTAATTCAAGCCGATCTGAAGTTCATTTGGTACAGCAGCCACCTAATCAGAATAAGTCTACCCATGCTACACCCAGTTCATCCAGCTCCAACTCTACCCAAAAATCCAAAATGAATCCCCCTGCTGCTTGCTGGCACTGCGGCTCATGGCAGTGCGGAACTGCCCATTTAGGCAGCATAGATGCAGGAAGTGTAAAGTCATCGGTCATAAAGATGGCTTTTGCCTACAGAAAAAGCCAAACCGATCCAGAAATGCTAAGAAGCCTGTTCCTAGATCCAGTACCAATGCATTGAGCCTAATATCTTCCTGCCAAAGCTCATCACCAGGTGAGAGGAAATTTATTACTCTTAATATTAACAGGCACTTGTGTAGATTGCAAATAGATACCGCATCTGATGTCACTATATCTCACGCAAAAATTGGACCAAATTGGGTAGCCCAAGCCTGCAGCACAAAACACAGAAGCCTCGTACAGCATGTGGTAATTACCTTCGTCTTTTAGGATAATTGGAAAGTAAAGTTGCTTTCCGAGACTCGTCATTTACTGGGGTATGTTGTATAACGCCAGCTGATCTAAATTTATTTGGTTTAGATTGGTTCGACCAGCTAAAATTGGCTGATGTCCCGTTAAATACCAAATGCCACCTGGTATCACAACCACATGACCCCGAATCATATACGAAGAAGCTGATGACGGAGTTTTCAACCATTTTTGAACCTGGATTAGGTCGGTGCACTGCCATGAAAGCAACACTTCGGTTGAAACCTGCGGCTTAGCCTGCTTTCCGTCCAAAGAGACCTGTACCTTATGCAACATTAGATGAAGAGTTTGATCGCCTTCAGCGACAAGGAGTTATTACTCTCGTTTCTTACTCTAGTTGGGCAGCACCTATAGTCGATATCAAGAAGACCAACAACACGATACGTATATGTGCTGACTTCTCTACAGGTCTCAGCGCAGCTCTAGAACAGCATCATTATCCTCTGCCAGTCCCAGCAGATCTGTTCACTATGCTGAATGGGGCAAAGTTCTTCGAAAAGCTTGACCTAGCTGATGCTTATTTGCAAGTGGAGGTCGATGAAGCATCTAAAGAGCTGCTTACTATCAATACCCATTGTGGTTTGTTCCAGTACAACAGTCTGCCTTTTGGAGTTAAGACTGCCCAATCTATCTTCCAACAACTAATGGATACTATCCTATCAGATATCTCAGGGGTTGCAGCTTATATCGATGATATCTTAATTGTTGCGAAGACGTTAGAACAGCTACGGGAACGCACGACATTGGTACTACAACGCATCAGTGACAATGGTTTCCAGTTACGCCCAGAAAAATGCCAGTTTCTATTGCAGTCGGTAAAGTATTTCGGTTTCATTTTTGATGCCGACGTTCGCAGACCTGATCCTGAGAACATCCGAGCTATCAAACTGATGCCTACTCCCACTAATGTTTCAGAATTACGATCTTTTCTCGGATTAATCAGTTATTATTCAGCTTTTGTTCCCTTGATGCATGATATTCGCGCTCCATTGAATTGTCTACTGCAGAAGCATAGCACATGGAACTGGACTAAAGAGTGTGACGCGGCTTTTGGTAAACTCAAGTCTATAATTAACTCGGAATTGTTATTAACACACTACGACCCATCCATGCCGATCATCGTAGCAACAGGCGCTTCAGCATATGGCCTAGATGCTGTTATTTCATATCAGTTTCCAGACGCGTCAGAAAAAGCCGTTATGCATGCATCCCGTACACTAACCCCGGCAGGAAAGAAGTATAGCCAGATAGAGAAAGCTCTTGCACTTGTGTTTACTATTCGCCCTTTCCACAAGTTTCTCTACGCTGCTCACAGATCACAAGCCTCTGTTAGCAGTATTCGGTTCTAAATCTAGCATTCCAGGCCATTCTGCAAATCGTCTTCAGCGATGGGCCTTGGTACTTTTGGGGTATGATTTCGAAATGCAATATCGACGCACTCTACAATTCGGTCAAGCAGACGCTTTGTCATGACTCATTAATGATCAAGTGGCGGCTGAGGAAAACATGGTGATCGCATCTCTGTCAGTAGAAGACCACGCAGAATGTTATCTGACAACCGCAGTTCGCTCATTACCAGTGTCTGCAACAGACATACAAAATACTTCTAAAAACGAGCCCATCATCAAGATGACGATGAAATAAGTCACCAACGGTTGGCCGTCGAAAAAGTTTGAAGGTGACATGAAGCATCTGTATCAGCGGCGGGATTCACTATGCATCGTGAACGATTGTCTGATGTTTGATGAAAGAGTAGTCGTGCCGGGATGCCTTCGTGCAAAAGTGCTGAGACATTTCCATCTCGGTCATCCTGGGATTAAACAAATGAAGTCCATTGCCAGGAGTTATGCATACTGGCCTCACATGGATCGACATGTCACAGCGCTGTTTGAAAAATGCATGCGGCGTCAGCAGGCGGCAAAGATGAATTCCAAAATTCCGCCGGTTTCATGACCGAAACCTGAGCATCCTTGGTCCAGGATACATGTCGGCTTCGCTGGCCCAATAAATGGAACTATGTACTTAATTGTGGTCGACGCCTTCTCAAAATGGCCGGAAATCAGCCCCGTTATGCCGCCCACTACAACTAAGACTATACAGCTCCTAACTGAAATTTTCTCACGAAATGGCATACCAGATGTGATCGTATCCGACAATGGCTCTCAACTCACCTCTTTCCAATTCCAGACTTTCTGTCAACGGCTAGCCATTAAACACGCTCGCCACCATACCACTCGCAATCGAATGGGCAGGCGGAAAGGTTTGTGGATACGTTTAAAAGAGCATTGCTTAAGTCAAAAGGGGAGGGGACACCAGCCGACGCGTTACAAAATTTCTTGTACGTCTATCGGACAACACCAAATGAGTTGTTACCGGGGCAAACGTCCCCAGCAGAAATCCTGAGAAGAAGATTGAAAACGATCCACAGCCTGATGCATCCGACTAATGCACCCACATCAGTAGAGACAAAGCCGCAAAGACAACCTGTTTACGAAGTAGGATGCCCTGTGTTTGCCCGCGACTACAGAACGAACCATGGTCCTTGGGCAGAGGCGAGAGTGGTCAGAAGAGTTGGTCGAGTTATGTACGAAGTAGAGGTAGGAGGTGATAAATGGTCACGTCATCGAAATCAGATACGCAGACGGCTAGCCTCAGATCGCCCATCAAGAGCAGAAAGCCTTCCCCTTGACATCTTGCTTGATACTTTCAACCTACCGGCAGCCCCGCCACGAGAAGAAACTCAGCAGCAAGCTGTTCTTCGTTCCCGAAGGTATCCTCTCAGACAGCGGCGAACGACAGTCAAGATGCAAGTCGACCCCAGGAGCACACACTATTAAAAAGGGGAGGAGTGTTTAAGGACGTTTCTATGATGTATAAATAAACGAGAGTTGTATGCTTGATTGTACTGTGACTGCTGGGTGTTTGTAGAATATACTTTCTACGCTTACAAAGCCTTCTTACTTTAGTTGGAAATTCAAGGTAGCCTACCTGGACGCTGGTAAAAGTCTCGTTCGCGTTTAACGACTTAGGTAAACTCGTAATAGCCTCAAGCATACTTAGTGACGAACCCAATAATTATTAATATAGGATCAGGGTTTTCCAACTCCTCTAGGTCGGTCCTGTTTCCACCAATGCGGTTAAAGCGCCAGAAACTCGCTTTTTGTCCTCTTAATTTCGTACACTATGAGCCATCCATGTGAAGGCTGTAAGTAAAAATTCTCCGGCAGCGGCTATATAGTCATTGCCATATGAAAGTACTTCGAGAGAGAGAGAGCGAACTCTTCACACTCTCAGTCGTACTAGGGCGTCTTTAGAAAACAAGAATAACAATCAATAAACCATTCACTGCATACGTGTCTCACTCATACCGGGTTTCGCTGCTGCTGTTGAGTGTAAATAATTTGACTACTATTAGATCTAGTCAATGTTTTCATCTCCCCACTGATTTTCAGTCAAAAAATATCGTGAAATCTCTTTAATGAAGAAATAATGGGTAAAATTTTAGTCACTATAAGTACGAATGTGTATAGATATATTAAAAAGTGAAAGAAGCCAATGGAGAAACAGTTCGAGATATCTTTCACAATAGAAATGAACTTTATCAGTCAGTTTAGAGAGTTTGTCTTCACTTAACAAGATAGAAGCATATAGAAGTGTTCGATTGAGTAGTTTTAATTTAACTATAGTTTGCAATGCAAAAAATATAGTAGTAAGGATATAGAATCACAGTTTTAGGACACATTAATCATACGAATAAGAACGCATGTTAGTAGCGGATTCCTGAGGCCCCAAACATCGATTATTACACATATATCAAAAGGTGTTCTAAAGTTTTAGTAACTAAATCTTTTTGTTATGTAATTCACCTTGATGCATGAAAAAGGATGATAGTATGATGAAATATTGCACGATCAATTTCCATACTGGAAGAGGAAAATATTTGGTAAGTTAAAATAATGCAGACAAACCAGGACCTCTGAACTGCTAGGTAGGATGGACATAAATACAAAAACACACGCAACGCATAATTAAAGCAACGCAATAAATAGTAAGCATGGGTGAAACATACATACGCTCTTTGAAATCTGTACTAATATACTCCATAACAAAAACTGTATGCAACTTGTGGTACTTGTCCAGAACAAATCCAAATAAAAAGGAATTTACAGATGATATGAATAGAAACAAGAATATTAGTTCTAACCACATACATTAATCATGTATTAATGGTCATGAAGTACATAGGTGTAAAGTAACGAAGACTATTTCTGTGAATCAAAATGGATAAGACAGTTTTGGGAACTAACAATTAAGTGGTTAGAAGCTGTATGTAGAACTACATAAAATAATAACCTGAGTTTTGGCGTTGAATCGAACCCAGCTCAGGAGATAGATTTCAATATTAAGTCAAACTATAGTAGTGTGAACAATAAGAAGCGATTTCTTTAGATTTATTAATGATTTACACACAAAACATTAATGAATATAAACGCACAGATTGGTAGACATTTTACTTCGAACAAAAAAAAAACTGGTGAAATCAATCTGACAAAAAAAACAACACAAAATTGATGTCTAATGATGAGATTTATTATTAATTTTTTTTTGTTTAATGTGGAAAAATTCGTTGCCTATCATTAAAAGTTTTACAAAAACAAAAAAAACAACAACAACACTGAAAAACCTCACATTTGATTAAAAACAAATTACTATTATTTATTATAATTATTATTTTGATGATGATGATGACGATGATAATAACCATGGAAATGTTAAATGTATACATTCAAAATAGTTAATATCATAAAACAAAAATTCGATTTAGATGGTAAATGATAGAGATAGAAAACAAGCATTGAATAATTACGTTCTTTTTTTTTGAAAAAAAAATCATATGTATTTTATGGATATCATTTTTCATTTTCTATCATTATTACTCTCTAATGTGATTGTTTACCACAGAACAAAAATTAATCAGATTACCACTAGTTAGTAGAAAAATATCAGTTCAAATAACAAGTCGTTCGTAACCCATTTTGATTTAGTTATGTTGTCTCTGGAATCGCGTTATCTATTGGAGAGTGTCGATAAGTTTGAAGCATCCGAAAACCATTTACACGCTAGTTGAACAATTCGTCAACATGTTACACTTGTCATTTTATTCATTTAGTTACAGACTGAGTTGTCTTTTTATAAGACTAGTAATCTTTTGACCAATACACATCACTCTTATAGATAGAAGAATGAATTGGAAGCAAAATACTTTCCAAGCGAAGTTGGAGTGAATAGATTACAGCAGGAACTTTTGAAACCTTCTGGATTTGTTCACTGGAATCAGTTTGTTGAAAATGGACTAATAAAGACATTTGGATTTTACCGTTGAATACACTAGATAATAGTTATTTTGATGATAGATATTTATGACGATCGGATATAAACCCGGATCTCCTTATTTTTTTAGTTAGCGATCATCAGAAGAAAATATCGTGCAGAACAACTGCAAAGAATAAGGAAGTATTAACTTCAACATCTATACAGGAGAAGGAAATATGAGACAAATATATAATATAAGGAAATGATCGCCGAAAACTATGGTAAGCCAAGAACAAAGAGGGCAAAAATAATCACCGATATTCAAGAACAGCGAAACAGGTAGGTGGAGCACTTGGAACAGCTCTTCAATAGACCAGCCTCACTGATTACACCCAACGTCGACGCAGCACCCACGGACCATCCACCAAAAACTGAAGAAATCACAATGACCATCCGAAAAGTCAAGAGAGAGAAAGCAGTAGGACCATACAGCATACCAGCTGAGACATTGAAAGCAGACATAAAAGTAGCCGCAAAGATGTTCCACGCCCTCTTCAGAAAGATTTCGGAGAAGGAACAAGTACCGATAGACTGGAAAGAAGGACACTTGATCAAGATACGCAAAAAAAAGATGTAAGCAACTGTGAGAACTATAGAGGAATCACTCTATTCTCAATACCAGGAAACGTCTTCAACAATGTTGTTAAACCGAATGAAAGATTTAACACACGTCTAACTTCCAGGATGAATTCCCTAAAGATCAATCAAATACAGACCAAATTGCGACACTCTACAGATCATTGTGGAACAATCAATGGAATGGAATTCCTTACTGTACATCAACTTCTTTGATTGCGAGAAAGCATTCGACAGTGCGGACAGGGTGACACTACAGCGTGTCTGAAACAGTACACACTATATGGAATTCTTAGAAAGGACTACACAGCGAAATCACGCCTGAGCGACAACTAACAGACTCATTTCAAGTGAAAACCCGTGTCATATAAGGCTGTTTACTCGCAGATGTTATTTTTCCTCTGGTGGTTGGTTATATTACGAAGACGCCAACATTTCGGGGAAAGCAAGGAATACACAGCAAAACTCGGATATAGCTGAACGATTTGAACTATGTGGAGGATCTAGCTCTTCTGTCGCACATAGATTAATGATTAGTTTTAAAATTTACATAATACTACTCATTAAGTTAATTTAGAAGAGTAAAATATGACCATATTTTCTAGGACAAACAATTTTAAAAAATTACTGATTAATTAATGATGATGGAATTAGAAGTTTCTTTCTTCCCTCTATTTTTGTTTATCATTTAATGAAATTTATGACAAGCGATACTTTTCAATAGTAGTAGTAGTAATGATAATGACATTGATAATTATTATTACAATTGTAAAAATGTAACAAGAAAATGTTGCAACAGTCGAATATGCATATGAAATAAACAGTTTGACAAATGACTATGCAATATAATGTAATCATATACGGTGAAATAAGGAAATCATTAAATAAACATGTTGGAACATGTTTTGACATTATCATTGTTTACAGACACATATTTGTACATAAATATGCACAATAAAAAAAACACCAATAACATAGCACTGATATTTCCTTATTTTCACGCTTTATTTCAACACCAACCGCATGCATAATCAGTATTTAATTAGAATAAAAGTTGATGGAAAGTGTTTGAAGTCGAGAATTTACTTCCACGATTAGCATACAACGAACGCATAGTTATAGAGACAAAGAGGAGTAAAGACAAGCAGATAAGCTGAATTCTTGCTTGATGTTTTCACATTCACAACCATGATTAAGATTAATTATGTACAGTATCATCTTAATTGTTTTGAATATCAATGATTTATAATAGTAGTGTGTTATCGACATTGTGTTAGGCAAGACAGGGCATGTTTTTTTACAAATTTACAAAGAATCATTGATAGGAGTTCTACATAAATCATGTCAAAACTTATACACACATAAAAAACACTTAGAGATGTGAAAAAGATAATATATTTGAAACGTAATTATAACAAATTAATACGAGCATAGTATTACATTACATGAAATTAGTACACTATACTGAAAGGGGTCTAATAAACCACCGTTAGTAATGGTAATGGTTTGTTTGTTTATATGGTAGTGACAACTGTGAAATTATTAGATGACATTTTTACAAAAGATAAGTGAAAGCATAGAAGAATAGGTATTTAATTCTATACAGTCACATTTATACAGAAGCAGGAAAAAAACTAGTATGTATGACAAAAGAACTAGTCAAAGAAGAACAGATTTAAAAAAAACTTCAATATGTCTAGTGATTTTATCTGTCTGAAAATATACTGTCAATATTCAATGTTTGATAGGTGAGTATTATTTAGCAAATAACTAGCAAACAGAAATTTGAACAAATAGACTCAATTATAAACAACGTAAGATTTATATTAAGTATATTATCAGTCAACAGGAAGTGTAAACGAGTCAATATAGCAGCGTCTGTGAAAGAAAAGATCTCAACTAAAAGAGTGAACCTCTGGATTAAGTTAACACATTAACAGACAAAAACTTTATAAATTGATTTTATCTATTGATCTGGAGACCTGAGAATACTGTTGACTTAACATTACGTTAGATAGTGGTGTAATTTTTCAGAGTAAATTGTTGGTGGCCATGCATATCGTATGTTCCGATCAATTGTATGTGAATTGAATTCATAGGCAGCATGTCATCTTACTGGAATTATTTGAAACATGAATTTAATAGAATACTAAGATGTTTATTTGGTCGTTAATTACACTGAATCACATAAAATGTATGTAATGTTTGATACAGAATCAAAGCCAAACAAATTATATACAACTGATACCAAGGATCTACCTAATGGATTACTTTTCTCAATAGAATAAAATAGCCATATTTAAATAAGGTTTCTTTTAACACAACGATCCGGTTCATATCCATTTGGGAAATAAATTATTATGATATTATACTACTTTATATCAGTCAATCAGTTGCAACGTAGAACTTCGTACGTCAGTAGATCAATTCAGGTTGCCATATCACATCAGCAACTGTTAGTTCAAATCCAACAGTGGTAGATATAGTAGAAGTACTAGCAGTAACGGAGAAGATTAGAATTTGAAGATATTATTCAATAAGTATAATTCAGTGAGATAAGGTTAGAAAGACAAAGGTTGAGGTGATGACAAATCCAGAAGATTAGGATTTGAGAGAATACAAAAAGAGGATGCACCTGCGCCATTGCAAATGATTTTGAGCCATTTCGTTCAAGGTCTCTAACCATTGGTGACTTTCGTCTCGCAGACCCCAACAAGGTAGTCTACATCTACCAACATGACTCAGTCCACTTGTCAGTGATTTCATGAATTTCTGCCATGTTTTGGTTTGGCCGCCTCTAGCTTTCTTCCAACCTACTCCTTCACCACAAAGCATAGCTCGTCGAGGCAGTCGGTGGTTGGGCATTCGTAACGTATGTCCCAACCACCTCAACTGGTGAAGTTTCAATACTTCATCGATTGATCTACCATTCTTACTGAATACCCGTTTCCTAACGAAAGAATTGATTACTCGTTTGTCCCAGGATAACGAAAGTCCTCTACTCTTAGCGGCCATGTTTCGCATCCGTAAAGTAGGACGGAGCGAACTACTGCGCAGTACACTCGTCCTCTGGTTAGCAAGCGGATATCTCGCCTGTGCCATAGGTGACGCAAGTTTGCAAAACCCAATCGAGCCTTCTGTATCCGTGCTGAGATTTCACCACACACCAGGCCATCAGCACTGATTAGACTCCCAAGATAAGTCAAGCGTTCGACACGCTCAACTACTTCACTCCCTTTACATAGTAGAAAGTCCTAACTAACTTTTAAATGCATTACTTACTCGACAACATCCGTCAAAATCCTGTTGCTAATAAGCTATAAAGCTTAATTTTATAAACTGTTTTACATCGTACAAGATATATATTATACTAGTCAAGTTTCATACTCTGTATATGAGAAAAATCTGGATGTGTGGTCCGTCAGCAATAATTCTGACTCCTTTTTTTAAAAAAGGAATCGTTCGTAGTGTAGGGCTGTATAGAAAGTAGGATGAACCTGAATTAGCAAGAAAAAATAGACACTAATGCCTACCAAGTTAAGCTTTAATAACTATTGTCGATTTTATCGACGAGACTTTACGAAGTAATCGGAATTCTTTAAAATTTGAGAATAGATCGAAATTACTTCGTTTAGTCCGAGTCCAATAGAAATTCACTAAAGCGTTCAAGAAAAACATTGAATAATGTGTCATAGTTTTGTTGGTCGATTGCCGATTTCGTTATTAACTTTAGTATATTTTTAGAAGATTTATGAATATTAATTTCACATACAAACCTATGGATATATTGATTTCATGTACCAAAATTAACCTCAGAAGTAAAGTTTGTTCGCAGGAGTCTCATATTTCGCCTTCTAATCGAGGTTCAAGTATTGGAGTTCTCAAAGGGATGGGCTAGGAAGTGGTTATTAACCATTTAAGCGTTAAACTACCAAGTATATCAAAGAGATTATGAATTGATCTGTTAGACAACCATTAGAACCTGAAGGCATTGGACAGCTCTTTAGCCCAAAATTAAAACTCTTTAGTAGTGTACATCCATGACCCTACAATCCAAAATCAAATCCAGGACTTTCCGTGTCGCAAGCGAGCACTAAACCTATAGACCACTGAGCCCGAATCCTATGATATACAAGTCTGACCTGGATCCATAATAATTACAGGTATTCTTCGAAGATATTTGTTTGCGGACACAAACTATTTATATACATATATATATATATATATATATATATATATATATATATATATAAGCCTTTTTTGCGTCGAATAGAAAACAAACACTATTTTCTCTAATTACCAAACAACAAATCACGATAAATTAGTGTGTACGTAATCAAATGTTACACAAAAGAGATAAAAGAAAAATAGGAAACGATTATTTGTTTCACTCAAACTGTTCTTCAACAAATTATAAATTACACTCGTTATCTGATGGGAATTCTCAACACTATTTATGAGTATTTTGGGAAATCAGAAAGAAAAGCAATTCAATTAATCATGATCAGTAAGCATGTTTACACTTAGGATGAAACGAAAAAAAAATAAAATAGAATAATTCTAAGAATGAACAAGATGAATATATTCGAAATAACAGAAAACAAAAAAAATATCAGAGTAAAATTTCAATGATAAATTCTTTCATTTTAATATATGAGCAACTACAACTACTTGTAAGTAGTTAAAAATAAAACTAAAAAACAAACGGTAGTTTATTTAATTGATACTTTTGAAACCATGGTAACTGAAATTGTTTACGTTGCCTTCGTATTTGTTTATTCGGTAGGGGAGGGGGGAAATAAGAGTTAAAAGAGATGAGAAACGATTGAAGTGAAATTAAAAATAAACGAAAACATTCTCTCATATTAAATTAAAAAAATGGAGGTAATAGAGGTTTGAGCGGGGGGGAGGGCGTGATTAGAATGATGTGTAATGAGGATAAGAACAAACAAAATGGATGAATACAACACATGAAAGAAAAGAAAAAATTCAACTTTTAAAGGTCATTGGATCTTTTTTGATCAGAAAATCGTTCACTTTATGCACGAAATAAACTATTCTTTCTAAACAAATTCTTTTCATGAAAATAAACTAGGCAAACAAACAATTGCTCAATCAACACAAGTGCAACATGATTATAAACGAATAGTGAAATAATAATAGAAAAAAGATATTTAGTTCATTTCAATTATCCTATTCTTTCATTATCACAATAAGAGGACATACTTGTCGATAGTGAACTGAGTCGATAAAAATTAGTCAATCAATTGGGTAAAGATACAATGAATTCATCTATATATATATATATATATATATATATATATATATATATATATATATATATTCGAAATTTCTCAATATAGAACGGCCGCTATAATCGTTTTCAGTTAGATAGCAAATCAGAATAGATGGATTCTGATGAGAGGTGAAATCCAGAAAGCGTGTTTCGGCCTATTGTTCATTTCGGTGAGTCCGCATTCCAATATTGATTGTTCACAGAGAAACTCGAACCTAGCACCTTCGCTCCGAATGCTCAGTGAATTGTCCATTGGGATAGTAAGTTCAGATATCCACTTAATTGTTTACCAGGTATGCTGTTTAAAGCATCAGGAAGAGTTGCAGTTATCTTGTTGTCGATAAAAATTATACTTGTTGAACAAGTAAGTGGGCATTTATATTCCGTTTCCTAATGGATAATACATTGAGCGTTTGGAGTAAAAGGTGCTGGGTTCGAGCTCTTATGATACAGGTCCATCCAAATGAGTAGTTCCTCAAAGTAGAATGAAATGTGATCTTTGAATTCAACTGCTGGTCACAATCCATCTATTCTAGATATTTTATGTCATAATAGCTCTAACAAGGCAATTCACTTAGGATACATGCATATCAACAAAGATTGATCAACAATTCAGTCCTTAATATCAACAAAAGGATAACTTAGAACCTTTTCAATAATGATATACAGAAGTAAAATGCTTCATATTTAGAAAAAAAGGATTAGACAGAATTGAACAGTCCATAGTTATGAACTGATGATGTCGGTGTAAACATTTCTCTTTGCTTTGATAAATTTGATCGTAAAACCAGTTAGTTTAAGCAAATATGAAATTAGGAAGTAACGTCAAATTTCCATATTCCTCATATTTATGAATATATGTGTATTTGATTTAACACTGCATAAAAGTGTTACCAATTGAATTGAATAGGGTAACGTAGGTATCTTTTTTGTTCTCATTGATTAGCCTATGCAAGTTAATACACATGAAGAAAAAACTATTACTGAATAAACAATAATAAATTGCAGTCATTGAATAATTTTCACTCCAGTTTAGAAAACTCGGTAACCTTATTTTCGTACATTTACTAAATATAGAACAGGAGGCCAAAGTTAAGTGTTATGCCTTTTATGATTGACTTTCTTTGCATATTATTGTTGCTTCAGCCGAATGTTTTAAGGAGATAGAGAGAGGGGGAGTACAGTTTAATTGAATCAATCTGTAAAACAGGTGAGTGAAATACATAAATGATTGAAAAAAGTCAACCTCATTCAGTTTCATGACACGTAACAACGAGAAAACGGAAAGATATAGGATACTAAAGAAATTTTCTATCATAAACCAATGAAAATTTGAGAATTTTGTCGTGATAGTTCAAGATCCTTGAACGGTTACAGATTAATGATCGGAGTCCGAAAGGAATGTATGAAATTGTAGCGGGGCATACTGTAATACCATTGGGAAAAAATGATCATTACACTTTAGCTAAAAACTCATTTATTTCCAATCAATGCAAACAAACAAACAAACAAAAAAGTAGAGGATTATTCAAATATTTAACAAGAATGTTATATCAAAATGAAACAAATGCAAGAGAAAGACCAAATTATAATTAGGAAATAAAAAAAAAACATAACACAAAGTTGAAATACATAATTTGTAAGAGAACTCTATACAAAGATTTAAAGTGATTACAGACACGAAAAAGGAAACCTTAGGCAGTAGTTTCATCTTTGCACGAAAATCTTTAACAGTCGACATCCTCATATGTGATACAATTATTAAAGCAGAAAAGAAGTTATATGGAATAAATCATGATAATACACAGTAATTTAGAATGATCTTAAATTAATTTTTTTTCTCAAAAAGAAAGAAACCAACATTGATGATGATTCACTGGAAAGTACTAAAATGAATCAAACAGACAGTTAGTTACACAGAGATGTTTATTTCAATTTTAAAAGAAGATGAAGCCCATCCCATGAAATGAATCACAAAATGAACACATCTCAATCATGATTAATGTAACTAAGACCAATAGACATATGGAGAATAAAAAACGCAGAACTTAATTCTTAAATTCTAGATGACGAATAAACAGTTAATTGAATTATTGAACAATAAAATTAATAATTAATACAAATTGAAATCTATGTAATTCATAGCTTGTAAGTATCAATAGTGAAAATGGTGCTGAGCATGGCAACACCTTCAAGCAAAAAAAAACGAAAAAGGAACTGACATTTTGCACAGTCATAAACAATGACGGAAAAAGTAGATGGGAAAAAATTCAGAATATATATATATATATACACGCAATGCTTGACTAAACATTATGAAACTAATTACTCAACATATCATATTATATGCATCATACTTTGTTTGCAATTTTCTATTGTTACTTCTCTCTCTTGTGTAGCCTATTATTCATCATATAGACATATACTAAAACTTTACATCATAATCCAAGTAGACTATGTAGTCGACATTATGTGTACAACAATATTTTTTTTTTAACTTCCTATATATATGAGTAGTGTTGACGGCAAAATGGGACAGAGTAAACCATACATACCTATCTTGTTAGACACACACACACATATACACACATATGCACTATAACAGAATACAACGGTTGAGAAGGTAAATGTAAAAAAAAATGCCAATTAAAAAAAATCTCCAACCAGAAAGATGACTCATCATCATTCAACATTTTGTGAATAAGTTGTTTTCAATAAAAAAAAAGAAACAATCCAAAACAAAAGTAGATGTTGAACACACATGCCAAACAGGAAAAGAAATAAGAGGTAGTAGCTCTTTCTAATCTAACAACAATGATGATTACTATACAACTAAAATCGACCAAGATCAATGGAGTTGCATTTTTCTCTTATTAGCCCACATATAATTCATATCATATAGTTATGTGTATAAAACGTTAATTACTACTGTTACGAGCAAAAACGTATAAAAGTTTTTTAGATTAAAGCTTGATACATTATTGGGAGAGAAAAAGACACAACAGTACCGATAACTACAGCAACTACTAATGTTACCGAAAAATAAGTCCAGTAGAAAAAAAAAGCTGATAACCAGATAAATCATAGAAGTAATGATTTCTTGAATTCCTTATTAGTTTTAGAGATATTGATCGACCACAATTTAAGATCGTCTTCAACTTGGTCTCATCAATTAGGTTATGAATGCCTACTTTGATTGCCTTTTGTTCCATGTTTTCGTAACAGAGAGAGAGAAAACAATAGAGAATTTTATTTGTGGGCTAGTAATTTATCAAAATATTAATGATTCCAAATATGAAATCTAAAATAACACATATTGATTGATATTTATTCTTCTACTAATGGAATTCACAATATTATTTACCAAATATCTTACAAACTTAATGACATTCGTCTATTTTCATAAAATCGTTAATGTCAGTTAAAAAATATGGTGAACAATGGGATTTCTTCTTGGAAAGAAAATCGGTATTCGAATAACTTTAAAAAGTCAAATAGGTAAGATTTATAATTTGTTCAACTTGATAGAGAATATATATAATGTTAGTTTATTTATCATAGGATAAAATCAAAATGGTATTCAAAGCATCACAGAACTACAATTATCATTTTAGATGATATCATTAATGTTTGCTTCAGGTGAAAGCAAGTTTCCCATATGCCACACGAGTGTTAAATCAGGTCATTAAAGAGACAACTAAGATGCACATACACTCCATAAGTCCAACAGTTTTTTCAACATGAAATAAATGGATCCTATGTACATACACTGTATAAGTAGTGAGAATCTTACGTTCAACACACATGACAGATGTACATGTTTTGTCTAAAGAATAGATTAAGTAATACCGGATTATCTTTTAGATATCTTTCATCTACATAAACTCACAATAAATTCTGATTGAAAACTTACATATAGTTGATATGAATACAAGTATTTTGAGATGGTGAAGAATTTTAGAATTTCCATGTTACCTAAATTTTACAACTGATTTTGTAACTGATGAAATGTAGGATTTAACTTTACATAAAGTAGGACTGCATGGGCAGTTTATACAAAATTTATTTATCCAATAAATAATCAACTACAATAACCATAATTGGCATGAGACAGAATTGACATTGACGAGGAATAAATTACGTATACAATTATGTACTACTTAACTGCTTGAAAGTAGTATGGGATATCATAAGAAATGTACACGAATCATACGAGTTAAATTAAGGCCAAATGAAAACGCGGCATGCTCTGAACGACTGTTTATATACTTTAAACGAAAAATGAATAAGTAAGAATTAGAAATGGCTGTATTATATTCAATATTAGTCAAGCCTACTTGAAAAACTCAAAACGATTGTTCAAGAATTTACTGACCGAAGACGATTGAACAGATCTTCATAAAGCATAAATTTGTAAATAAGTATGTATAAATAAGACGTGTAAGATTTATTTCCTTCCACAAATCTCTAGTGAGTTAAACTGAATACTAGTAATGGTTTTTGAAATATTCGGTTGGTCATTTAACTAAACGTAAAACTAACACCAACTAAGTAGAGGTGAGTCAATTTGACAACATAGTAATCAGTTAGTAAGACTACATCTGTAAAATTAGAACCGAAATGGAATTTCATTATCAGTTGATTATCACAGCACTAGTTGCATAAGTGCAGGAATAGGAATTGAATTCAAATGCATGTTTTGTATTTTTTGTCGGATTATTAATCGGTAGTTTATAAGACGGGTGTAGTGAACACTAGATAATCAGATTACCAAACACTTTATGTAAGATTAAAATTTTTACAAGATTGAAAAGCTTGGAAAATTTGAGGAATATGACAATACCTGAGTAAGACAAAGTAAACTAAAAGGTTGTACAAGGTTCTTTTGTATAAAGTAGTTAGGTATGTTAATATGTTTTCCCACAGCGTCTGTTGAATGTAAAAGTAATATTCTAGATGCATAAGAGGTAAGTTCGATGGCATCCAGAATTTGTATTGAATTGTCGACTAGTAGTAACTAGGTATGAAAAAAATAGGACATCGAATTATTTTTTTTCGTTTGTTGGAAACTTCAAAAGGTACTCATGTCTATTGAGTATATCATGAATAACTACGAGTTCTTTTTTAAGGTCTTCAGAACAAACAATTTTAAACTTATGGGTCAAGCGTTTGACTTAGTTTTCTTATATTTTAATGAGATTAAGCTCACAAAGTGTATACATTAGCTTTGTGTTGTCGGTAGTTCAGAAAAAATTTTTTTATCAGGAATAGTGAGTAGTGTGAAAGATTTGATTTGCGGTTCAATACAAATAACCTGGTATCATTTAAGTACTGGTTCTAAACTAAAGTGTTTTTTACAGATGTATTAATGATATTTATGCAGTTGAAATATAGGTAAAAAGTATAAAATATCCTACGAAACGTGCTCTGAGTCCGTTCACATGAGTTTGCTTTGTTAAAACTCGTTATTACATACTCTGGACATCGCGATAACTTTTGTTATTTTAGCATGGTGGAACTTCCGATACAAGCAATAATTTACACAAGTGCAAGTTAGAATCCTACGTATTAAACATTTTTAAACATACAGTCATTTATTTACCGGGCACATTAAGTTATCGCAGATGGGAAAAGCTAGCTTCTAAGCCAGTTTAGGCTAATATATTAACCTGTGAACTTCAGTGAAACGCATTAACTAGGTATACATTATGGCAATGACCTTTGAGTCTTGATTATTAAGCAGCTAGTTATAAACTTGCTATCTAGATTGAAATTAATGGAAAGGGTTTCAACTTGTGGTACAACGGTTCGATTTCGAGCTTACAATACTGAATTATCAAATTTTGACACTAGCTTATGAACCATTGTAGTTACCTTCTGAAGAGTACTGTATTAATCTTTAAAAAAACTGGAATGTTGTTGGGGACATTAGATCCCTTGAACTCACTTGATAAAAGCCCTAGTTTTGGATATCATTCAAGGGCTAATCGGTTGACCTTGGGATTACATTTCTCACCAGGAAAATCCTTAACTGTGATTGGTTGATGTGTTATTTTAGTACGCTAATTTCGTGGCTCTCCCAAGGACATTTCTATGATGTATAAATAAACTCGATTTGTGTGCTTGTAGACCTCATTTCCCTGGGTGCTTGTAGAATACACTTTTACGCCATATCAAGACTTCTTTCTTCCGTTAGACGGGTAAAATGGATTAGTGACCTATCGCGCAACTGGATCATTGTCTTAGCTCTCGTTTACAGACTAAGGTGAACTCGTAATAGTTTCAAGCGTATCAATTGAAGAGCATAACAAATATGAACAGTCACAAAATTCAACTAATAACAACAATGAACTCATTGTTAGGCTTAGAGAATTTTGGATTTTATTTGAAGTCAGTTAATCATGATATCAAATAATAGTGACAAAAACGTCAGTTCGAAAATTTCACATCTATCTTAGACAGACAATCAATGAAGGACTGTTATAAGTCAGTGAAACTATATTAAGATTTGTCACTTGAAAGCATTTTCTCAATTGGATTCAGAAAATTTAAAAGCAACATCGCAATTCAAACATATCATTATTTGTTCTTAACACCGTATTTTATGTCTTCAGTAAAAGAATTCACTTTAAAAAACATTGTGTTGTCATAAATAAACTGTGTAACGGATAAAACAATACTCAAAGGAAGTTAGCAGTTTACTAAGATATAACGAAAAGAGTTAGGATTAACGGCGTGTTATACACTGAACTAAAACAAACCGTTAGAAAATGAACAGTAAAGAAAGATGAAATTGTGTGAAATTGTATGTGACACGATATAAATTTTAGAACAGGAAACGTGAAATTTATACATAAACCTGTCAAGTGTATATTTTTTGGTTTCATATTGAAACTACTTTCGTGATATTTAGTAGTCCGTTAATCAAGATACAATAAATGTTGCCGTGAAAGACATCAGATCTCATGTTTACTAACAAGGTAACTGAATTGAGTGAAGAGTATAATTTTGATTTTTTTTTAAGAAAATGAGTGTGGTGCTTATGCAGTAGCTT
Source organism: Schistosoma turkestanicum (assembly GCA_944470395.2). Taxonomy (NCBI): domain Eukaryota; kingdom Metazoa; phylum Platyhelminthes; class Trematoda; order Strigeidida; family Schistosomatidae; genus Schistosoma; species Schistosoma turkestanicum. The sequence continues at coordinate 20,539,330 of OX103979.1, forward strand.
GATAATTTCATTGATCAGTACAAAAGATTTTATATAAGTGATTACATGTATAGATTTTTTGTCCACTATACATATATAGTGGAAAAATGAGGAATTTGTCTATTGAGAAACATTTTGCATAGCCTTTGAGTTGTACAGGTTGACAACCGTTAGAGATATATTATCTGGAACACTGATTTTCATTAGTATTGTAACCAGAAGATTCAATGAATTATACTACTTTATACCGTTCCCCTCCTAAAAATAATAATTTTAATGTTTTTGAATTTGACAACCTGGGTAACTTCGATATAACATTTGTTTAGTGTAGGCTGATTGAGTTTTGTTTGCAAGATTGATTTCGGCCTACAGTGGACAATGCACCAAGATTAAAACGTTCATTTTATAGATCAGTGCATTCATAATAAAGAGTACATTTATGACATTTTTTCCTCACATAAAAACCTATTCACTAGAACTTCTGCCCTTTACTTTTATAGTCATTTATATTTTTTCTCAATTTTTAACTCGAAGAAGTTTACACTGAATCATTATAATTTTTTAAAAACTGCTGTATGTACACAAATGTAGTATTGGACAACAGAAAATTCGCATCATTATTGAACAACACAATCTTTGCATGAAATCTTCAAATAAAAAACTACCCAGTAGAACATACGCAAGAGAATAAGAAATGCATTTGAAATCAGTTAACTATATGCATTGAGTCTTTAAAATACAGTTCAGCTACATTTTTGAAAAATCATTAAGTGATCGTAGAGTGGTTACATTTTATGTAAATGAATATTATTTGAAATATTAAAGTGACAAGTCAATCATTAAAGAACATAAAAATATTAGACTTTAGGATAGTTGTATTATAGAAAGAGACCTACCAGTTTTGGCATGGTTATATGCGCAATTAAGTAACGTACTTTCCCATTATCATCATCCTTAACTTTTACTAATTCATACTTGGGAGTATAACCTCTAAAAGGTGGATCAGGTAACTCTATAACTTTTGGTTTTGGTGGTCTAAAATAATTACAAATAAAGAGATTATAGCGATACATATAGATATATTTATAAAGTCTTACGGAGAATCATTCATTTCGATAATTGCAGGACGACTAGAAGTTCGAATACACTGTTCTTGTGGTTTACCCATACATTTCTTATTCTTTAAAACAATCCAGCCTGGAAAATTAATTTGTAGAATTATGAATACCAGTTGGATGCTTACTTCTTTCAAGTTCGATACCGTACTTATTTTCCAAACCCTCAAATATCACTGTCATCAAAAATGCCTCAAACAATTCTGATGATTTGACTTTCTGGTAGAACTGTGGATTGATTATGACATCATAAGCGGTACAACCTTTTTGAGCTTAAAATCAAAGAAATGAAATATTGAGTAACAGAAGATTCAAAATATTTTTTATCAGTATACGCAATAGTGTTAACCGCAGTATTAATTTTTCGTTAGCAAGCTAAAGACAGTCTGATGTGTGAATTTTGTTTTTGTTCGTACTCATTAATGTGACGTTCAGGAATTTGAATGAAACTAGCTTTGTATAAGCCTTCTATATGTACCTATGAGGGTCAGATTGGATATCAATTCGTTAATGCTATTGAGACTACCTTAAACAATAAACCACTTGAAGTACGTCACACTTAATATTAAGATTTACATTAGATGTGACATATATTTGACAGATCATTTTACATCTCATAGATTTCAAATGTTTTACAGGTCTCTTAGGATTTGTTTAAAGACATCATCAATATTGAAAATCTTATCAGCACTTCTACTTAATATATCATTTGCATACTTTCAGCTACTTTATAAGTTCTTAATTAGATCGATTAATTAGGAATAAAATTAGATGGTGATCGACTAAAAATGTGAAATAATACAACATAGTAAAGTGATATATATATATATATATATCATATTACGTTCAAACACTGATGAAATGTAGTTATTGAGACCCATATCACTAACAGTTAACGTACTTTTCTGGTGCACCTTTTAATGACAGACACTAACACAGAACCTCATGATCGACAGAGGTGAATGCCGCTTTAAGGTCCAGTAAGACTGTAGTGCCTCCACATATATTTTAGTTTGCTTACATTTAGTTTGGTTAAGCCCTTTCGATTAATTTATTAAACCAAGTCATTTGTATTGCAACAATTTATATGTACCATTCGTTCTTATTATTGTCTGGTTTGTATGAGCTCATGTGACTTGTCCCACTTATCATATGACCTTGTCAACCATTCGTCGCCTTTATTCATGTGTGTGCATACCTATCTCGTTGATCACATGTCTGTCTTATTTTTGTCTGACTATATATTCTTAGCCATGCTCTACCTCTGGGAGTTGCCTCATTAGCCTTCTCCAACGCGCCTCTCCAATTCACGTCGCTTCATTCGTTTTATTCACTGCTTCTCCGCTTCGCTTTGTGGTGTGTCCCAAATAAACGTATTCATCACTACGAGTTCACCTTCTGATTTACAAACCGTCAGACGCTACTTTGTAACGATTGTCTGGACGAGCTAATTACGAAGCATAAGAACACGCAGTAAATCTACACACCACAAGACAACGATTGTCGGACACCGAAATGTGTCTATGTTCTAGGACATGTCGAAGTGTGAATATGTGGTCTAGGCAGCCACGTATACGTCTCGTTTTTTCGAGTCTATTCTTCACGAACTGTAACTAAGAGTCTAAGTATTATCGCGGCTAACAATTCAGACACAATGCAGACTGATTCCGCTGTGACTGTCAAAAGAAGACTTTTGTCCTCTATCATAAATTGGCACAATCAGGTCAGTCAGATGCAACGTAGAACTTTGTACATAAGTACATCAGTTCATGTTGCCATACCACATCAGCACAGAGAAGTAATCGTCAATTCAAATCCAATAGTAGAAGAGGTAGTAAGGGAATTAGAAATAATCGGAGAGGTTAGGATTAGAAGATACTACTCAAGAAGTATGATTCAGTGAGAAAAGTTTAGAGAGTCGAAACTAGAGGTGTTGAAGAATCCAGAAGATTAGCATTTGAGAGAACACAGAGAATAAATGCACTGGCGCCATTGCGAACGATTTTGAGCCATGTCATTCAAGGTCTCTAACCATCGATTATTATCATCTCGCGGACCCCAACCAGGTAGTCGACAATTACCGACATGGCTCAGTCCACTAGTCAATGACTTCATGGATTTCTGCCATGTTTTGGTTTGGCCGCCCCTAACTTTCTTCCAAACTACTCCTACACTACAAAACAAAGCTCTTCGAGGCAGTCGGTGGTTGGGCATACGCAAGACATGTCCCAACCACCTCAACTGGTGAAGTTTCAATACTTCATCGATTGATCTGCCATTCTTACCTAGCACCCGATTCCTAATAACAGCGTTGCTCACTCGGGTGTCCCACGATATACGAGCAATGCTTCGAAGACACCTATGATCGAAAACCAGTAACCTACGAATATCTTCTACTCTCACTGGCCATGTTTTACAGCCATAAAGTAAGACGGAGCGAACTACTGCGCAGTACACTCGTCCTTTAGTCAGCAAACGGATATCTCGCCTACGCCATAAGTGACGCAGGTTGGCAAAACCCAATCGAGCCTTCTGTATCCGAGCTGAGATTTCGTCAGTCACCAGGCCATCGGCACTGATGAGACTCCCAAGATAAGTGAAGCGGTCTACACGTTCAACCACTTCACTCCCTATCACTAGTTCAGGTGCCAATGCAACCCAATCTTGAAGCAACATTTTGCATTTCGAGGGGGAAAACCGCATCCCGAACATGCTTGCATTGTTGCTTAGGGTAGTCAGAAGACTCTGCATTTTGTCAGCGTCTTCACCAAGTAGGACTATGTCATCGGCATATTCTAAGTCAATAAGCGAGCCACCTGGAAGAAGGTCTACTCCTGAAAATTCAGACGAGGATAATGTTATGTCTAGGAGCATGTCTATGATAAAATTAAACAAGAATGGAGAAAGTGGACATCCCTGACGGACACCACTTGATGTAGAGAATTCCGGTGACAGTTCGCCATAAGCCCTCACTCGACCAGTGGTGTTCGAGTAAAGAGCTTGTATAAGGTTAATGTACTTCTGTGGTACACCTTTCAATGACAGACACTGCCACAGAACCTCACGATCCACTGAGTCAAATGCCGCCTTAAGGTCTAGGAAAACAACTATTGTAGGACGCCTAAATGTGTGTCTATGTTCCAGGACCTGTCTGAGTGTGAAGACGTGGTCTATACAGCCACGTCCAGGTCGAAAACCAGCCTGGTTTTCTCGAGTCTGCTCTTCACGAGCTTTCGTTAAGCGTCCAAGTATTATTGAGGCTAATATTTTAGATACTATATTAGTTAGACTTATTCCTCTGTGATTGTCACAAGAAGACTTTTGTCCTTTCTTATAGATTGGGACAATCAAGGATTGAGACCAGTCGGATGGGATTACGTCCAGTTCCCAGATTTTACCTAAGATCTCAGTCAATCTAGCTGCTAAAACTGGACCACCATCCCTGAATATCTCAGGGGTCAGTCTATCAGGACCTGCAGCTCGTCCTCGTTTCAGATTTCCTAACGCTTTCTCAACGTCATAAAGACTAGGGGGACTTACGTCGATTTGCCATTCAGGATGACTGGAGATCGTGGGTAACTGAAGAGTGGCTCGTGGCCAGTTGAACTGATCCCTAAAGTGTTCTGCCCATCGATCCAGCCTCCTGGATTGAGAATGGATAATAAGACCATCCTTTTCCGAGATAGTCTCACTCACATTCGGGTTCTTAATACCGGTTTCTTTGATAAGGCGGAAAAGTTGTCTAGTGTTGCCCATCGCCGCTGCCTTTTCCATCGCATTTGCTTTCGCCACCCACCACTGTTCGCGGTCGTTACGCAGACTTTTTATAAGTCTGTGCCTAAGCTGACTACGCTCTTCATCATGCTCAGAGTCAGGTGGGATGCGTTTTCGAGCATCCATCAGTTCGGTGGATGCGACTGAAATCCACGGCTTCAACCTAGCCTCATGGTTTACCTTCCTCGCAGATATCACTGCTGTTTCCACAGCCTTTTTGATATCATACCAACCTGCTTCTGGATGGGAATCGCTTGCATGGTTGCTTAACTCTCTTTCTAGTTGCTCCTGAAATATTTTCTTGGTTTGATTATCATTAAGTAAAACCCTAAGAGGCTTTCTTACGGTGTCTTTCCTACGTCCAGTAAGCCTTAAACAGATACGAGCTCGCACTAGAGCATGATCTGAATCCAAACATGTGCTCCAGAACGAGCGGCAGTCTTCTATCGAACCCCTCCATCGGTGGCTGACGGCGATGTGATCTAGTTGAGTCCAACGTTGAGACGACTTTGGAGGTCGCCAGGTCAACAGATGCTTTTCCTTATGCCTAAAGTTGGTGTTCGCTAAGAATAGGCGGTTATCTGAGCACAGTTGCAACAGACGGTCACCATTGTCTGTTCTCTCAGTCGCTACACCATAACATCCACCAAGATGTCTTTCCTTTTCACCTAGTCTACCTACTTGAGCATTAAAGTCACCAGCCATTATTACTATGTCAGAGCGCTTAGCTTTTTGGAGGAGGTCCGAAAGCTTTCTGTAAAACTCATCTTTAACCTCGTCTGCACTGCAGTCAGTGGGGGCATAGGCAGATATGACGAAGAGGCAACGGCGAGTGTCCCTATCCTTACGAGTCCTTACTGTCCCGTTTAGTCGGACAGCGCACAAACGACTATCTACTGGGATCCAGTCTAGGAGAGATAATTCTGCCCTAGGACTCAACGCTATGCCTACACCAGCAAGACCCCTGGAAGCAGCATCAGGGCTACCGGATACCCGAAGAGTAAATCGAGCTGCTTCTTCGTTTTGACAAGGTGGAATCAGGTTAATGACTTTACTAGGATCCTGTATGCGCGTTTCCGAGACGCAGCATACATCGATGGCACGAGTTTCTAAAGTCCTAGCTAATGATGCCTGTTGCCCTATTTGACACAATGTCCGTACATTAAAAGCTCCAATATGTAGTCTAGAGCGGGGTTTAAGGAGACCAGGAACGACGTTTCGCGAACTCGTATCGTCTGCATTAGCGGTGCAGTGAGAAAAGGGAGTGTGAGTAGAGTTAGTTGTAGAGATAAAAGAGACATTAGGGGGTGTAGGAAGGATTTGATTTTGACCAATTTGGTCTCGCGTGCTGTTATGGGTATGAGGGCGGTTGTCACTTCCCGGCTGCCCACACCGTGGAAGGTTGTTTCTTGAGGGACCTGAAAAGGAAGATGGCACAATCAGGGATTGGGACCAGTCAGATGGGATTACGCCCAGTTCCCGGATTCTACCTAAGATCTCAGGCAATCTAACTTCTAAGACGGGGCCACCATCCTTAAGAATCTCAGGGATTATGCTATTAGCACTCGATGCTTTCCCTCGTCTTGGGTTTCTTATGACATTCTCAACTTAAACTGGAGACAATAGGCAGCCGATGTATGGCTTAAGGCTAATTGAAGTGACCCCTAAAGTGTGCTGCCAATTGATTCAATCTCCTGGATTGAGAATGAATAGTAAGACCACGATTTACCTAGATAGTCTCGCTAATAGTTGGATTCCTAATACCGGTTTCCTTGATACTTCTGAACAGTTGTCTACTGTTACCTATCACCGCTGACTTTTCCATCCATCTTGCTTTTGATACCCGCTACTGTTTGTGATCATTCTGTAGGTTTCTTTTCTGTCTGCGCTCAAGCTTACTTCGCTCTTCATCATATCCAGAGCAAGATGGGATGAGTTCCCGAGCATCTATCAGTTCGGTAGACGCTACTGAAATCCATGGCTTATCCCTAACTTTATGGTTTAACTAAGTAACAAATATCACTGCTGTTTCCACAGCTCTTTGGACATCATTCCAAGCTGCCTCGAGGTGGGAATCACTTACAGAGCTGCCTAACTATTTTTCTAATTCTCCCTGAAATATATTCTTAGATATTTTATCGTTAAGTAAAACCCTAAGAGGTTCGCTTGCAGCGTCTGTACTACGTCAAATAAGCCGCAAACTAATACGCGCTCGTACTAAGGCATGATCTGAATCTAAACGTGTGCTCCTGAATGAGTCAGTCTTCTGTTGAGCCCCTGAATCAGTGGCTGATAGCAATGTGGTCTAGTTGGGTCTACCGCCGAATCGGTTGTGGGGGTTGTCAGGTTAATATATGTTTATCCTTATGCTTAAAGTTAGTGCTTGCTAGGAACAGGCAATTATCTAAGCACAGCTGCAGCAGACGGTCGCCATTATCTGATTTTTGAGCCACGAAACCATAAGATCCACCCAAGTGTCTTTCTTTTTCATTTGGTCTGCCAATTTCAGTATTGATGTCACCAGCCACTATTAGAAAGGTTTCTGTAAGACTCATCTTTTATCTCGTCCGACCTGCAGTCAGTGGGATCTTAGGCAGATACGATGAAAAGGCAACGGTGCTTCCTTACATTTACGAGTCCTAACTGTCCAGTTTGGTCGGACAGCGCATAAGCGACTATCTATCGGGATCCAGTCTAAGAGAGCTAGTTATACCCTAGGACTCAATGCTATGCTTACACTTGCGAGGCCACAGGAAGCGACAGCAGGGCTTCCAGATAAACGAGGCGTAAACCCAGTCGATTCCCTACCTGTGCACGGCGAAATCAAACTGATGATTATACTCGGATCTTGTGTGCGGTTTTCGGAGACGCAACACACATCGATTGCACAGGCTTCCAAAGTCGTAGCTAATAAAGCATGTTGTATTATTTGACACAAGGTTGGAACATTAAAAGCTCCAACATGTAGTTTGGAATGGGGCTTCAGGAGACCAGGAATAACGTTATGTGAACTCGAAACGTTTGCATCAGCGGCGCGATGCGACAAAGGAATGAAAACAGGGTTGGTTGTGGAGATAAGAGAGTTATTAAGGGTGTAGGAAGAATTTAAATGTGACTAGTTTAGACTCGTGTGTTGTTACGGATATGAGGACGGTTGTCACTTCCCAGCTGCCCATATACTAGTAGAATACTTCTTGATGAACCTAAAAAGGAAATCGGACTAGTGTTGGTATGATCGACTTGAGAGCGTGATTGCAGAGCCCGACCACCACGTCAAGGTAGAAGCTGCGGTCAGTAGAACAATAACGGGACGGAGTGTATGCATATAGCATACAACTCCCTTTGAACCTAGCACACAACAATAACGTCATGCACTGTCTCATTGCCCTTGGAAGATCAGGCAACCCGAAAGTCACGAGAACACCATCAGAGCATACGACAGGTTAGGTTTTGTCTATTATGAGCAATTATTAACTCGCTACAGTTAATACATTCAATAAATGATATAGCCAGTTATGAAAATCTGGATCGTTAGCGCTTTCACGAGCAATCGCATGTAATGCTAAAACTTCACGTAAGATATTTGAGCGAAAAAAGCATATCTTTGTGATACTCTTGGGTCAGAACAATGCAAGAGTTGCAATGTCAATAAAAAATTACTTTCGCGTTTAGTACTGATTTTCGAACAAAATATCCACCTACATGGTGTTTTCTGCTTAAAATGGGTTATTATATTGAGACCCGAGAGCAGCTGAAAATGCCTATTATCATTTCGAGAATATGATACTGGTTTTGACCGTATATTTAAACCCCACTGGTCTTTCGACTGCGTTGAAGTGGTTTCAATGTTATACGTCTACATAAATCATTCCGCTGAATGCATTGACAATCATAGATGATATTGAAAACTAGCTCTGTCGAAACAATAAATTGAACACTTAAGTTTAGTCAGCAGTTTACAGGTCTGAAGAGCACTCCAACTGTTACACAGGCCTTCCCTTTTTTTACCTAATTGGGTGAATTTATTTGCTGTTTTAGTATGTTATTTTGAGTCACTATACCTAACATTTTGGAATGCGTATCTAAATGGGTAGGGAAAATTCAACTGACTGAGGGAAAATTCAAGGAGTCATTAGTAGTGTTGTCGGTTGAGTCTTGTGTACTTAAACGTTCTTATACGATAGGCTTAAAAGACGAATCGAACTATGCGATAGATGACATGTATGTAAGTCATCACCAATGTAGAACTTGGCACTTTGAAGCAGTACCGCAAAGGGGACGAGCAATACGAAATTTAGTAATTTCTATACAATTCCAATCCTAAGTATAGGGCAGGTCGAAACCCAAGTGACCATATTGAAACCATGTTTTGCGAAACCTTAAAAATTTTTGGACTGAGCTAAAGTTACAAAGCAATTGGAATTGCACGTGTCTACCACTGGATTTGAACTAAAGGATCTGTTCATATGGTAGCGCTGGTCATCCAAATGATTGTGAATCACTAAATACTCCCTGATAGTGCATTACTCACCAACATTCTCTAAGGATGGATATACTGGACCAACTTGTAATTTGAAGAGCGCTGTAAACTGGCAAATATTACATATCACATAGGTATTTTGTCCCTACATGAAGTAGCACACAAGGTGAACCAAGACGATCCTTAGGTTTGAAACATTGACATTGTTGAGAAAGGAGCCTGCGATTCTTAGCATCATATAATGTCAATAAGTTTTCGTAACAATGTATGTATACGTACGAAACGACTGTTCCACAAACATGAGCGCATAAATTTTTGAAACTACGTATTAGGATATAGTTACTATATTCCAGTAATAGCAACCAAAAAGGTTTCGGAAGAACTATGTTATAAAAACAGTACCTGAATCGACTTCAGCATGTGGCTCTCCTATGCACATGGGGACTTTGAAAGGTGGGGAGTTATCAATATCATTAAGGATTGCTCTTAATTCTTCTTCAGATAAATCCTTGGGAACTGGAACCTATGAAGCGTTTACATACGATGTTTGTTTACTTTTTCAGAAGTACATATGTTCA